>SNQJ01S0002679.1:163340-238991 GCA_010110895.2 Picea sitchensis
TATTATTCATTGGATCAATCCCCATTGTGGATTGATGATGTCCTCTATTGTAAAAGGACCAAATCCCCTTTTGTGGATTGGTCATAATATAATTGTAATAGGAAAAAGAAGATGTCGGCCCCATAATATAATAAAGGTGGTTATAACCACCCATGGGAAGAATTCGGCCCTGCCAGTGAAAGGACACTCCCACACGTCCCAGTCTTGTATAAATAAGGAGGCTAGTGCCTCACTTAGACACACACTCACTTNGTTCATTTGAGAGACAAGTTTCGGAGCTTCAGCTGGATAAGAGAGAGATAGAGAGGTGCATCTTTAGGAGAGGACTTTATGTACTTGTTTGAGTTATCTCTTGGCATTGTATTGGCTATCTATATTAAGGAAGTTTTGTTGGGTTTTCTACCCCATGAGAGTTTCCCAGGATAAATGATGTGTCTCTTGTGATGGTGTATTTCTTAGTCATCTTATCTTATGTTGTTGTTATGCATTGAAATGCAAAGAACTATAATAATGGCTTAAACATTAACGCACACACACACACACACACACACACACACACATATATATATATACTCCCTTTTTTATATGCAAATAAGAATACATTTTCCATATAAAAAATAACTAATCACTTATTAATATTTTATAAAATTATAGTAGCTTACTAGATTCGATAAAAAAACTATTTTATTAAATATATATGATTAGTGTAAAAATATAATCTCCAATTTCAATATTAGCCACAATATCAATAGATAACCTAAGAAGTTGATGGAGACAATAATAAGAATGGGATGATCATGAATGCACTCATGTATGAATGTGTGCACATTCCTAGCAAGTGTGTTACTAGTAATGTGTGTGTTCCTAACAATTCACATGCATTTATGATGTGAGAGGCGTGACATCCCTCGAACTGCCACAAAGGAGGCCATGTCAGCCAATCAACAAGAATGCACATGGATTCTTAAGAATGCCCACGCATTTGTAGGAATGTGCACACATTCCTAGAAATGTGCATGCACTCTAGGAATGTGCACACATTCCTTGATTTAAAAATATAAAAGGGGCATCGGTCAGTCTATTTAACAAATGAATAGACTATTTCATATGTTCTTAAGAGTTATTGAGCAAATTTTTGGTTGGATTTTGGTACATGGCACCCACACTCTCCTAGCATCATCTTTAGTTGTTCCTAGGTAAGTATTTGAATGCATTTTTTTTCCTAATTTGTTTAAATGTTAACAAAATAAACCCAAACTATATTTTACATTGTTATATTGCAACAAACATATTTAACATGGAGGCTATAGAAAACCCAAGAGTAGCACCACCACACGAACACACACTAAATCCGAACTTAAAACCGAAAAATATAAACATGGAAATTGATGAATCGTTGACCTCTCTTAGAACTCTTCTTACAAACTTACAGAGTACTAGAGATCCCTCACGATTACCACTAGCTAATTACCTAGACACCCAAGACCAATTAAGTGAAGTGATATTTGTGATTACAGCTTAATGCCCCATAATATTAAATAAATAATTATTATTATAATAGTGATAAATATAATAACAAATTATTATAATAGTACATGATAGCAATTATAATCATAAATAATAATAATAATAATAAATATTACAATAACAACAACAATAATAATAATAAGTGAGACACCAAATTGGTGTATGAAACCCCCTTGTTTGTAGGACAAGGGACCCCCTATTTGACTACTACAGAGGTATACATACCCTACCACCTATGGATTTGAACCTGTGATCTATTAGGAGGAAACACATGTTCTTAACCATTATAAATAAATAAACAAAAGGTATAAAAATAGAATAAAGAAAATTATAAATAAAGTAAAATAATAAATATATAAATAAAATGATTACTTTACTATTAGAATAGAAAGATAAAGTAAGAAAAGATTAATTTTGAGAAGAATCAATTAAGTTAAATTAAGATAAGAAAAACAATGCATAGTGACAAGTGATACTCGTGCATGAAAATATTCTTGCATGGATATGTAAGAAAGACTATATATTTATATATTTAAAGGTGGAAAAGAAAGTAAGGAATATTTTTTTAGTACAATCAAAGGACAAACATGAAGGATTACATAGTTGGTTGATTGACGGATCTGAAGTTCTAAGTCTGGGGGGAATTTGTAGAGAGACGATTCATGCCTCACCTTGTTGCTGTGGCATATTAGATCAAAGCTTGGGAAGTCATGGATTAACAAGCATAACATTACAAGTAATTTAAGGTATTTAGATCTTAGGTAAGCTCCTCACCAATATGGTGTCATGTGAATTATGTAATTAATATTCTTTTATCTTATTAAATTTCTGGTTATAATTTATGTGCTTTTTATATTTACTGTATTGATTTTACGAATTAGAAATTTAATGTCTCAATAAATATGTATTAAATATTTAATGGCTAGATGAGTCATTACATATGGTATCAGAACTATAGGCTCAAGTGCTAGGACCTATGGACACTTATCCAATGCTAGGACCTATGGACACTTATCCAAGAGATAGTTTATATAAAAGGTTTTTACTATTTCCCATATCAAATATTATGGTATGTTGTTCAATACTTGAACAAAAAAATTATAGTCTAAGCCTCATTTTTATTTTTTAAGGTCATAGTTCTTGATATTTTACATCTTTTGAGCATACTTTTCTTTTTCAAAATCACACTTTCACATGCATCAATCCATGTATTTTCAATGGCTACTATACTGATGTAATTGGGTTCGAAATGGTG
Organism: Picea sitchensis; assembly: GCA_010110895.2. Classification (NCBI taxonomy): domain Eukaryota; kingdom Viridiplantae; phylum Streptophyta; class Pinopsida; order Pinales; family Pinaceae; genus Picea; species Picea sitchensis. The sequence continues at coordinate 166,123 of SNQJ01S0002679.1, forward strand.
AACAAAAATAACCACTACACTAGGCCTAACTACTTTCCTTCTTTCATTTTGAGCTAAACAAATGTTGCATGAATCTTTTCAGGAGTTGCAGGGTTTATGCCTTTATTGAACCACTTGAGGCTATCTTTGTGAAGATATTCAAGGAATCATTAATTTTTTTTTGTTAATCTATCTCAATAAATATGAATCTGGTAAGGAAAGATCTGATTCCACCATTGTGATAAGAACAATCCTTAAGAGTCTTTCCATTTTAACCTCTATCATATCAATGCGTATAATGTTGGAAACTTAATCCAGTTAGGGTTAAGTTATTCCACACTTCATAGAATGTGAAATGTAAGTGATTGGAACGTTCGTCGAGGGTCCAAGACATATGTTGGAATATGAATCCAAACTTCAAACATCATCGTATTAATACATGTATCATTGATGAGTAATGCACCTCATGCTTATCTTTTTTATATAAGCATTCCAATAGTGGTATAAAAGCGGCTTAGTTTGTAGGCATGAATTGAGATATTGTAGCCTTTCATAGCTGAGTTCTGTAGAAAACACCCTCTCTCTACCTCCGAGTCTGCACCCATCGTCATTAATATGTGCCTTTGAGCGTTGAGATTCATTCTACTAATGTAGAACCGTCTTATAAACCCTAATATGCTCTATCAGTCCCTCGAAGGCCATTGGAACTTTTTGTCAGTCTATTGGGTGTTATTGAGCATTTTGGTCATTCCAGCTGAGATTCTGGGAGCCTTACTTCGACCGTCAATTGTTTGCTGGAGACTGTTGTCGACATTCAATCCATCTCTCACGCTTGAATTCAATGCAACGCATGACACCTTGTTTGTGCCCCTTCTATCTTCGATCGTGGAAGAAAACCCTTATCTCGGGCGTAGACTTTGATCGATATCGAAACCCTATTCTCTACAGTTTTAGAAGTGCTTCCACACAGGGTAGAATGGCTCCAGCTACCAAATGACACGATAATTACTCATGGTTTTTGTATACGCCGTTGCTGAAGAAGTTCATAAGTATGAATAATTGGAAGACTGGCTACGGGATCCATGGTTTCTGGTTGTCTCCCTTTAAATAAATGGACTTCAATCAACCAATGATTGCATTACCATGATCTTTCATGTTCAAACAAGTATTTCATACGTAATGGTGGACATAAAATCACTTTTTCATGCTTGAAACCGTCGAAGCATTCCCTCATGTAGTGGGAAAACTACTACTAGTACAAGCGACTTACCCAGCCGAAAGAGGAACACAAAGTGCTTCAAAGACAGAACTATATTTGATCCAATATTCACAGATTGCAAAGAAAAGACCCCACGTGATATACGCCCTTCATAGTCTGCAGGAATTCTGCCCATGCAAATTCTCCCTACCATTGCCACCAGTGTTCGCCATACCGCTATGTTTGATAGAGGGATCCATCCACGAAACGAGCAGAGCGTAAATTTGAGTTTCCAATCTCACCTCTCAATTCCTTGTCCAGTTTATTGCAGAGTTGAAGGAGTTACAAGAATTGCACGAGATGTCTCTAAACGATCCTTGATATGTGCACATATTTGTCGAAGATTTGTTGAAGAACAACAAGCTTATGCTAGACGCAAGAGGGGTAGCATTTCTAGTAATTACCGACATCATACAAATCAATGTACATATGAATATTTTGAAGCCTGTATAGAAGTGGTGAAGGAGATAGATGTTGGCGGGGTAGATCTATGGAAGGACTAGAAGACATGTGATCGTAGGCCTCTCGATCCACTCACAGATTGGATTTTATTTCTCCCAACAACTTGGACAGCTTATTGATGAAATCCAGCTTTATTCCACGAGATTTATTGCTATCCAGATGGGTGGGTTGTGTTTTCAATCCTTGGTTGTGCCATCTTTGTCCTTGTAAACATAGATGTGATTCTAGATTGTTGCTTCGGAGAGAATTTCCATTACGCTTTTCATATTAATATATAACTTGCGGTAAATAATCAGTTTATTTAAGTGATGAAATTTTGGAAATGAAAATTGTAAGGATCTAATAAGTTGATATAGTGACATACCTTTCAAGACAAGCATTATATTCATTGATGACCAAAGGCATAGGATTGAAAGGTAGACCCCATAGAAAGTGTCCGTTGAGGGTGGTTGATGATAGCAATAATGAAACTGTAGGACGATTCAATGTGGTGTTCGACAATGAATTTGGTATACATCCCTTCATTCTGCGTTGATAAACAAGTGCATTTTTGGTAGAACCCAACATCCCTCATTTGTTATTTCCATAGTAGAGTTTGATTGTTAAAGGGCGGAGTTGTAAGAAACACTGCAAGGTTTGCTATTGATTGAGTTGAGGAACTAAGGTTTGTTATTGATTGAGTTGAGGAAATATTAGAGTTACTGAACACTCTAATCCTCTTTTCTATGAACAATAACATAACCATTGAAAAAACCACTTTGCACTCTCTTGTAACTTGATTGTAAGTTTCACAAGCCAAATCAACATTGTTGCAAACTCAACTCGACTTCTTCATGAAGCACTTTAGCTAAAGAATCTTTGACAACATTCTAAATGAGTCCAAAACCCTCTTTTAGAAGATGATGAAGATGATGCTTCCTATTTAGACCAATAGCCAAAGCACGAGGAACTCAATAATCCATCCTTAGATTCAAGTACAAGGGAAGTTCAACTTCCTCTTTCCAATACATTCATCAGACCTATGCAAGAAATTCAACACAACAGACATAGAGCTAGTATCAGATATGAAAATAATGTCACTTTTCATAATTAAGATTACACCAAATTGATCAAGTTCGAGAGTGTTCAAGAGAGGATTTAGAAATGCCAACATTGTTAGCTAGTTGACCGTATGGAAGATCAATGCTTGATATTCATCCTTTCCAACATTGTGCACAACATAATCGTCATTCAAACATATGTTCGAACAATAAGAAATATGCAATATTAAAGAATGACTATGGGTGGATGACTTCTTTTTGGTGGTCATAAATAGCTAAGAAGATATCTTAGTGATACCACATAATTCACTCTCAATCATTGACGCATAGTGAAAGGATTTGTGTCCTTTCACCTTGTACCTAAAAGGGGGGACAACATTTTCATCCTTTCACCTTGTACCTAACAACAATTGAAAGTGATACTTCAAGCACACTTTCAATTAGCACAAGAGATCAACTTCAGCTTCTATATAACTTAGGAAATGTCTTGGGAACCATTGATCTTAGAGTCGGGTTCTAGAGTTTTTCATCATCATTACACCACTATATTGGTTTGTGGTCTTCCTTATGTTGATTTTTGTACAACATGGGAAGACATTCTCCTAGATTAATAATTAATAATACAATTATTGATTATTAAATAATATATATAATAAGTAATAATAATAATAAATAGTTACATATTATCCAAGGGACACATCTTTCATGGATGGTCACCATATGTTCTATATATATGAAACAATCATCATTGTAATAACATGTCTATCTTATATAATCTCATATAAAAATTCAACATGGTATCAGAGCGAGACTGGGTTTGACTCCATGGGAGGGCCCATGAAAATTGTAGATTTTAACCTTGTACAATATTTACTGCAAACAGATTTTCAGTAAAAGAACAAAAAATATACAATGGTAAATATTGACATTACACAGATATTTTTCCCCTCGAAACCCAAACTGAGAAGACCAACATATTCTATATTCATTCATCCTGATACATTGTTTACAATACAATATACATTTAGGAGCGAGTTGCATCCAAAACCCTAACCCGATGACCTCTATTAGTCAACAAGCCTAATTCCATAACCAAAAATAGAAAACCATTGACAAAAACCATGTGCCAAAAAACTTCCCAAAAATGTGACACGTTTCCTGAGGCAAAAACAATTCTCGAGGCGCTACCCCTGTACCACTGCACCCCACTGCATGCCTGACACAACGCAAACACTACTACTCCTGCACAAAAATAGAACACATACCCAATATTCTCCCACTCATTTTTTTCTTTTCATACAGGGGGTTACAGGGCTACATACTCAACAATCCAGGGCATCAATGCCCATGGATCCTCTACACCCAGAGAACTTCTCAGTGCTCAGAGATTTTGTTAATGAATCTGAAACATTCTTTAAAGTGTCCACCTTCAGTAGCAATACTTTCTTTTCTTCAACCACGTCTCTCACAAAGTGATATTGAATAGAAATATGTTTTTTTTTTTAATGATAAGCTGGGTTCTTCACCCAAAAATTTGCACTACGACTATCTCAATCTATCCTTATAGCTTGATGTAACAACCCAATACGTGAACACATTATTTGTAACCATACTACTTACTTACTTGCATGAGTGGCTACCATGTATCTAACTTATGTGGTTGAAACTGCCACTACAACTTGTCTTTTGCTCATCCAACTTATTGCTCCTCCAAACAGGTTAAATGCATACCCACTTGTCAATATCCTACAATCCAGATCTCTAGCCTAGTCTGCATCCACATTTCCATGCATATCCACCACTCTATCCAATCCCAGTCTTCCTTGGTAGGACAATCCATAGCTAGGAGTGCCACGTAAAGACATGAAAACCCTTTTTATTTTTGTCCAATGCTCCTTCCCTGGATTTGACATATACCTGTTCAAAAATCCCACTGCATGTGCAATGTCCAGTCTAATGGCCAACTGCACTCGCATATGGAACATGAGACATGTCCTCCTCCTCTTGTTGTGTCTTGGGACACTGATCCATAGATTACTTTACACCAAATGGAATAGGAACTTTGACTAGTTTATATTCCTACATATTAAATTTCTGCAATATTGTCTCGACACATTTTCTTTGATTTAACCAGAGTTTCCTCTTTTTCCGATCTCTTTTAATTTCCATCCCCAAAATGAAATTTGAACCACTGAGATCCTTCATGTAAAATTTAGAGGACAACTGATTTTTCACATCACGGATAGTCTCCTTGTTGTTTCCTATCAGCAACATGTCATCCACATACAAGACCAAATAAATTAAATGATTACCAATTAATTTAAAATACACACACTGATCCTCTTTGCTTCTTATGAATCCAAGTCCCAACATGTAAGTATCAAATTTTTGATACCACATCCTTGGTGATTGTTTTAAACCATACAAGGATTTTCCAGCTTACATACTAGCTCCTTCTTTCCCTTCACAACATAACCTTCTTGTTGCTTCATATAGATTTCTTCTTCTGGATCCCCAGGTAGGAATGTTGTATTCACATCTATCTCTTCTACTTCAAAATCAAATGCAGCAGCAACAGATAACAAAAATATTATAGAGGCTAACTTGGAAACATGAGAAAAAATCTCACCAAAATCAATTCCCTCAACCTGGGAATAACCCTTTTCTACTAACCGAGCTTTGTATTTCTCCACTTTTCGATCTACATTTAGATTCTTTTTAAACACCCATTTGCTACCAATGGGATTTATTCCAATCGGAAACTCCACTAGATTCAAACCCTCATTCTTATCCAAAGCTTCCATTTCTTCGTCCATGGCCCTTTTCCATATATTTCCATCCTTTGAATCCACTGCCTCCCTGACAGTTCTAGGATCATCATCAGTAATAGACAAAGAAAAATTTGAATGAAAATCAGATGGAGTATACCTTTCTAGTAGCCTTCTTTCTCAAACCGATCTCCTCAATATTAGAGTATGAGGATCTTCGTCTTCCGATTCTTTTTCTTCTGTAGTGTCTGACTCATCATCTTTTAAATCAAACTCTATTTTCTTTGGTTCTCCCTTACTTGGTAGGACTTCTTGTTTAACAACATCCTTCACTTCTCTAAATATCACATCTCGGCTATACATTACCTTCTTAGTTTATGGGTTCCAAAGATTTTAACCTTTGAGACCATCTTTATATCCAATAAAGATACTCTTTTCATCCTTCTTATCTAGATTACTCTTGTTTTCCTTTGGAACATGAACATATGCATCACAACCAAATACCTTGAGATATGTAAGAGAAGGTTTCTTACCAGTCCATTCCTCTTGTGGAGTTTTGTCATCCGACATTGATGAGGGTAATATGTTGAGTAGGTAACATCCAGTACCCACTACCTCTACCCAGAATTCTTGTCCTAACCTGACACCATTGAGTGTTGGCCCTTGACCAAGTTTTGAGGATTCTTAGTCATGTTTGACCTAGTTTTGGGACTTCTACAGGCCGTCGAAAGTAGAGCGCAAGAAAAAGCAGAGATCATGGGATATCGACCCCTTTTAGGGTCCTTTTTGGTATTCAGGATTATGTAATGGGTATGGGGATGTCGGCCCATGGGTTTAACCATGATTAGGCATATTTTGTAAAGAATAAATAGATGTCTAGGCGATGTAAGGGGGGCATCTATGAGACCAAGAGGTTAGTTGTAAATGGTGCTAAGTGCTGGGGTTGCATCTATGTGATGTTAGGCCAATGAGATAAGTTCTAGGGTTTGATCTATGTGATCAAGAGTTGTAAGTGCTTTGTTCATAATGTGTGAGACTTGCAAAGCTAAGTGAAAGTGGTTGTAACAGACTGTGGAAGGCTTTGTGCTATAATGCAAGGAAGGGGGATCTAGTGAGGTGCACAGACCTCATGTCCTCTGCGGAGTGGGACTTGGATGCTATGTTCCTGTAAGAAGATTGACCCAAGATAAAAAAAGAATATAAGATTTGGTGGATGTAGCCCCAGCGTATGGGTTAACCACGTACATGTTGTGTTTCTCTTCTTTGTGCGATGTATTGATGTGTTTACTTGCTTAGTTATTTAACATAAATAAATGATAGATAGATTTAATGCTATGTGCTTAATAGTACGGATGATTACTAGATCTAGCCTATGTGGAGGTGCTTAAGTGATTGAATATGGTAGATCTGAATGAATACTATGTTGTGTTGTAATTAGGGTTTAACTGTGCTTTAAATAAGAACTAAATATTGATGAATGTTAACTATTAAGTACTTTGTTAAGTTATTAGAATCACAAGTCTATGTCCCAACTAAGGTTGCAGACACTGGAGTCATGCAACCACCCCTACCTCTACCTTGGGCGAGACTTCATCTGCTTCGCAGGTGTTTTCGAAAGGGCCGATAGTTAGGGTTTTGTTGGTGCGTTGTTGTAGCGTTGAACCCTGGGTCTACCCCTATCCCAACAAATGGTTCTGTTGCCAGCACCTGAAACTGTGATTGCTGGGAACTGGGGAAAAAGAAGCTTTGTGAAAATATCTCTCCTGAAATTGTGGGAGCTCTGTGCGTAGATCTTTCAGTGCAGTGCGTAGTATTCTACTCAATCTGTGAAGCTCTGTGCTAAGAAAAGAAGTCTGATCTGAAGAAAAGCGGTAAGATCTGAATGCTTTGTGCTCTGATCGAGGGAAGAATAGTGAAAATTTTTAGATCTCGAAGCTTTGTGCTTTGCTAAAGATAAGATTAGTGGAAATTTTTGTTTCTAAAGTATGGATCTAGGTATGTTGAAAGTATGGATCTTCTTATGTCCTAACTTGAAAACTAGGCACTAATAGAAGAAAGAAGATTTGATATGAGTATATCTAATAAGAATAATGAAAGATATGTTATACCTATGCATAGAGAGAATGTTTGGACTAACAAATGGATGCAATACCCTAGAAAGAATTCGTTGCAAATTAGCTACGATTATCCTTGCGTGAAGTACAAGAGATGTTGGGGATCTTTCAAAAGAAAGAGACGATTAACCCTTTGTTACAGTTGCAGAAGACCGAGACATCTGGCTAAGGAATGCCCTGGTAGAAGACCTAGTTTCCTCTGTTGTAAAGATATGGACCATGAAGTATTGGATTGAACTAGAATGATTGCTAAGGTTGAAAGAATGAATATGAACCAAGAAAACCCTAAGGCAGATCCAAAAATAGAGATTATGACATAACCCTAGAAAGAATAAGAGAAGGCATTGCTACAGATGAAAGAAACTCTGAATGACCATCGACATATCATCTTATCAGAGATCTTCAAAGAAAAAGAATGCATTGAAGCAATAATAGGAGACTTTGACATTGACTACGTTCTGGATGATGAAACACATGTGAATATCATGACAAAAAAAACTTGGGAACTTTTAGGGGAGCCTGCTATAACTCCTTCATTCGGAGGAATATGATTACTTAGAGGAAATATGATAACCCTATGTGGAAGAATTACTTAGATATCTATGAGTGCTCGTGGAACTTTGACAGAGGAAGAATTTGAAGTTGTTGAATTTATTGAGAACAACGCTCCATTTGTTATGTTACAAGGAAAACCTTGGATTGAAAAAGATTAGGACAAAAGGAAAGAAGAAGAAGTCTTAGAACATAAGAAGAAAGAGTTGAAAGATTTCATGACTAGGAGCATCACACACTTGATTGAAGAACAGGAGAACCGAGTGAATCTATTTCAAACCAGAGACATGGATGTCGAATTGGGAAGAACACTAGAAGACCCACATAAGACTAAAGTACCTATTCTAGATATAGATGAAGTATTACCTCTGATTTCTAGGAAAGAATCTCAACATCATGAAGTTACTATGCAAAAAGAAGGTAAGAATTAGAATGGAAAAAGGAATATCGGGACGAATCTCACTAGAAAGAAGGCTAGAAAACTAAGTAAGGAGAGCAAAGGTAGAAAAGTCACAGAAGGTTCCAGAGGGAACTCCGCAGAAAGAAAATTTGCAAAATTGGAACATCATCGCGATATCAGAACAACGTCACATGGCACTTCGCCATGGATAAGCAATATAGCCGTTGGGAATAGTATAATCGTTAGACTGATAGACCAAACAGATAGAAAGGCATTTATAGTTAGAAAGTTCACCACCAGACCATTGGGACCATGCCATAACGGACATAACTTAGTTAATGAAGGCTTCTCACCCGTTGCAAGATATCTATTGTCGCGTTATCTATTTATCCCGTCATTCCATGCAATGAGAACACTTTTTCCAACTGTGACTATCATAGCTCACAATATAGTTGATTTTTCACAGTGATCACTGCGTTATTACTTAGCACAGTCGAAGAGTCTATGAAAGAAGTACTCATCGACCTCATGACTGAGAGAGTCATGTATGAAAGAGTGATTTTTGTAGTTGTACAAGAATCCTCGATGAGAGGAGTACAAGCCTCTCCGTCGACTACTCGCGGAGCCATACCATCCCGACCATCAGCGATAAAGAGAATGAAACACAGAGATGACGTAGAAAATCTAAAGTTGCTCCCGACCATATTGCCCGACTACATCCCACCTCTAGCCAACGCAGTGAGTCGAGATAGTGTGCCGAGAGAATTAGAGTACGCTATGGTTACTGCGTACCTCTTGAAGGGGATATGTGCAGTTCAAGCACAACAAGACAAGATTGCAGCGTTGAAGTTCAGTGACTTCAACCTCAGCTATCGCAAGAACTATAGTATACTTTCCCTGTATAAGTACCTAAGAAGGATGAAGGGGAAAAACTCAAAGATAATCCCTCAGTCATGGACAATGAACGTCATGCAGTCCAACCTGTTAAACATGATGAAAATCCCACACTTCGGAAGGCACCAGGAAGTCAACGCCTGTGTCAAGATATTGATTTCATGTTACCTTAGCGGCTACTTATGTCTAGACCGTCATATCATAGTCGACCCAAAGTTGATCCATAGGATCACAGGATTGAGTATGCAAGGACCCGATCCGCAGGAATTCTATTCAGGAAAAACCACAGATCGCGCACTAGCACATAATATCAAGGATACATATGGTGATGTTGAAAAGGGAACGTGAGGCTACAAGGTAGCCTCCATCCAGAATGGCGCAGTGCACCTAGCTTGTCATTTAATTGTGGGAAAGGTAGTAAGGAATAATAGACTTACGTAGGTCACAKGATTTATTKTTGACCTCRYGGGGAAGTGCGTAKAGGTCTACAAATGAACTGGGAAAAGTACCTAGTGAATCAGCTGGAACTAGACTACCGTGAAGCACAGGATCAGAGTGATGAGTTTCACTTTAGCTGGCTCCTGATACTGAGACCGATCCCCTGAAGAAGAGAAAGGTTTCTCCCCTKAAACATTCTTCCTGGAATAAATCGAGAGCCACTGTGASCAAGAATAAGACTGTGCTCATTACTGATGATTTTGACTTCATCATAGCAKCCCTCAATGACGCTTCACTGGAAATCATGGAGAAACAAGAAGCCAAGYAGAAGGAAATGTATGATAGAATTAATGTTGAATTATGAGGGGTACATTAGTCCCTTCAGTCCATCCGCGCAGTGTCCACTACGCCCCTGCCATTAGGAGAACCAGAGTTTGGAGATGAGTCGGCCCAACTCCACCGATTAGCTGATGTGGTCGAAGGTTGCCTTCGTCACGTACAAGAATAAACAGAACAAGCCACCCAGGCCTTGAAGCATATACAAGGAAAAATCATAGAACAAAGCAGAGTTGCAGAATAGGAGAAGGTTGCTTTCCAGGCCAAGTTTGAAGAAGAGAAAGCACAAATGCAACAAGAGAAAGAATAGTTGCTCTCAGAACAACTTGAAGTGAAAGAAGCAATCAACAGAGCACTCCTCTCTGTGACCGTCTTAGAGATACAGACTGAAGAAAGAGTCATGAATCAAGTAGAGCAGCTCGCAGAAGCTGTCTAGTAGCTACAACATTGGATAGCAGACATATAGTTCTGCACCATACCTGTCACTCCATAGGATGTAAGGGATCAAAGGGAAACAACTGCTCGAAGCACAGTTGAAAGAATAAAAGTCCATACCCTAGAATGTAAGAAATTGATTCATCGCAGTGCCCAGACATATGAGTGACTCACTGAGAATATATAACTGAAGGCACTGGAGTCACAACTCTAAGAAGAGAAGTATAAAGAAAAAACAATACAGGCGCAGTTGAAGACCCTGTCAGTTGTGGAAAGAATGAAGCAATCCCAAGAGCAACACACTTCCCAACAACAGGTCCATACTATTTAGATCATATTTATGGAAGTAACTCAGAGGATTCAACCTATACATAATGAGTCTTACCAATTGTTCACAGAAATCGAAGGCCGAGGAGTGAAACTGGAGCAAGTCGTCATTGTAGCCGAACAACGCCTAGAGGGACCTATCAACGAAGTAGACATCCAAGAATTCACTGAACAGGAGGTCGTGGCACATAAACAAGTCAAAGAAGCTCGATCCAAGCTTGATTATTTTGAGGTAGAACTAATCAGATCAGAGTGACTCGCGACGCGTCATAGGTGAGTGTTGGGGGCATGTTGGCCCTTGACCAAGTTTTGAGTATTCTTGGTCATGTTTGACCTAGTTTTGGGACTTTGACAGACTGTTAAAGGTGCAATGCAAGATGAAGTGGATATCACAGGATCTTGGCCCCTTTTAGGGTCATTTTTGGGAATCAGGATTATGTAATGGGTATGGGGATTTCAACCCATGGTTTTACCCATGCTTAGGCCTATTTGGTAAAGTATAAATAGATGTCTAGGTGATGTAAAAGGAGAATCTATGAGACCAAGAGATTAGTTGTAAATGATGCTAAGTGTTATGGTTGCATCTATGTGATGTTAGGCCAATGAGATAAGTGATAGGGTTGGATCTATGTGATCAAGAGTTCTAAGTTCTTTGTGCAAACTATGTGAGACTTGTAGAGCTAAGTGCAAGTGGTTGTAACAGACTATGGAAGGCTTTGTGTTGTAACGCAAAGAAGGAGGATCTAGTGAGGTGCACATATCTCCTTTCCTCTGCGGAGTGGGACTTGGATTCTATTTGCCTATAATAAGATTGACCCAAGATGATAAAGAAGAGAAGAGTTGGTGGACGTAACCCCACGGTGGGGGTGAACCACGTACATGTTCTGTTTCTCTGCTTTCTGCGATGTATTGATGTGTTTATGTGTTTACTTGATTATTGCTTTAACATAGATGAATGATAGATAGATATGTTAATGCTATGTGCTTAATAATATGGATGAGTACTAGATCTGGCCTATGTGGAGGTTCTTAAGTGATTGAATATAGTAGATCTTAATGAGTAATGCATTGTGTTGTAATTAGGTTTTAACTATGCTGTAACTAAGAATTGAATATTGATGAATGTTAATTGTTGAGTGCTCTATTAAGTGATTAGAATCACAGATCTGTGTCCCAGGTAAGATTGCAGACACTAGAATCCTGCAACCACCCATGCCTCTACATCGGGTGAGACTTCATCTGCTTCGTAGGTGTTTTTGAAAGGGTCAATAGTTAGGGTTTTGTTGGTGCATTGTTGTAGTGTTGAAACTAGGGTTTTCCCCTGTGCCAATAATGAGCATGCACCTTGAATTTTCCCTCAACGTCCTATTCACCCTTTCTGCAAATCCATTATGATAAGGTGTATATGGATTAGTATTTTTCCTTTCTATGACACACTTCTTAGAGAATTTTTCAAATCCATTCCCACAGAACTCTCCACCATTATCTATCCTCAACACCTTAATTATTTTCTTTATTTGATTATCAACAAGAGCCTTAAACTCTTTAAACCTGTCAAAGACTTCATATTTCTCCCTGAGGGAATATATCCAAGTATTCCTCAAGAAGACATCTATAAATGAGACAGAGTACATATATTTTTTCAATGATGGGACCGATACAGATCCAAAAACATCACTGTGAACTAGCTGTAAAATTCCTTCTTCCCTCATTGCACCAGAAGGGAATCTTACCCGATTCTTCTTCCCATATACACAATTTTCACAAAAATCAAAATCGAGAGAGAAGTTAGACATACCTTCAACCATACCTTTACCATGTAGTAATCGAAGACCCTTCTCTCTAATATTCCCTAGTATTTGATGCCACATCATAACCTTTTATCGAGATATTGTATGAGTTCTTTCTTCTTTAACTCCAATATCAAGAACAATAGAACTATTATACCCATCACTAATAGTGCTTCCTTACAGATTATACAGAGTTCCAAACCAAAATCCCTTCAACAACACCATTGCTCCTCGAACGATCCTGTAGATTTCCTTTTCAAATATTGTTTTTACCCCTACATCGTCCATTTTTCTTACAAAAATAAAATTTCTGGCCAAACCTAGGATGTGCATAACACAAGGAAGTGTTCTAATCCTTCCATATATGATCCTCAACTTGAGTTTTCCTTGTACTATGATTCTATTTTTTGAATCATCACCTAATAAAACATTACCTCCATCATACCTTTCATATTCATAGAACTAGTTCCTGTGGGGAGTCATAAGAAAGGATGCACCTAAATCAACCAACCATGCCTCATGATCTACATGTCTGCTTGAAGAAGACAAGTACACATCCCCTCCTTCTTCCTTGGAGGTATTTTCTTATGTAGAAGTAGATTCTTCAGATACCTTCTTTTTCACAACTTTGGATCTACACTGCTTCTTGTAGTTTCCTTATTTTCCACATCTCCAACATACCTTTACAAACTTTCTAGGAGATTTAGATCTACCCTTAGACGTAGATCTCCCACTTGAGAGCTTAGATCTGTTTCTTTCCTGGGAACATACTCTTTCAAATAATGCATATGTTCTCTATCATCCCATATTCTTGCATCTTGTCTCCTCCGACAACAAGGATGAGACCACTTCATCAAACTTCAAATAAGTTTTTTTACTACCTATGGCCACAACCAAACTATCCCATGATTCTGGTAAAGAACACAATAAATTGATACATTTATCTTCATTTGAAATTTTAATCTCAACATATACTAACTGACTTACCACAATATTGAAAATGTTCAAATGCTCTGCCACCAAGTCTCCATATCTCATCCTTAGGTTATACATCTTCTTTTTGATGATTAGTTTATTTACTAGGGACATAGACTGATATAACTTCCCCAAATTATCCCGTAAATCCTTGGTTGTAGATTCCTCTGACGCATTTAGTAATATTGAATCTGAGAGACACAGAAAAATTGTTCTCTTCACCTTCTAATCCATTTTTTCCAGTCATCTGCTGAAGTTCTTGTAGGTGCAGTACTTGGATCTATCGTGATCCACTAATCTCTATCCACCAACAGATCTTCCATCTTGATCTTCCACAACTCAAAACGTTTCCCATTAAACTTCTCGATCTCTATTTTCAAATTGCTTGCCATTTCTTTTCACCTGAAAAATCAATACCACAGATTTCCAACAGTAACAAGGATTATCACAGTCCCGAGCCAAACCCTTGACCATAAAGGCATCCCCCTAAAGCCAACCTCATACTGATACCAAATGTAGATTTTAACCTTGTTCAATATTTACTGCAAATAGATTTTTAGTAAAAGAACATAAAAGATACAATGGAAAATACAAACATTACACAAAGATGTTTCCCCTAGAAATCCAAACCAAGAAAACCCACATATTCTATATTCATTCATCGTGATACATTGTTTATAATACAATATACATATAGGAGCCAACGACATCCCAAAACCTAACCCAATGACCTTGATTGGTCAAAAACCTTAATTGATTAATCGAAAATAGAAAACCATCGGAAAAAACGATATGCCGAAAAACAGCCCAAAAATGTGACACGTTTCCCGAGGCAAAAATGTGACACTACTACTCCTACAAAGAATATAACAGATACCCAAAAAAATGAGAGATAGATTGCATTTTGTGTGAATATTTCTACATGCTTTCAGTTTTTCTTCATGACAGAGATGTGTAACCAAAAAATATATATAATAAAAGGGAAAAATGGTAGCTGACTATGCCATTTTTGGTGTCGTTGATTATGAGAATCTGGGCAGTGGGGAGAATGAGGATGTTTCCCATCACTCTCGAATAAAGAATTTCCTCCATCCACCCTTGTGGATTCTTGGACGTGATCTCCATTCCCTCGCAACTCCTCAATGCCTCCATGAACATCTCTTTCATGGATGGTTACCTTATGTTATGTATATATGGAACAATCATCATTGTAACAACATATATATCTTATATCATCTCATATAAAAATTCAACATGGTATCAGAGCGAGACTAGGATTTATGCCCTCATAAGAAGGCCCATGAAAATGATAGATAACTTGATTTTTGTGTGAATATTTATACATGGTTGCGTTGTGCCTTCATGACAAAGATATGTAACCCAAAAAAAAAGGAAAATTTTTAGTTGGCCATGCCATTTTTGGCACCATTGATTATGACAATGTGGGAAGTGGGGAGATTGAGCATGTCTCCCATCACTTTAGGACCATGAATTTCCTCCATCCTCCATTATGGATTTTGGGATGTGATCTCCATTATCCTTCAGCTCCTCAACACCTCCATGAACATCTGTTTCATGCTATCCTTTTTGAAATCCCCATTCAGGGCTCCTCCACATACTAAAATCTCCACATTCTAGAAATTGTTAGTGGACTAGAGAGGAAGCATGACGGAAGAACCAGACAAAGGATAGTTTCGAGTGCCACTTCTAGGAACGGTGGGGAAGGTTTTAACTACCTCGTCTTTGTTGCAATGGAAGAGGATGGAATCCTTGTTGGCGAAAATGAAGAGATTGTCATTGAAGAGAGATGCATGAATGGATAGAGATTGTTCTCCTCTCCCACAATATTGGTATTTTCCAGGAATGGAATATGGAAGGCCCTGTCAGAGGGAGATTTCAAAATGAATTCATAATTTAATGATTTTCACCCTCTATGATGATGACCTAACTGTCGGGCAAGATCTAGTTGGATGCATATCATATGTTGGCAGTGAACTTGGCTGACGATTCAATCGAGTTATAGGGTGCGTCAGTGATCTGGATTTTATGAGAAGAACAAAATGAATATAGATTATGAACAATTGCTTAAGACAAAATAACAGAGATACATTAAAATTGGTTTTCTATTCAATAACGAAATAAGCTAAAAACTGTAAAATGCAGCGGAAATAAGCTCGGTGGAATGGTGGCAGCTTATCTCTAAGAAGATATGTGACACATGTGCTCATTCAAAAGAAGGTGATTACAATGAGGCTCTGAAGGAATTTTTACAATAATAAGGATTGTAAAAAACTCTAGACATTCAAAAACCTAACCCTAGGAGATGAAGTGCCAAAAGTCATGTGGGCCCCGTTTGGGTAAGTTAGTACATCAACTTCTCGGGGTTGTGACTTTTGCATACGATCTCCATTTTAGGCGTATGATAGACATTTGGAAAGGTATCATCGAGGAGATTAATTTTAGGCACAATATTGAAGGAAATTTCATATTACAAACCTATTTTCCCAAAAAACATCGTTTAGGACCTCAAAACGGCTCTAGAAGTGAAAACTGCTAAAAATAGTAAATTACCAAAATTGCTAGAAAACTGTTTTGAGCTAGTTGGAAAAGGTGGGCAGCCACCGATATCCATCTGGATCAGTCAGAGCATGGTGATAAGTAGTGAATAACTCTTATCCCATTAGTCCATCCTCTAATCCAAATGAGTGTATTGTTTCTAGCTAAGGTGGTCGAAGAAGAAACAGTGTTAGTGAGGAGGTCTATATGATTTACCCTATTCGTGGTGATGTCGTACTTGATCGAATGTGCCTAGTAATATTGTGAGGAAAAAACAACATCTTTGTTGTTGGGTGGGTCATTTATCCCGATCCTAGAAGGACCGATTAGTATTTGATAAAAAATGAGGCTCATCTATTGTTGTTGGTGAGCACCATATAAATTGTGAAAACTATCGCAATTTGTAAGAGAAGTTCTTATTTTCCTTGGGGCATCTGGTGTCGTGAAACTAATCCATCATAACAATTAATTATCAAAAACACTTGAAATATAAACAAAGACTTCAGTTCTTCCACTATCAAATAAATAAAATGAATTAAAAGCATCTAGGTATGGATGGATGATTTTCTTGACATGCGTGAAAGAAAAAAAAAGTAAAATCATTTACACACCTTTAAAGAAGAATAATTTACACAAGTACGAGAATATTTCTCTTTTCATAGTTGGTGAAAAGGAATACAAAGTGATGCCTTTTTCCATGGACACAATTTTCATGTTTGAGGAAACATTGTCAGACATTCTCCCAAGAGGGTCATGTGTTTACTAGTAGAGGAAAATGTGGACTTCATGTTGACGTGCCTCAAATGGTCAAATGAAGGAATGAATAAATTGGTTTCATGAGGAAACTTGGATATGTCTTGAGGGACATTGGTTCCATTAGGGAACCTCGATGTGTCCTAGACATGTTTGATGCAACATGGTGAGACATTATTCCTAGAGGGTCCTATGTGTACTAGTAGGGGTGAATGTGGAATTCATACTAACGTGCCTCAGATTGTCAAATAAAGGAACTAAGACATTGGTTTCACAAGGAAACCTTGATATTTATTGTGATACATTAGTTCCATGAGGGAACCTTGATATCTGTTAGAAATTGGTTCCATTAGGGAACCTCAATATGTCTTAGACATGTGTTCCACGAGGGAACCATGAGATGTCTAGTATGCACATAGTTCATGAGTGAAGCCTAAGGTTGGACACTTAAGGATATTTGGGTGTCTAATATACATTCATGTACCTAAGGATAAAAGGACTAAGCTAGACCCTTCAGGAAGAAAGGGTACATTTGTTGGGTACAATGAGTCTTTGAAGGCATACCAGATCTACATCCCTCGTAAGAGACATATTGAGGTGAGAAGAGATGTTACCTTTGAGGAGGAGGTAGCCTTCAATATATCTAGAGGATATCAAATGGATATTGATAGTGAGAGACAAGAATAGATGGTGCCCTTTTCACCCCACCCTCCAATAGTTCAAAGGGAGACAGTTGAGCCTAGTGATCCAATTGATCGCATTGATCCTCTATCTCTATTTGATGTTCCCAGAGATATCGTAGTAGGTCGGAAGAGACCTACATGGGCATGTGAGACTTTGTAGGAGGAAGAACAACATGCAACTCCTTAGGGTACCTTCTAAGAGAGAAAGATACCTAAGATATATTTTTAAGATTTTACAAGTCCTATCAGCTTGCCAACTGGGTATGTCTTTGACCACAGTTAGGCTCTAAGTTTCACTTCCAGGTAAAGTGTTTTCTTTGGTTTATAACAACCAACAATCCAAGTGTTTCTTGCTGATTTGTTATGGTTATACTTGCAATTTTGGGTGCTCTAGCATGTAGTTTTAGTGTCCAGATGTTAGCACATGCATAAAAAAATAAATACAACACACCTATAGATATTTACATCTAAAAATAAAGATATATAAGAGACTAATACATGCATTTATAGACACAGGTATTTTTGGTCAACATGACCCTAGATAAACCCCCCCGGGGAAAACCAGTTTGGAATGTATATGTATGTATAAGGAAATCAAAAGAAGTAGTATAGCTAATAGAATAAATGAAGGAACCTGATACAATAAAAACTCAATCTGAGTTGATATACAAGTCCAAAACCTCCAAGAGTGCCCTATAATGGTGCACCTAGGATGAAAGTTGTCGAATCCACTAAATATGCTCCAACCACTAACTGTGATCTCAAATCTAGAAACCCCTTCGCAATAATGAAGCTTTTCTAAATGGATTTCCTCTGCAATTGATCTCACTGCAATATGATGGCTATAAGTCTCTCAACTGATGATGCACCCCAATATGGTAATGCGCCCTCCTCAGAAGAAAAACCTCTCCAGTAAATAAACTATGGTATATGATGCAAGCCTCCCTCCATGAAATCTAGCACCCAAGATATATCATCCTCACAAAACTTACCTCTCCCTCATCCTCCAAGAGATCCTCTTTGAATGAAAAAATGAGCAAATCAATAATGCACCCTCCTTCACCCTTTGCGCCCTTCTTTGACATCCAAAAGGAAACCTAAAACATGAAGGGTTGAGATCATCTCATCTCCCATCTAATCAATGGTTGAGATCTCCCGATTCATATTTAAGTCAATAAACTACTTTGGTTTTTGTTTCCTAAGTCAACTTTATGTCTCTAATTCACCCCTTTCTGAATTAATAGTCATTTTTAGGCCAAAATAACTAAATTTCACTTTAGACAAAGTCAAAGTGAAATTAGACAAAAGTACAAGGTACAAACTGTAATGTCCTTCCCTCATGTGCTAAGGAGGTCATAAACACATGGGGAACACCTCCCAAGGTACAAAAATCAACACTCCCTCTTACTGAGGAAGGTGTTCATCACCAAGCCCATCTTGTCTCTGAAATATACTTGCTTGCCCCGTGTTCCTCACCAAGCCCATCGTTGCACTGATAATGGCCTGGTTTTTCCTCTCAGCAACCCTGTTCTATTGGGGGTTGTAAGGTATGGTCATTTGTCTTCTGATTTCATGTTGTGCACATAAGTCTATAAACTATCTCGAGGAATACTCTCCACCATTATTCGACCACAAGACTTTGATATTCTTTCCCGATTGGTTCTCCACAAGAGCTCTAAACTCTTAGAACCATGCAAAGACCTCACTCTTGGCCTTCATAAAGTAGATCCAAGTCTTCCTCGAGTAATCATCAATAAATGTGAGATAGTACTCACAACCACTCAAGGACCTCCAAGTCATGGGCCCACACACATCCGTGTGTACTAAATCCAATATCCCAGCTGACCTGGTGTCACTGCTGGGGAACGATGCCTTGGAAAACTTGCCATGCGCAGACCCTCTACAAACATCCTGATGCTCTACGCTGATCTTTGGCACTCTGGTCACATCCTCTCTCATTCCTCCAAGAGCCCCATGATGTAGGTCGTCCATCCTACGATGCCATAACTCACATAATTGTCTATTGATGTCGTTGCTTGCTACCAATGCATGAAGTGGCTGAAAAAGAAATCTGAAAAGTTTCCCCTCTCTCACTCGAATCACATGTCCTTAGGCTAGTGAAGACCCTCGAGGATGAATCAGTACCTTGGTGCCTCTAAATGTCATCTCAAAATCTCTATCATGGAGGGTTGAAACTGAGATCAAATTCTTCTTCATGCCAGGGACATAAAGAACGTCTGTAAATGATATAGGTGGCATGCCATCTCTCTGAAAGGAAAATGTTCCAATCCCTGCAACTGTGAAAACTCTGTCATCTCCAAGAGAAATCGCAATACTGACCTCAGTGTCTCTAAGATCAAAAAAATTCTCTCGATATCCATTCATGTGGCTCAAAGCCCCGCTATCAATATACCAGATCTTGGGTGTCGTCTCAACTGAAGTGAAGCATGTGAGAAAATCACACTCTCTCTGAAACTATGTCTGAAAGTCAATATCCTCTATTGTAGCTGTAGTACCACCCTTTTTCTTCTTCCTGTTCAGGCACTATCCAACATAGTGCCCAAAATTCTTACAAACAAGGCACTTCAATTTTCTCATATCTCTCTTCTGACCACTACCCTGACCACTGCTGCTCTCTCCTCCTCCACTCCCCTTTGGTGGGGCCCCAAACTTGGGACCTTGTCGACCCCCATGACCGGCCTTCTTCTTTCCCTTTGACCGAAGAGAAACATCCTTCTCACCGTGACCAATATGCTGCTATTATTGCCACTGTCCAGAAGCCTCGACTGCTAGCCTCGTCTCCTCCTAGATGAAGTCATCCCACATCCTATCCCATGTAGGCATGACCTCCCTGGAAACTATGACATGTGCAAATGGACCCCATGATTTGGTGAAGCTATTCATAACTTGCCTCAACAAAGAGTTAGGGTTAACAACCTTGTCGATGGCTCCAAGATCATCTCGGATCTAAGTGAAGTGACAAAGGAATGAAGTTACCGACTCATCCTTGAGAATGTGAATTCCCCTGAGTCGGTCATGAAGAACCATCTTTCGGTTCTCATGGGATCTCTCATACAACTTGCATAGAGATTCCCACATCTCGTATGTACAAGCCTTCCCCATCAAATGGGGTATGATATGATCATGGACTGCATCACAAATAGTCCTCTTCGCCTTGTTGTTCCTTTTCTTGAACTCTTCCACAAATACGTGAGTAGTGATAGGAATGGGGGGAACAATTGCCTCGACTATGTCCCATAGCTCGAGTTCCTCTAAGACGAAGATCATCCTCACCTTCCAAAGTGACCAATTTCTAGACCCTGCTAGTATGTCCTCAAATCACATCTTGATTTTGACATCTCTACCAAACTACAAACCCCAACTAATTCTCACAATGCCAAGGAAAACACTGTCTCACTCCTGTCAACGTAGGTCTGAAAAGAGACAAGTGTAATCTAACCTCACTCCTAACAAAATAGGTGTGAAAATAGGTCATGTCAAATCAACCTCACTCCTACTGAGTAGGTGTAAAAAGAGACTGATGACAAGTGTCAAAACTACCCAACTATCATCTGCAAAATTCTTCCCTCTAACAACCACTGAATGAGTCAATGGTTGTCCTAAAAAATCTGCCAAGAAGATGTGTGTGACAACCAACAAAATGTTGTCCCAACTGCTCAAAATTTTGGCCATGAATGCTCTGATACCATGAATATTTTACAGGTCCTATCAACTTTCTAACTGGGTATGTCTTTGACAATAGTTAGGCTCTAAATTTTACTGTCAGGTAAAGTATTTTTTGTTGTTTTATAACAGCCAACAGTCCAAGTGTTTCTTGTTGATTTGTTACGATTATACTTGCGATTTTCGGTGCTCTAGCATGTAGTTTTAGTGTCCAGATGTTAGCACATGCATACCAAAATAAATAAAACACACCTATAGATCTTTACATCTGAAAATAAATATATATAAGAGACTAATACATGCATTTGTAGACACAAGTATTTTTGGTCAACATGACCCTGGATAAACCCCCCCCGGGGAAAACCGGTTTGGAATTATATGTATATATGAGGAAAGCAGAAGAAGGATTATAGATAATACAATAAGTGATGTAACTTGATACAATAGAAAATCTATTTGAGTTGATATACAAGTCCAAAACCTCCAAGAGCACCCCATAATGGTGCGCCCAACATGCAAGCTGCCTAATCCACTGAATCTGCTCCAACTGCTAACTGTGAGCTCAGATCTGGAAACCCCTCCATAGTAATGAAGCTATGTTGAATGGTTGTTGTTTGCAACCGATATCACTGCAATATGATGGCTATAAGTCTCTCAACTACTGATGCGACCCAATCTGGCAATGCGCCCTCCCCAAAAGAAAAACTCTCCAGTAAATAAGCTATGTTATATGATGAAAGCATCCCTCCATGAAATCTAGCGCCCAAGATATGTCATCCTCAGAAAACTGACCTCATCCTCATCCTCCAAGAGCTCCTCTCTCAATGAACAAATGACCAAATGAAAAATGTGCCCTCCTTCACCCTTTGCACCCCTCTTTGACATACAAAAGGAAACCTAAAACATGAAGGGTTGAGATCATCTCATCTCCCATCTAATCAATGGTTGAGATATCCCCATTCATATTTAAGTCAATAAACCACTTTGGGTTAAGATTCCTATGTCCACTTTATGTCTCTAATTCACCCCTTTGTGAATTAATAATCACTTTTAGGCCAAAATGACTAAATTTCACATTAGACAAAGTCAAAGTGAAATTAGGAAAAAGTACAAGGTACAAAGTGTAATGTCCTTCCCTCATGTGCTAAGGAGGTCATAAGAACATGGGGAAGACCTACCAAGGTACAAAAGTCAACATATTTTTCCTATACCACAACTATGAGCCACATCATTGATTCTACACCTTCATGTTATGAGGAGAAATCTAGTTACCAAGAATGGAGAGATACCACGATGAAAGAGTATCAATCCATCATGAAGAATAATGTATGGGATATTGTTCTGAGACCCGAGGGGTAGTATGCAAGGACTTCCAAGTGGAACTATAAGATCAAAATGACAATTTATGGGACCATCGAGAAGCACAAAGTGATATTTGTTGCTATAGGATTCTTTTAGGTGGAGGGAATATATTATGAGGAGACATTTTATCTTTTTGCTCGATTAACTTTTATACGATTATTTCCCTTGCATCATCCATGGGTTGGAGACTACATCAGATGGATGTGAAGACAACCTTTCTCAATGGAGATATGGAGGAATAAGTATACATCGAGCATCTAGATGGTTTCATGATACATGAGAAAGATTCTCATGTGTCCAAGTTGAAGAAGTCCATGTATGGAATCAAGTAGGCACCTCGAGTTTGGTATGCACGGATTGATGGACACTTGATAAGATTTGGCTTCAACAAAAGTGTTGTTGATCCCAACATGTACTGTAAGGTTGTTAATGGTGAGTCCCTAATTTTGTTCCTCTACATTGATGATTTATTCCTCATAGATACATATAGCCTTTTTGTTGAATGTAAGTATGTGTTGGCCTCAGAGTGTTAGATTTATGACCCTAGTATTATTCACTACTTCTTGGGACTAAAGGTGTGGAAAATAAATGCAGATATCCTTCCAAGGGGAAGTACAAAGTTGAGATCTTGAAGCAGTTTGGGATGTTGAACTGTAAGCCCATGGCTACACTGATGGTGATGAATGTCAAGAGAATGAGTGCGTCTTCTTCATATTATGACGATATCGATTTGAACCTGTACATACAAGTTATTGGATCATTGATGTATCTAGTTAAAACCTAACCAAATATTTTATATGCAGTGAGTGCACTTTTCCATTTTATGAGTTAGCTTAGACATACACACTGAATTTCAGCAAAGCATGTGTTGAGATACTTGCGAGGCACATTTGAACATGGTCTGAGATATACTTCCAGTTCTGACATGATATTGTAGTGATATACACTCTTATTTCGAAAGGAGAGTAGTGGATACAAAGAGCACCTATGGGTGTTGCTTCATTTTTTGATCTGCCATGGTTTTGTCATGTAATAGGAAACAAACTTTTGTTTCTTTGAGAATTGTAGAAGCATAGTACATTTCCTTGAGTGTGGAAGTTTATGAAGAAGTGTGGCTTCTCAAGATCCTTGTAGATTTATTTTGATATGTGATGGATTCCACTATTATTCATTGTGATAACTAGAGTTGTGCAAAGCTCTTAGAGAATCGAGTGTTTCATGAAAAATCGAAACACATTGAGATCAAGTACCATTACATTCGATACAGGGTGCAGAGGAAGGAAGTTCCTATAGATGAATAGGTTATTGATGTTCTTACCAAACGAATTACCACGACGAAGTTTGAGTACTTCCATGAAAGACTTGGCATGGAAGAGAATGCCTTCCTCGCTGAGAGGTAGTGTTAATGTTTACAACTTTTTGAGACATTATTCAGATCGTACTCCTCTATGAGTGAGTTGAGTTGATCTACAAGGACACTTATCTGAGAGGGATAGATGGATTTGGGCTTATATCCCATGTCTCTTATGGAGAGAACATGAGGATACATCCATTTTGGAGAACACATGAGGATACGTCAAGGGAGTTGACATGGACGTCACACACTATGGGGAGTTAACCCTAGTGTTTCTAGAGGATGTATCATCTATAAGTCCACATGGGAGAGCCATGTGTGATAGATATTTTTGCTACAATTCCTTGAGTAAGCACCAGGCGGACCTTCTCCTAGATTGCGCTGTAGACCAAGGGAGATAGGATACATTTATCACAAAGGTGTACTTGTTTTGAATGGGCCTAAGCGTAGTCCCTCCTTGATCATGACAAGGAATAATATGGACTCGAGGTGCTTCTTTCCAAGTGCCAATTCACATCGGGCTGACATTCACTCTTTCATAGTGTTAGTTCACATCGGGCTGACATTCACTCACAGGTGTGTACCTATGGTGAACTACCCTCGTGTGTTATTTTTCCTAGTCATGGTGATTTCAAGAGGAATTATAAAGATGGAAAATGATATATGCTATCACTTGCGGACAGGGAATGATATATTTAATTTGCTTAGAGGGAGAGATGTAGGGGGAGTTTCCCCTTGATTCGGCTAGGAGAGAGACATCTCTAAGGACTAATAGACATGTGTCATGAGTGTAAGGGAAATTTTGTATACTTCACAAACACACTTGCCATGATGCATAATGTCTCCCTCGTTTTGAGGGAGTGTTGATGTTTGGACAACATGGGAATATATTCTCCTAGATTGATAATTAATAATATAATTATTGATTATTAAATAATATATATAATAAGTAATAATAATAATAATAAATAGTTACCTATTATCCAAGGGACTCATCCTTTCATAGAGGGTCACCATATTTTCTCTATATATGGAACACTCATCATTGTAATAACATATCTATCTTATATCATCTCATATAAAAATTGAACACCTTAAATGACCATCACCATTAGGTTTGTCGTCATCCCAAAACCATCACATTCAAAGAGCACATTTAGTCATCATGAGTTGCACACTTGAGTTGCGCACTTTCAAATCTCAGTTCTTACCTTGGACTCCTATACACTTACAATTAAGGGGGATTTTTGGAAACCTAATCAACTTAGGGTTATGGTATGCCTAACTTCAGGGAATGTGAAAGTTCAAGGGACTATAATGATGCTCTAGAGTCCAAGAAAAGTCTTGGAATATGAATCTTGTTGGGTATGTGTTATATTCTTTGCATGAAGGGGGTTTGAGGGGGGGGGCGCTAGGCCCCCCTTTTGGGGGTGAAGGGGGGCGAAATCCCCCTGCGCAGGGATTCAGGGGCAGTTCCCTCAAGAAAAAACATTTCTTCTATGGGAAACATGTCATATATTTTGGTGTTTTTTCAGCACATGGTTTCTTTTCCGATGGTTTTCTATTTACGGTTAAGGAATTAGGGTTGTTGACTAATCCAGGTCATTGGGTTAGGTTTTCGGATGTCGTTGAAGCTCCCTATATGTATATTTTATTGTAAACAATGTATCAAAATGAATGAATATAGAATATATATTGGTTTTAGCGTTTTGGTTTCCAAGGAAACTCTATGTTAATTTTAATTTTCCATTGTATAGATTTTTGTTCTTTTACCAAAAATATGTTTGTAGTAAATATTGGCCCACAAGGTTAAAATCTACATTTGGTATCATAGATTTGTTTTCTTCAGGGGGACACCTTTGTGTTCAAGGGTTTGTCTTAGTACTATGATAAACCTTGTTACAATGGAAGATTTGCAGTATCGATTCTTTAGGTGAAAAGAGATATGGCAAGCAATTTGAAAATGGAAGTCGAGAAGTTTAATGGGAAAAGTCTTGAGTCATGGAAGATCAAGATGGAAGATCTATTGGTGGACAAAGATCAATGAATCATGGTGAATCTAGGTACTACACCTACAAAAAACTTCAACAGATGAAACTAAAAATTGTTGGATGTGAGAAGGCAAAAGGAAACTTCACAATCAATGTGTTTCGGTTTTTATAATGCGAATGTGTCAAAGGAAGCTACAATACGGATTTATTAGATAGGTTTGCTTAGAAGTTGTAGTAATATAAGTCCCTAGTAAATAAACTATTCTGAAAGAAGTTGTATAACTTGAGGATGAGAGATGAAGACTTCGTGTGAATGATTTGAATGCCTTCAATACTATAGTAAGTTAGTTACTATACATTGAGATTAAAATTTGAAATGAATATAAATGTATCAGTCTAAAATGTTCTTTACCAGACTTGTGGAATAGTATAGTTGTATGTGTGTATAGAGTATTAATACAACTTCCTTGAAGTTTGATGATGAAGTGGTCTCATCCTTGTTATGGGAGGAGATGGGGGCGAAGAAATAATATATGGAAAAGGACCTGCGCGCCAAACATTATTTTCAAGAGGACGATTTTGGGAAAGAAATAGATCTAAGTTTTCAAGTGGGAGATCTAAGTATATGGGGGAAAGAAATAGATCTAAGTTTTCAAGTGGGAGATCTAATTATAAGGGTAGATCTAAATCTCCGAGAAAGTTTGTAAAGGTATGATGGAGATGTGGAAAATAAGGGCACTACGAGAAGCAGTGTAGATCCAAAGTTGAGAAAAAGAAGGGATCTGAAGACTTTCCTTCTACAGAAGAAAATACCTCCAAGGAAGGAGGGAATGTGTACTTGGCTTATTCAAGCGCACATGCAGATAATGAGGCATGTTTGGTTGAATCCAGTGCATCCTTTCATATGACTCCCCATAGGGAGTGGTTCTGCACATATGAAAGGTATGATGGAGGTAATGTTTTCTTAGGTGATGATTCGATAACCATAATCATAGGATGAGGAAAATTCAAGTTGAGGCTCATATATGGAAGGATTATAACACTTCTTGGTGTTCTGCACATCCCAGGTTTGGCTAGAAATTTGATTTCTGTAAGAAAAATGGATGATGTAGGGGTGAAAACAATATTTGAAAAGGAAACCGGCATGATGGTTCAAGGAGCAATGGTGTTGCTGAAGGGATTTCGGTTTGGAACTCTGTATAAGCTGCAAGGAAGAACTATTAGTGATGGGTGTAATAGTTCCATTGTTCCCAATATTGGAGTTGAAGAAGAAAGAACTCCTAGACTCTCTGGAGAAAAGGTTATGTTATGGAATCAAACATTGAGTAATATCGGAGAAAAGGGTCTTCGACTACTACACGGTAAAGGTATGGTTGAAGGTATGTCTAAATTGTCTCTAGATTTTGATTTCTATGAACATTGTCTATATGGAAAGAAAAATCAAGTAAGATTCCCTTTTGGTGCAACGAGGGCAGAAAGAATTTTGCAGCTAGTGCACAATGATGTTTTTGGACCTGTGTCGATCCCATTATTGCAAAAATTTGTGTACTATGTCTCATTTATAGATGACTTCTCGAGGATTACTTGGATATATTTCCTCGGGAAGAAAAATGAATCCTTTGACATGTTTAAAGAGTTTAAGGCTCTTGTTAAGAATCAAACAAATAAAATAATTAAGGTGTTGAGGAGAGATAATGGCGAAGAGTTCTACGGGAATGAATTTGAAGAATTATGTAAGAAGTGTGGTATACAAAGGCAGAAGACTACTCCATATACACCTCAGCAGAATGGAGTTGTAGAAAGGATGAATAGGACACTGATGGAAAAAGCAAGGTGCATGCTCAGTGGTGCTAGGTTAGGGAAATAATTATTGGCAGGGGCAATGGGTATTGCATGTTACTTGGTCAACATATCACCCTCATCAATGTTAGATGAAAAGACTCCACAAGATGTATGGACTGGTAAGGAACCTTCTCTCACACATCTCAAGATATTAGGTTGTGATGCATAGGTTCATGTTCCAAAGGAAAATAGGAGTGAGCTAGATAAGAAGGTTCAAAAGTGTATCTTTATTGGATATAAAGATGGTATCAAAGGTTATAATATTTTGAACCTAAAAACTAAGAAGGTAGTGTATAGCCAAGATGTGGTATTTAGAGAAATGAAGGATGTTTTTAAACAAGAATTCTGACCAAGTAAGGAAGAACCAAAGAAAATAGAGTTTGATTTAAAGGATGATGAATCATACTCTACAAAAGAAAAAGAATCAAAAGAAGAAGATCCTCATACTCCAGTATTGAGGAGATCGGTTCGAGAAAGAAGACTACTGGAAAGGTATACTCCATGAAATTTTCGTTCAAATTTTTCTTTGTCTATTACTAATGATGATCCTTGAACTATTAAGGAGGTAGTGGATTCAGAGGATGGAAATCTTTGGAAAACGGTGATGGACAAAGAAATGGAAGCTTTGGATAAGAATGAGGCTTGGGATCTAGTGGAGTTGTCGACCGGAAGAAAGCCTATTGGCAACAAATGGGTATTAAAAATAATCTTAATGCAGAAGGAAAAGTGAAGAAATACAAAGCTCGGTTAGTAGCAAAGGGTTATTCCCCGGTTGAGGGAATTGATTTTGGTGAGATTTTTTCTCCTGTTTCCAAGTTAACCTCTATAAGATTTATGTTATATGTTGTTGCTGCATTTGATTTTGAAGTAGAACAGATGGTTGTGAAGACAACATTCCTACATGGGGATCTGGAAGAAGAAATATATAGGAAGCAACCAAAATATTATGTTGTGAAGGAAAAAAAGAGATGGTATGCAAGCTGAAAAAGTCCCTGTATGGTTTAAAACAATCACCAAGGATTTGGTATCAAAAATTTGATACTTATATGCTGGGACTTGGCTTCACAAAAAACAAAGAGGATCACTATGTGTATTTTAAATTAATTGGTGATCATTTGATTTATTCTGTCTTGTACGTGGATGACATGTTGTTTATAGGAAACAACAAGGAGATTATCCAGGATGTGAAAACTTAGTTGTCCTCTAAATTTGACATGAAGGATCTTGGTGCTTCAAATTGCATTTTGGGCAAGGAAATTAAAAGAGATCAGGAAAAGATAAAACTCTGGTTAAATCAATGAAAATATGTGGAGACAATATTGCAGAGGTTTAATATGAAGGAATGTACACCAGTCAAGGTTCCTATTCCTGTTGGGGTAAAGTTATCTGCGGATGAGTGTCCCAAGAAATATGAAGAGGAAGAGGACATGTCTTGTGTTCCATATGCAAGTGCAGTTGGCAGTTTGATATATGCAATGGTCTATACTAGACTGGACATTGCACATGTAGTGGAAGTTTTGAGTAGGTATATGTCAAAACTAGGGAAGGAGCATTGGACAACAGTAAAAAAAGGTTATCAGGTATTTGTGTGGCACTACTAGCTATGGATTGTGCTACGAAGGAAGATCGAGATTGGACAAAGTGGTGGATATACATGGATTTGTGGATGCAGAATGGACTAGATATTTGGATCATAGGAGATCTACAATTGGGTATGTGTTTAACCTGTTTGGAGGAGCAATAAGTTGGATGAAGAAAATACAAGTTCTAGTGGCACTTTCAACTATAGAAGATGAATACATGACAACCACTCATGAAAGTAAGGAAGTAGTATGGTTACAAAGATTGTGTTCAGGTATTGGGTTGGTACAACAAGCTACAAGGATAGATTGTGATAGTCAGAGTGCAATTTTTCTAGCGAAGAACCCGACTTATCATTCAAAGACAAAGTGTATTGATATTCAATATCACTTTGTGAGAGACATGATTGAAGAAAAGAAAGTATTGTTGATGAAAGTGGAAACTTTGGAGAATGTTGTCGATTCATTAACAAAAACTGTGACCACTCCGAAGTTCTTTGGGTGTAGAGGATCCATGGGTATTGATGCCCTATATTGTTGACTATGTAACCTTGTAACCCCCTGTATGCAAAGAAAACAACAAGTGGGAGAATGTTGGGTATGTTTTACATCATTTGCACGAGAAGCAGCGTCTGCATTGCACCGGGCGTCCAGGGGTGTGTAGGGGGGCAAAATCCCCCCACGCGGGGGTTCGGCGGCAGTGCCCCCAAGAAAACAAAATTTTGTGTGGGGAAACGTGTCACATATTTAGGTGGTTTTTTAGCACATGGTTTATTTGATGATGGTTTTCTATTTCCGGTTAATGAATTAGTGTTGTTGACTAATCTAGGTCATTAGGTTAAGGCTTTGCATGACGGTGGCTCCTATATATATTGTATTATAAACAATGTAATACTATGAATGCATTTAAAATATGTTGGTTTTCTTGGTTTGGGTTTCCAAGGGAAAAATCTTTGTGTAATGTTTGTATTTTCCATTGTATCTTTTCTCTTCCTTTACTGAAAATCTGTTTGGAGTAAATATTGTACAAGGTTAAAATCTACAAATCCAAACATCAAACATCATTGAATTAATACATGTATAATATTGATGAATAATGAAACTCACACTTCTCTCTTTGTATGCATGTTCCAACTTATAAAGAAAATACATGCCTCCATGATTGCTCAAACAAGTAGAGAGGAATCGTAGACCAAAACCAACTTAACGTCCGCATGTATAGTAACTTAAAAATAATCTGCAGTACAACCACAATATTTCTAAAGATGACTAAGCTAAGCGCTGCTACGATTAGGCTGGAAAACATGTAAACTCCGAATCTTAAGAGGTTTTGTTGCTATGTTGGGTCGCTGATTCTTGCTAATTTCTTCTCGATCTACCTCAACTTACCTTACAACATGACAAAACGCCAACTTGAGAGGAAGATCGAATGATTACCAACTTACAGTAATTATAACTTATTCAAAATTTTATGTACCAACTATGTAGGAGTAAGAAACAAATCTTAACACTCGGAAATGAATCTAGTTAACATTAAGTTAGCAGTTTCCACTTGGCTAATTGCTGGTGCATAAGACCAAGTTCTTTTTTGTTAATTTCAGCTTAAATTATATTGAAGAATTATCATATTGTATTGTGCCAAATCCTACGTTGTTAGTTGATATTCTTATCTAAATTTTATACACAATAAGTTAATTATTTACATGCAACTATTTTGTAATCTGTCATGTTTGCAAGAATTAATATTATGCTTAAAATTTTAGAATTCAAATTAGCATGTTAGTCACATGTGAAGGGTTAACCTCCAGTTACAGACCCATTTTCTTTAGCAGAAAATAATGAATCTGTCTCCAGATGAATCCTAGACACCAAAACAAGATATATCTCTCTCCATATTTTTGTTTTTTCCTCTATTGCAATACTAGACATTGGTCTCAATTCCCATCATCGCCTGCGACTCAATCCTCTCTGTTTAACGGAGAAGCATTTTCCTGAAGCAATTAGTTAATTCGTGAGGCCAAAGGTGTCCATCCACCTATAACAAACGGATCAGTGTAGCTGCCTTTCTTTATCAAGTTGTTTGTTTCAAAGATATGTTAAATTGCACACCTTCTGGATCGTAACTCTTGTAACTCTGTGAGGTCGAGTCACTATAATGATTGCATTTTTTGAAGTATATTTTCAGATATTTTTATGAATTATATTTTCTACAAACGATTGAAAAATCCTTTCTATATCAATTTTGTCATTCTTCATACTGTCAACATAATTCTTCCTTAGCCTTAGAATGATCTTTTTTTTCTGGAGTTCATGATTTTTTTCTCAAGTAGATTGTTTGTCAATTGACCTTGTGTTTTCTTAGCATTTTCCCCATCGGCATCAGTCTCCCATACTGCATTTTATTATTTGTTTCTACTTCAGGTTTTCTTGCTGTAATTCCTATTTTGTGAGCGATAATACAGATACAGTTGTTGACTTTTATCTGATAATTACTTGCATACAAAAATTCCACTAAGAACTTAAGTATTAGAGAGCACATAATCTCGAAACCTATGGAGCTATATATGCATCTCTAGAAATATAATTTTTTTGCGTTACAGAGCATATTTGGATTCGCGGGTATAGACCTTGTTTTTACCAGGGCTGTGTTTTGGCAATAGATTTGCTAGAGGACTTTGCATAATTTATCTGTTATTTTTGCTATGATTTGTGTGGGTTTTGGTATTGGGGATGGAGGAGAAAAACAAAGTTACGTAGACCCACTTGACATCGGCCGCATCTATGACTTAACCACCCTGGGGGCTTGTCTTGGGTAGTATCAGGAAATAAAATTTACCTCGATTTTTCTCGTCAATGGCCTAAATCTTTACAAGCAATCTATCACCTAATGACTTGATTGTAGTGAACTTTGGAGCCACAGTTAGCTTGGAAAATTCTGTCTATCGCTAAATTTATGAAAGCCCTAATTATAATTATTCTAATACACACTTCTTATGATATTTTAGGGTTTTTCCCCTTTTAGCTGTGTGATCTGTCTCTGTCATACTAGAGGGCATGTGAAAGGTTTGCTCAAACTGTCTACAAAACATAATTTTTGTCACATATGGCCATTGAACCCAAACGAACACCATTGACAAAAGTGACATCTGCTATAACCCAACAGAAAAGCTGCATCAGCGCATTTCATGTGTAGATTATCCCATATATTCTATGCCGCCACCATGAAAATTCCCAACGAATAAACAAGCACTCCCCATTTAAGTAATCATCAATAAATCGGAAATAGCATTTGAAATTTTGTCACGGAGTAAACTAAATTTTCAGAGAAGGAATTTTCATTCTAGCTAGAATTGTTACAGAATTTAGCAGAAATAGGCTATTGTAGGGTTCGATCCAAACCTAATTTGGGCCATTCTTAATAGTCTTTATTCGATAAACGAGCTACTAGATAGTATATGATGCCATTCTCAAAGATTCCTGAATCCGTCTCGATACTCCATCCCCTGATTCAAGAGGCTCTAGCATCTCATGTAGAAAATGTAAAATATAGAAGCCTGAAAACGAGGAATCAGGGACATTTTGAGAAAATAATGGATGTGATTCTATTTTCAATTACAATAGCCATTATAGTAATATTCTTTATATTTACAGCGATAAATACCATAAAGGGCACATCCAATGCATATATTTAGTTGGTGGGTAAATCCAAAATATTGATACGATCGAAAAAACTTCCCTTTGAAATTGCACGGTTAGCAGGCTTTTGAAGGTAGTCTTAAACTTAGCATTCACCAATTATACAAATAAGACTTAAAAAGCAAAAATTTAAATCTTTAGGCAAGCTTCCAACCTGTCATGAAAATATTGTTTTTGTTATAATATGCAATGTGTTGACATGATTGTAAAGGAAGATGTTTGTGGGGAAGTGTGTTGTATGTGAGACGAAATAATAAAATAATTGTATTTCTTCAATTTTTAAAACTTTCATAATGTAGTCATTCTAAAAAGTTCTCCATTATTCCATCTTCTATGAAAACCTTTATATGTATTTTTGCTCTCATATAAAATGTACAAAAAGAAGTAGATCAAAACGGTGTAGAGATGAAGCAGAAGGAGTAAAGTTGAAGGGTGATGTATTTATTTGCTAATAAAAAGTTAGAGGCTTCAATCCTTTTGACTCGTTTTCCTCTAATGGATTTCCACTTGAAATATTCTATTATTCTTTCACTCTCATTTTTCTTATTAGTTATTATAGATGTGTGTGAGTGCATTTCAGATCGAGATCTTTTAGGTTTAGATGTTTTCATGTGGATTAGAGATCTATATGATTATGTCTCATATCTATTCATGATAATATCAGATCTAGAATTTTATTTTAGATCTATTGTTGACTTTTGTTTTTAACCTATCAACTAGTATCATAGAAAACTTGAAAGATTTGCAATTACCTATTGAGGGAAAATCAAAGAAATATGTTTCACAAAAAAAGAAATCTAAGTACTTATGGAAAAAGATTCATATCTATATGAACTAGATAGAATGGAAAAAAAATGATCTATATGAACTATGATCTATATGAGCTAGAGATTGTTTAATCTCAAAATGAAGCAAGGGATTTCAATGTTTTAACACTTAATGAGTTGCACACAATGTTGAACCATCTTCATTTAAAATTGTATTTGATGATGAGATCCAAGCACTTCTACTCTTGAGCTCAATGCTAGACACTTGGAATAACTTGTTTGTCACCATAACTAGTGCTAAACCAAAAGGGAAATTATGTTTTAAAGATGTTTCTAATACATTATTAAATGAAGAGATGAACATGAAATCTATGGGAAAATAAATGCGAAATATGGAGGCATTAAGTGTTGGTGATCTAGGAAGGAAACTAACTAGAAAGAAATCACGACAATCAAGATCTATAGATAGGTCAAAAGCTAGGCATGGAACAATAACTTTCTATCATTGTGGAAAACTTGAATTTAAAAGGGAGCAAAATGAGAAAAATACAACCAACAACAACAATATTGAAGAAGCTATTGCTATTGCAATAGATAGTGAGGCTATAATTATTGTTTCTTGTGAGGCCTAATGACTTTATAATTCAACTCATGATAGTGATGGGATTTTAAACTATGGATCCTCCTACCATTCTACCTCAAACAAAGAAAAAAATATTTCTTATAAATAAGGAGATATGGGTAAGGTTCGCTTGTGTAATAAGAGTTTTTGTAATATTGAAGGAGTGGGACATGTCCTAATAAAGACAAAAGATGTTTGCATTTTATTGTTTAAATAGGCCAGACATGTGTTAGAGCTAAGAATGAATTTGGTTTCAATAAGGAAGCTAGATGATGAACGCTTCCATAGAGTGCTTGAAAAGGGAGGATGGAAAATTGTAAAACGATTCATTGCAAAGGGGGAGAAAATAGGCACTCTCTACACATTAAAATCCAAATTGCAGAAATTAGAAATTGTTGTTGTTGCAAAGGAGTAGCCTACAATAGATATATGGCACAAAATAATTGGGCACATGACAGAAAGAGGTAGGAAAATTCTTTTTGAGATAAATATTTTTCATGGGATAAAAGGTATAGATATTAAATTTTGTGAACATTGTATTATGGGTAGACAGAAAAATGTATCATTTATGAGGAATCATTCTAAAAGAGATATATAAATATTAGACCTGGTGCATTTTGATGTGTGTGTCCCAATTAATATGAAATCACTAGGAGGAGTTGCTTATATTGTTACATTTATTGACAATGCATCAAAAATGGCGTGGGCATTCCCTATTAATGGAAAAGATCAATTTGTAGACATTTTTTTTTTCAGAATTTTTGTATGGATGTTCAAAGGGGGACTAACAAATTATTGAGATGTATTATTAATGATAGTGGTGGGGAGTATTTATCTAAGGAATTTGAATAATATTTTAGTAAACATAGCATAAATCATGTAAAAATTGTTCCTCCCAGCCCGCAAAAAAATGGAACAGCTAAGAGAATGAATAGGACAATAATGGAGAAGGTAACAAGTTTGTTTCAAATTTTGGCTTTCCTAAACATTTTTGGGTAGATGATGTTCTTATAGGTTTTCACTTAATAAATGACTCTTCCACAACTTTAATGGATCGTGGAAATTCTGAAAATGTATGGACCGGTAAGTATTTATGTTAAATTGATTTGAAAATTTTTGGTTCTGAAGAGTATGTGCATATTCCTAAAGAATAGAGATTCAGGTTGGATGAAAAGTTACTAAAATGCATTTTCTTAGGATATGTTGATAATGAGATAGGTTACTGATTGTGAGATCCTCTAAAAAGGTGAGTTATTAGAAGTATGGATGTCATTTTTAACTAATTACCGACAAAGGTGTGGAGACACAAAAATTTGTTGAAATTCAAGGGAAACAAGAGAATCATCCATCATTACAAGAAGAAATTAATGAGAAGGAATTGAAAAAAAAAGAAAAATGAGGAACGAGAATAAGAAGAACATGGAGGGAAAAAAAATCGACAACCACTAAAAGAAATATCACCACAAAATTTATCAACTCCCAAGTCTATAATGTCACATAGGCCTTCACAAAGGTATTTCAATATACCAGATGAATAATAATATATGGAACACAAATATTTAGTAAGTAATTGAACCACAAGATTATAGCTAGAACAATACAAGAATAACACTAGAAAGATCACCTTTATTAGAGATAGAAATATTCACTTTCCTCTTCCAGGGGGAAACCTCTAGTGGAGGAGAGCTCTATTACAATAATCTCCAAGAAAAAATATCCAATACCTCCTACTCTTATTTATACTAATTCTACCTTCTAAGGAAATCTCTAGAGGAAGATATTTCTAGAAGCGAAAGCTTCTATCAGGTTTTCTTACATTGACTTATTCCCCTTTATTTATTAGGCCTTATTCACTAATTTCATCATTTATTACATAGAAAATATATCCTACTAACTAATGACCTGTGAAGAGGGGTTAGAATAAGATCCTAACATTCCTCCCCCCTTCAAAAGTAGTCATATCTTCAATGATGAAGGTGCATAAACTATTGGAGTATAGTCGTTGGTTCCCAAGTCGTATCATTTGGTGAGGTGTCATTCTACTTGATCAACACTTCCTTGATAGTTCTTTGATGCAACTGACATTCACGGGAATTGATGAATGCTTCAGTCTGGAGCCAAAGGGATCCTTCTTCATCTAATTACAGAAGGATGGTTTGGACCCTCCAATTATATCCAACCACTTTCTTCAGACAGGAAACGACAGATGGATTTTGGAAGTAGCTAGAAGGGCCAATTTGTATGCCACTCAACCAATAAATTTGATGATCTAGTAGGGCCCATTAAAAGTGGGTGCTAGCTTGTCATGTCCCTAGGATTTGGGAGATGTTTTTTTGTAAGGTTGGAGCTTGAGAAACACCTAACCACCTTCCTAAAAAACCCTTTCTGAATCATGTTGGTATGTCTATTGCTTCATGAAATTTTGGGCCAAGTGGAGGTTATCATTTAGAGTTACTATGGTGGCTTTCCTACCTTGCAACATTGTATCAATAGAATGGACATTTGATGTTCCTCGAAGATATGTAGTGACTGTAGGTGGGAGTTGGCCATACACTATTTCATATGGGGTGATTTTAATGGTTGTATGATAGGAATTATTGTACCACCATTCAGTCAAGGGGATCCATTTCACCCACTAGTCTTGTTTGTCGGAAGCAAAAAACCTCAAGTACGTTTCCAAATATTTATTGACTACTTTTGTTTGATAGTATGATTATGGGTGATAGGTTGTGTTCATGTTCAGTTGGGTGCCCTACAATGTAAATAGATCATGGAAATATGTTCTAGTGAAGTTGGGTCACGATCAGATACAACAAAGGTAGGAATGCCATGTAACTTTAAAATATGATCAAGGAAAATCCATGTTACTAGTGTCGGTGTGAAAAGGTGGGGTAAGGCACAAAAATGAACATACCTGGAGAGGGGATGAATGTATATTCTAAGCTTGTACAATATTTTATTACAAACAATTTTTCAATAAAATAACAAAAAATATACAATGGAAAATACATACATTACACAAAGATTTTCCCCCTCTAAACCCAAACCGGGAAAACTAGCATATTCTATATTCATTCATAGTGATACATTATTTAAAATAAAATATACTTATAGGAGCCAAAGAAATCCAAAAACCTAAACCAATGACCTGGATTAGTCAACAAAAGAGATTACTTAATCGAAAATAAAAAACCATCGGCTAAAGCCATGTGCCAAAAAACCTTCCAACATTGGAGACAAAAATTGATCCGACACAAAAATCAAGGAAAAAATGGGACATTTTTCAGAAGGAAAAAAATAAACACTCGAGGGAACTTCTCTTAAACTCCTGCATAGGGGGATATCGCCCACGTGAAACCCTCTAAGGGGGAGCCTACCGTCCCCCACTCAAGCCCACTACACACTCGATGGAACGTAGCAGACACTAACGCTAGTTGTGAAAACACATAGAAAACATTCTCCCACTTGTTTTTCTCTTTGCATACAAGGGGTTAAAGGGTTACATAGTCAACAATACAAGGAAGAAAATCCCATGGATTCTCTACACCAAGAGAAATTATCAGTGCTCACATGTTTTGTTAATGAATCTACAACATCGTAACATCCCCCTCTACTGAGCATACTATTATTGAATTATTCTTTGAGGACACTTTCTTGCAAGAGACCCAGGTATGGAACAATGTGATTAAATTTGGATTATGGGTTGTATATGATGATGTTGAGGTGTTATGTTTTCTTGATTTTATTGATGTATATATATGTGTTGACATGTTCTTTTGACAAGTCGTCTTAAGTGTGTGGGACACATGACAGGTTATGGATGATGGTAGCATCAAAGGGCTTCCTTGGACTCCATATTGAGTGAGGGAGTGGATTGTATTGTTTAAAGTATTTCACTATTATGCACATATGATGTATGATGAATTTTTAACATTGTTTTTGTCAGTGGATGCATTCTTGACAATGATTTATAATTAGATTCACATAAGGAGTAAAAGGGCCTTGCATCAAAAACCAGATATTCAAGGAGAGGGGTGGAAACATCCCTGTCACATCCTACTATAACTCCCACTGTGGCTAGAACTTTAGGTTAACAATTACCTAGTAGCGTGGGCCATGGTGTTGTGAGGGCATATTGATATAGTCACTCACATAGATTTCTAAGGGGCGTGCAATAAGGTGAAATCCTTATTAGTTAGAAGCCTTTAGTCTCTCAAAAGGTCGACTGAAAGGATTTTTGACTTCAATGGGTTAGAAAAACTTCCAAAAACAAGTCAATGCGAGTGGCACCCTTGGAGCATGAGTTTCATATTGAAGGTCATGCCGCACAATTGAGACCTAAGTCAATAAACATAGGCGGACTAGAAAACACTAAAATGAATTAAACTTGATGGATTAAAATAATTAATTAAACAATAGAGTATTAATTGTTAAATACAACCATAAATTTTTTAAAAAGGGGCTAAATGAATTGTGACATGAGTAAAGATTTGAAGGAAATCAATGGTTAGGAAATAGTGAGTAAGAACCTAAAGAATTGATAAAATACACAAGGGTGCATGAAATGGTTAAAAATAAATCCTTCTTTACAAACAATTACAACTTGAGAGAATGGGTTATGCATAGAATATAATTTGAGTCAACCAACCCTAGCCTAACTAGGAAGACTCATGATCCAACAATAACTAAAATCTAGTTAAAGAAAACCTTTAATTAATGGGTTTTGGGGAAACTAAGAGACAACTAAGAGGAATTTTAGGAACGCATGGGGAATTGTGAGGAGAAGTGGATTTTAAATAAAAAAAAAAGAAAAATTACTTGGGAAACCCAAGGAGAATGTGACACCTATAGTAGATTAATAATCCTCGAATTGAATTTCTAAGAATTAATGAATTATGCATGAGGGATAGATGTTTGTGAGGGAGAATTCTATAAAGAAAGGGATGTAGAAGAGAAGGGGATCAGATCTTGGGGAAAGGCACTATTATGTTGCCAAATTTTTGATAGACTTTGTTTTTACTTGTGATATTTGGGACTCGAGGCTTGTGAAAGAGTGGATGCTCTTCCTTGTGAGGAAATACTGGAAGCTATTGTGTTTTGGTTTTTGTGTTCTTGGCCCCTTTCCATCTCGAGGGGATAAGGAGGAAGAAAAGTACCCCTAGAGTTGTCTTAGAGGTACTGTTGAATTCTTTGTGATTAGAAAGCGAAGGAAAGGAAGGAGCACAAATTCTGGAATGTCATCTTCAACACATGGGTTTCATTTGTTTATGGTACTTTAAATTTTGGTTTCAGTTATGTTACGAGAATAGTATTATAATAATTGATTGAGTCACTGTAGAGTAATTTGAAGGTATGAGTGTCAGTTTTGCATTTTCTTCGAAGAAATTAATATTTACAAAGTTGTATTTAACCCTCCTTGTAATTTCAGATGTTTTCATACTCAAATTGAGTGGCCCGACCCTCATTATAAAATGTAAATTTTATTGTGTATATTCTATGTTAAATTATGTATTTTCATCCATAACAAAAGTATGTATGAGTAGATTTTAGTTGAGGTTATGTTAGTAAATTAGCAGCGCCTAGTTCATCGGTCAAATAATGATTTAGTTATGAATGTATCGTGAGTCCTTGAGTATTTTTTATATGAATCCTACAAGTTAACTAGGTCATGTTTTTTGATTGATTTCGTTCTTGAACCTAAGTTACTTGCATCATGAATGCATGTTCTATATGGATGTTAAATCCAATCTTTTTGAAATGAGGGAGGCCTTTCCAAGTCTCAAGAGTTGACTCATAACATGTAGTGCATAAACCCTTTTCCTAAAAAAAAGTTAACCATGTGACCAGGAGCCATAACCTAGTGCTAGGTCAAAATGGTGTTAGTCAGGGCTTTGAAACTCCGGTGCTTCAGAGTTTTCTTTAACTCAACTCCTTTTCTCCCTAGGTGTTCACTACCTAAAGTCAATAATAAGTTGATTTAACTGACAATTGTAGGTTACCCTTCCCTACCACCCTCCTTCGTTGACTTTTAACATCCTGATCTAATAGCTAGCAGAGTTTATCCTCACATGAGTTTCTACGGTGGAGATCCACTACGAAACTCCGACCTTTGGTTTTTTTCCCTCTTGGAATCCTTAGTCTGTTCCATAATTCTCTTAGATCGACGATTTTAGTCCACTCCGGAGTTAGGAACTCTGAGATTTCATCACCTCTTGCAACAACCACTCCTTTCTTCCGGAGTGTCGAACTGCTAAAATCTCTAGAGGACTCAAACTTGAAGATCTACGATCCTTCTGTGTTTTCTAGATCTACAAATATCCTTTACTATGGAAGTTTGAACTTTTGGGTCTTTGTATTCCTTTACTTTACCTCTTAAATTAGCAAAGATCTGAATCCAAATTAACTCAGAGATCAACGGTCCTTTTACCTTGCTCTGATCTATGGCTAGAAGTAACTTTGGAGCTCTGACACTTTGGAGAACTGTCTTACTCTGGATTCCATTCTCTCAAGTGACAACCTTTCGTATTGAAATGGTATCCACATTGTCACAATTGATGACTTGTCACAAAAATGAGAGTGACATGTGTCACCTAAATTATTGCAGATGACGTATTCCAAAGTACCCGAAATGAGTTCCATGTGTCATCTGAAATCAGTTGATTGGTGGAATTGACACATCAACTCATATAAAGTTTATGAGAATGGGGTTTTGACCCTTAGACACTTTGGGATCTAGGTTTCATAAGTTATAGTTGTTTCACTCACGTTTTTCCCATATTCGTGAAGGTTGAACCCCCAGATTTAATGGTCCTAGATTTGTTGAAAACAATGATCAGGATTCACTTCGGAACTTCAGGAATTTGTACCTTTCCCACCTTCCCAACCTTCAACAACCACCTCTCGAATGACCGAAGTTTTTAATACCTGGATCTACGAATACGTGTTCCCACTGTTGGATGGAAAAGGTTTTACTCACAAATTCGAGACTCTGGGAGTTCCTTCACCCTAACTTACTGACCCTGTTTTTTCCAGAGTAGCAAAGTACCGAACCACTGAAGAACGCAGGCTCATAGATCCAATGGCCTGAGATCATTTTTCATATATACTATTTTCCTTCACTCTAGGACTTCGAAGCTTTAGGGTTTCCAACCCTTCCATTGTGAACTAAACTCATCAAATCATAGAATTCTTACGGATCCAACGTATAGAATTCACCATCAATCTATAGTGTAGATCCACCTCGTGATTTGGGCTTTGGGGCCTAGTCATCTATCTTAGAGGGCCTAGTTCTCCCTTCGTATGACTGAGAGATATGACCTCAGCTCAACTTATTTAGTGCATACTTTCACCTCCACTGTGTATGTTCGCACTGTCTCTCATGAGTTTGTACTTTCTAAAGTTTGACCTCTGCCCAACTTGAGAAGGTCTCTGTACAATTTGGGTGTTGTATCCTATGAACCTTGGGCCTTCAAGAAGCCATCTATGCACTTCTAGAATTGATTTTGGAGTGTTTCACTATGGTACTAGAAGACACGCTTTAGGATTCTTACATAATTGTCAACTCGTTCTTAGATCAGACCTTCTTTTAGTTACACGTTTATGTTCTTCACAGTATCATTTAGTTCATAAAAGTACAATGTAGGCCTACGGTTTTTACCTTGTGCTAAGAGTGTTTCTCTATTGTTTTTATTTTTAAGTTGTGATGGGGATAAGATACCTATGTACTTGGTGGTAACCTGTAGGGTGTAACATGTTCAGGGAAATATAAGTAATTTGAAATTGTCTCAATTGATAGATCGATATTAAGGGACTATGTTTTATTGCTAAGTTTCTGCCATGATTCTATTGAAATTATTCCTAGCCTTTAATTAGTAATAGGATGAGTTATTTTGTAAAATAATACTTGGTGTTATGAGATGATGACTAATTTTCTAGATTCTTTTTGTTAATTGAATAATTTGCAGAAATGAATGTTGATATTTATAGTGAAATTTGAATAAATGAAGGTAAGAGAATTAGATACTTGTTCCTCATAACATTTGCCAATATTGAGACCTTAAATGGTCAAGATCAATGAAATGAATGCTATACTTGAGCATTTATTATGTGTCTTGGAAGTCCTAATCTTGTGGGATAGGTTGGGTAGGTATTATGTATGTCATATGATGTAGGAGCATCATAAGCAAGACGACAGAGAAAGCGCAAAAGAGGAGGACAGTTGGATATGCACCAACGCATATTTTGAGAACATTTTGAATTTGAAAGGAGAAGACATTAATGTAATATCTTAAAAGGATGCATTCACATTTATGTTTTGAACTGTAATACAAATCTTCAACAGTTTCTCTCATCTGTTGGATAAGGAAGCATTTAATGTAATGGATGTAAGGTAGTTGTAGACTTTAATTCGATTAGATGGCTAGAGCTATCGGAGAGAAAACTCTAGAAATCTCCCTCGTATGTATTGAATTGGAAGATTATTATTCTCATGGTAGAGTTAGAGAGCTATAGAGCAAGAGAATAGGACAACCAAACATAAATTTTTATAAGAATATAGTTGTTTCTATTGAACCCATGTACAAAAGCACTGAAATTAATATGAAAAGTATTTAATTTAGTTTCATGGTGTTGTGGTGATTATTGTTTGCATCTCTTAATGGTATGTTTACAA
Source organism: Picea sitchensis (assembly GCA_010110895.2). NCBI lineage: Eukaryota > Viridiplantae > Streptophyta > Pinopsida > Pinales > Pinaceae > Picea > Picea sitchensis. Next base: position 209,452 of record SNQJ01S0002679.1, read on the forward strand.
TTTTCTTCTATTCTCTGTTATGCATTTGTTTCAATGTTGTGTCTATTTATGATTTCATGTTGAATGTATGAAGTCAGTGAGAGGGAGAGTATGAGTTTCAATTGTTTCTTGTCCTGAGAATCCTTGCAAGGAGTGCAGTGAAAATCCGCAAAGAGTGCGTTGGGGAGGTTTTGAGTTTCATCTCAAAAAATGTCAGGAGAGATATTGTTGTTCTCATACAAATAGAAGTGAAAGTATAGTGCAAGATTCATGGAAGGCGTGCGCGGGCTGGTTGAAGTCTTATAATTTTCCAACCCAAGCGAGTGGTGGAATAATTTCTGTTGCGAGGAGTGTACAGAAGAGGAAGACATCAGATAATCAACGATTATCGTGAAAGCTACAAAGAGTGTGTGCAATAATCCCTTGAAATTATTGAGTTTGCATCCAGAACCAAAATCAAGAGGGATAGAGACCTTGAAGGATTCAAAGTTAGGGCTGAGTCCTTATGCATTTGAATGCTCAGGAGGGAGAATAACCGTCAGATCTGGATCAACAAGATTCGTTGATATCATGATTGAATTTCATCATTTCAGAATTCGGGGTGTGGAGAAAGTTGTGACGAGAAGGAAATAATCTCAAAATCTCGATTCGTGAAATCCCGTCAGGATATGGACTGTCATATCATGGAAGGATCTGAACCCTTAATCCACAACACAGAAGTCGTGAGTTCAGGATTCTGGGGAAAGGAGGAGCCTTTTGTCATGAACTCTCGAGCCGTGAATTTCTGATGCATTCGAAGGTTGATCCCTATGTTGTGGTAGAGGGTCACATCAGAAGTACTTAAGGGAGGAGCTAGAAGTCCATTATCCCATTTCAGGGTTTTAGGAACTAAAAGAGTTGGGGAACTCAACAACAAGAATCACTAATTCGTGAAAACTGACGGGCCCTTTTCGGGAAAAGGTTGTGGTCACATCAATTGGTCACTTGGGTAAGATTTCTTGCCTAGTTCTTTTTTGTAGAGGTGCAACTCCCAAGAAGGACCTATGGTCACAAGTGTGGAAGATTCTAGCTGGGAATCAAAGAGACATTTCGGCTCAAGGGAGACTTAGAAAGATCCTTAGACCGCGAGGTCATGCAGAATCTGTTGAGGTAGGGGTGTTGCATCATCATCTCATGTGATGTTGCAAATCCTTCATTCTTGGAGTAGTATCTAAATATAGTTCTGCAATGGGATGAAAGAAATAGAATGTTTATTTTTTACATATGATACTATCATGTTAAACGAAATGATTGAATTACATTGCTAATAGAAATGTGGAGATTTCTCTTGCTGGTAATCATGGTTAGAGGATGCGGGGGAAGTAGATGACGTGGTGTTGGAGGAAGGGGTGTGACACCTATTATAAAATACATGCCCAAAAGGTCTAACCCCCAAGAAGATGAGCAGAGTGTTGAGAAAAAGAAGATTGTTGTGGAAGATGTAGTAAGTATGATGAGATCTTTCCAGAGGATATCAAAGGCATTGATCAACTGCATGGATAGAGATGAGGGAATAGTATATTTACCCAATGAGGGTTTACAATGTGCCCTAGCTGGTACTATTCTGGAGGGCCTAGTTCTCCCTTCATATGACTGAGAGCTATGACCTCGGCTCAACTTATTTAGTGCATACTTGCAACTCCACTGTGTAAGTTCGCACTATCTCTCCTGAGGCTATACTTTCAAAAGTTTGACCTCTGACCGACTTGACAAGGTCTCTATGCACTTAAGGTGTTGTATCCTATGAACCTTAGGCCTTCAAGAAGCCATCTATGCACTTCTAGAATTGACTTTGGAGTGTGTCACTATGTTACTAGAAGATACACTTTAGGATTCTTACATAATTTTCAACTCGTTCTTACATCAGACCTTCTTTTAGTTACAAGTTTATTTTCTTCACAGTATCATCTAGTTCATAAAATTACAATGTAGGCCTATGGTTTCTACCTTGTGTTGAGAGTATTTCTCTAATTTTTTTTATTTTTAATTTGTGATGGGGATCAGATACCTATGTACTTGGTGGTACCCTGTAGGGTGTAATACGTTGAGGGAAACATAAGTAATTTGAAGCTGTCTCAAATGATAGATCAATATTAAGGGACTATGTTTTACTGTTAAGTTTTTGTCATGATTCTATTGAAATTATTCCTAACCTTTAATTAGTAATATGATGAGTTATTTTATAAAATAATACTTGGTTTTATGAGATGATGACTAATTTTCTAGATTCTTTGTGTTAATTAAATAATTTTCAGAAATGAATGTTGATATTTACAGTGAAATTTGAATAGATGAAGGTAAGAGAATTAGATACTTGTTCCTCATAACATTTGCCAATATTGAGACCTTAAATGGTCAAGATCAATCAGACGAATCCTATACTTGAGCATTGATTATGTGTCTTGGAAGTCCTAATATTGTGGGATAGGTTGGGTGGGTATTATGTATGTCACCTGATGTAGGAGAATCATAAGAAAGCCAGCAAAGAAAGAGCAAAAGCGGAGGACAGTTGGATATGAACCAGCACATATTTTGAGAATGTTTTGAATTTGAAAGGATAAGATATTAATGTAATATCTTAAAAGGATGCATTCACATTTATTTTTTGAATTGTAATACAGACCTTCAGTAGTTTCTCTCATCTATTGGATAAGAAAGAATTTAATGTAATGGATGTAAGGTAGTTGTAGACTTTAATTCGATTAGATGGCTAGAGTTGTAGGAGAGAAAACTCTAGAAATCTCCCTCATATGTATTGTATTGGAAGATCATTATTATCATGGTAGAGTTAGAGAGTTGTAGAGAAAGAGAATAGGAAAAAAAAACACAAATTTTTATAAGAATATAGTTGTTTCTATTGAATCCATGTATAGAAGCAATGAAATTAATATGAAAAGGATTTAATTTAGTTTCATGGTGTTGTGGTGATTACTGTTTGCATCTCTTAATGGTATGTTTATAGTTTTCTTATATTCTCTGTTATGCATTGGTTTCAATGTTGTGTGTATTTATGATTTCATGTTGAATGTATGAAGTCAGTGAGAGGGAGAGTATGAGTTTCAATTATTTCTTGTCCTGAGAATTCCTACAAGGAGTGCAGTGAAATTACACAAAGAGTGCATTGTCGAGGTTCTGAGTTTCATCTCAGAAAATCTCAGGAGAGATATCGTTCTTCTCATACCAACAAAAGTGAAAGTATAGTACAATAGTCGTGCAAGGCATGCGCAGGCCATTTAAAGTCTTATAATTTTCCAGCCCAAGTGAGTGGTGGAATAATTTCTATTGCAAGGAGTGTACAAAAGAGGAAGACATTAGATAATCAATGATTATCATGAAAGTTGCAAAGAGTGTGCGCAAGAATCCCTTGAAATTATTGAGTTTTCATCTAGAACCAAGCTCAAGAGGGATAGAGATCTTGAAGGATTCAAAGTTAAGGATGATTCCTTATGCATTTGAAAGCTCATGAGGGAGAATAGCCATCAGATATGGATCAACAAGAGTCATTGATCTCGTGATTGAATTTCTTCATTTCAGAATTTGGGGTGTGGAGAAAGTTGTGACGACAAGGAAAGAATCGTGAAATCTCGATTTGCGAAATCCCATCAGGATCTGGACTGTCATATCGTGGAAGGATATGGACCTTTCATCCGTAACACATAAGTCGCGAGTTCAGACTTCTGGGGGAAAGGAGGAGCCTTGTATCATGAATTCTCAAGTCACGAATTTCTGATGCATTCAAAGGTTTAACCCTAGGTTATGGTAGAGGGTCACATCAGAAGGACTTAAGGGAGGAGCTAGAAGTTCGTTAGCCCATTTCGGGGTTTCGAGAACTGAAGGAGTTGGGGAACTCAACAACGGGAACCGCTAATTTGTGAAACCTGATGGGCTCTTTTCGATAAAAGGTTGTGGTCACATCGATTGGCCACTTGGGTCAGAGTTCTCACCTAGTGCTTGTTCGCAGAGGTGTAACTCCCAATAAGGACCTGTGGTTACAAGTGTGGAAGATTCTAGCTAAGAATGAAAGAGCCATTTAGGCTCAAGGGATACTTATAACGATCCTTAGACCATGAGGTCAAGTAGAACGTGTTGAGGTAGGGGTGTTGCGTCATCATCTCATGTGATGTGGCACATCCTTCATTCTTGGAGTAGTATCTAAATCTAGTTCTGCAATGGGATGAAAGAAATAAAATATTTATTGTTGACATATGATACTATCATGTTAAACGAAATGATTGAATTACATTGCTAATAGAAATGTGGAAATTTCTCTTGCTGGTAGTCATGGTTAGAGGATGCAGGGGAAGTAGACAACATGGTGCTGGTGGAAGGGGTGTGGCACCTATTATAACATCCATGCCCGAAAGGTATAACCCCCAAGAAGATGAGCAAAGTGTTGCACAAAAGAAGATTGTTGTGGAAGATGTAGTAAGTATGATGAGATCTTTCCAGAGGATATCAAAGGAGTTGATCAACCACATGGATAGATATGAGGGAAGAACATATTTACCTAATGAGGGTTCACAATGCACCCTAGCTAGTAGTAGTATCATACACCAAGAACTCGAGAAGGGGAAATTTCCCGAGTTCTGGGGTGCCCCGGATGACTTAGTCGATGAGGCATGGTTATAGAACATGGAGATGTGCTTCACACTTCATGATTACACCTCCAACATGAAAGTCTACATGGAAGTATTTCAACTGAAGGTGAGTGCTCTTCTGTGGTGGAAGACTCTCCTACCTCAACTAAACATGGTTGTCGAAGAAGTGTCATGGGAACTATTGGAGGAACGGTTCTGTGAGAGGTACTTGTCCAAGGAATTCGTTGAGCACCAGCTGAATGAGTTCAATGACTTATGACAAAGTATTTGTATGATGCTAGAGTATGAGGGAAGATTCATGGAGATAATTAGGTTTGATCCACATATGAACATAGAGAAGTTAAAGGTCAATAGGTTTGTGTTCGGCCTTAACTTCAACATCCATGCAAAGGTGAGAATTCTAATTCCTCAGAATTTACATGATGTGATTCAGAAGTCCCTCATACCCGAGGAAGATTTTAATGGTGGGGGTCAGGGAAAGTCTCCTTCTAGACATACTGAACATACATCATTAGGAGCACAATAACATGAGGCACCATCCAGACATACTACAAGGCATCAAGCTACGCATAGAAGATCAGTGTTTATGACAACACGATGACAAACTTCTTAGTATTGGAATCCTTACAGAGGATCACAACAACAACAACGTCGACCGCAAAAACAGTGTAGGCTTGTTCAACAGAACAAACTAGGGTCACAGAATGTTAGACCAACAGTTTCTACTATAGGGACCAGGAGCATTGGACCGAAGAATAGATGTTGGACATGTGGTGACACACATTACTAGGGATATTGTCCAATTGAGAAGGCCAAAGAGACCGAATCATCATGACCCACTAAAGTTGGAGATTTGGGCAAGGCCCACAGGATACATGCAACGATGAACAACTGCGAGGTTGAACATCAGTCCACTATGCTAGAGACGTCAGGTATGATTGTGGACCAAAATATAGTTTTTTGATAGATGGAGATGCTATCGAGAGCTTCATCTATAGTACAACACTGAAGATAATTAAGGTAAAGGCAGTCGAGTAGGAGGAGTTCAAGTATGTAGAAATGGCATCGGGTGCCAAACATAAGTATGAAGGAAAGGTTATAGGATGTAGCCTTAAAATGGGAGACTTTGTAACAAATTTAGATCTTTATGTCACAATAATAGGATCTTATTACATAGTGATTGGTATGGATTGGTTGGAATCACATGTTGCGATACTTAAATGTAATATGAAACATTTAATTTTGACAGATGATTGGGGAAAAAATAGAGTGATTATACGAAGAAACCAAGGAGTGTCCTTGAGGTTCATTTCTTCCCTACAATTGCATAAGATTATGGGCAAGGGATGCAGACTATATGCAATCTTAGCGCAAAATTAAAAGGGCAAGGCGAAGGGAATAGAAAACCTTCATATAGTGCAAGTGTTTGTAGACATTTTTCCATAAGTGTTACCCGTTTTATCGCCCAAAAGAGAGTTGGAGTTCACAATAGGATTGAAACCAGGAACTAAACCTATTGCAAGAGATCCATACCATATGTCAACGCCTAAATTGCATGGTTTAAAACACAATTGAAGGAATTGTTTGATTTAGGACTTATTCATCCAAGTGTGTCACCTTGGGGTGCACTGGTTATTTTCATAATGAATAAGGATGGATCATGGGGACTTTGTATTAAATATCATTAATTGAACAAAGCAACGATATTGTGGGGTTATTCTACCCTACGAACTAACAAGCTAGGGCTTAAACTTGCATGCAGATCATGACCCTTCAGAAATTACTTTTAACCTTCTACCCCAAACCTAAAACCCTTTTTCTCATGCAAACATGGAAAGAATCAACTAAACTTTTTATTGTCGGTTGGTGTAGATCCTCCATTGCGCTTTATCTCCTTTGCTTCTGCTGCTCCTTCCAAAAATCGATCCTGCAATCAAGACAAAACTATGCATGCATACTATTGTTCTACTAGAGGGTTAGAGATTAAGCATCAATCAAATAAAACATATAAGACTCTTGCATTTGGGACGGGAAAAGTATATTTTTTTATTAATCTCAAGATGAATCGACTTACAATGATTATAGAGACCAGCCACCGTTCCTTGATCCTGATCCTGGGCTCCTCCTCTTCTTTGTCCTCCAACGGGTTTGCTTGAATTCTCCTAAAGCTTGAGGAAAGGCTAAAGGGTTGGGACAAAATGGATTTGGCAATTGGACAGAGTTTCTTTGCTATGATTTTCCTCTTTTGAATAGTACCCCTACCCCTTCTTTTATAGGCTATAAGGAGCTAGGGTTTTAGACGAACTCTCGGCCATGCATGGCTGGGAGTTCCAGTTAACTGACCCAAAGATTTTCGTTTCGTTGGCAACTTTCCTGAATTTTTTCTTTGTTAGGTAAACGCGGGCTGTAGTGGGCTAGCCAACGTTCCAACGCGTCCAGCATAAGGCCTACCAGCGTTCCAATGCACCCAGTGATAGGTTAGGGCGCGGGTTACTTAATTCAGGAGGTTTTTGAAGAGTCTATTCAACATGGCTTTGGCAATGAAGGGCAATGAGTTGGTCTGATGCCAGGTAAGCATGGATGGTGCAATTTAGGGTTATAACAGATGCCGCCTAATGTGTGAGGGTAGAAGAGCATTTGATGGCCAAAATACATTACCAATTCTTTACTAATATGTACTGATATGCTAAATGAGTGAGCCCAGGAATCAGGAATCAGGAGGTGTCGTCTGCAAAAAATATCAAATGTCTCACCGAGGCGGGCATACCCATGCTCGAGATAAAATAGAACCATGGATACCAGTCAAATACACTGTAGATCCATGTCAAATAACTATGAAGAGTAGCCATGAAAAATACACAGCGGAGCTACATCTCGAAATCAGAAAGATATACATATAAAGTATCCATCTCTCAGAAGTTGATTCGGCCTGATGGCTGTACTTCAAAGCTCAAGCAACAACTTCAAAATCTTCTAAAATTGGGTAGGAGTGTAATATGAGTGTACAACTGCACTACCCAGAGGTCTTTGACGGCTCGTCGGTTGTGGACTTGATAATCTTGATGATCGGACTGAAGGCTTCAGTGATTTGATAATCTTGATGATCGGATCAAGGCTTCTGATTTAACAAAGACTTGATTGATGTTCGTGATGGCTTCTGCATGCACAAGAGACATATTGCAGAGGGGCCGCATCAAAGGCACCAAACTTCCCTTGGATAATAGCATGACAAGTGATAAGACTCAGGCAAAGATATCCTATAATCATAAGTTCAATGGGCGTAGGAGGTAATGAAAACTCTCCATATGTTTGGAAGAGTAACCAAACAAAGGAGGAAACAACTCAATATAGTGAACAAAGATTCCTAAGATCATACTACATCCCAAATTATGATGAATTAAATGGACAGACAAAGTATCTAAGGGCCACTCATGATGTCATTAATAAAAATAATACTTTTTCCCATCCTCTTTGGGGTATATTTGATTTTTTGTTCTTTTGTTGATTTGAAAAGAATAAAGGAATATTACGTTACGCTGGAGGAACAATGTCACACATACAAGCTCAAGGCACAAGGACAAGACTCCATGTTCTGTAAGGAAATGATAATGAAAATCCTCCTGTGGCCAAAGGTTTTAAGATGCAAAGACAAACTGTTACTAGGTCGATGGGTAAAGGATGCAAATGCGGTTGATAGAACACACAATGAACGCCCTTCGATGTAAGTTTAACGAGCCCAAAGAAGGGAAGTTCAGCGATTTTTCTTGGCATTTAGAGAGTCCTAAAAGCATAAAAGGAAACCCATTGGGGTACCTTTTCAACAATAGTCTAGCTGGTTTTGAAAAATGGGTAAACTAGTACCGATTAGACATCAATTCAAACCATTTTAACGAAAGTGTGACAAGGACAAGATCACTCACCCATTTTTTCATTTTAAGGAGTCCAAAAAGCTTAACTATGGACTCCATCAGACGTTCTTTGATCGCTTAACGAGTGTAAAAGAATAAGGTCACCACAATCTTTTCAATTTTAGGAGTCCATAGTACGCTTAATTATGGACTCTGTGGGGGTTTCTTTTCATAAATTTAGTCCCCAGTCTCGAAAAAGGAATAAAATTATACATGAGGATACTATTCTAGTGAATTGGAGTTCAATAGAGTATTCCTTTGTTCTGAAATTAACTGACCATCCCGGACTGAAAAGGGTAACCATCCGACAAACGTGACTTCAAATTTCAGTTTAACGAAGCTGAAGGGTCACAAGAGCATCACTCCTCGGCAATTTTCATTTTAGAGGGTCCTAAAAGCTTTGAAAAGGAGACCCGCGAAGGAACGCTGGACAATTTAACGAGTGTGAAGAAACAAGGTCACTTGAAAATCTTCATCTTTAAGGAGTCCGAAGGCTTTAAAGAAGACTCCACAATGGTTGCTTTTCTCAGTTAATCCGGACGAGATCTAAAATCATAAATGCAGTCTCTCTGTATGTTTCTTTCAGATCTCAAAGTGAGATGGAAAAACAACAAAGTTATCTCATGATCTACACTTTGTGGTTGATGCCCGAATTTCATAAGACCGTGCAAAACGCTTCGAAATCGCTGAAAGATCTCACAGATTTGAATCTCTTCTGGGGAGTAGTCTGCCTCGACGAAGACATTCTCCATGACGCCAGGTTTCGAGATATTGATAGGTATCGCGGGCAGCCATATTCGCCTATATTTCAACATATAAATATCCCCGTAGCTAAGAGGTTAATGGGACAAGTCTAATCTCCCATCATGGTGATAGTGCGAATTCTCCTACCGATTCAAGGTGGAACTCGAGGAAATATGATTTGTTATGAAGATCTTCCCAAGGTTTGGTCCGAACTAGCCATTGCTTCGATTATTGCTTCGTCGTGGCGGAAAGACTAAATCAATAATCGTTGTTGGTAAGAGAATCCCCAGTCCGTATAGGTTCGAGAAGTGGATCCAATTGTATGGGAATCGGATCGAGTAGTCAAGCTTTGGTCGGGACTAAAAGAGTATCCTACTTCAGCGGCCGACAAGGGCTTAGACATGCCCGCATGACCTGTCACATCCATCATGTCTGATAGGGAAGGAAGAATCCACTGATCACTAAAGTAAGTCACCGCGCGTAACGCATCTAAACATGGAAAATATCATCCTTGTGGTGGTTCAATATAAAATGGACATCGCCATGAGGAGGTGGGTAATCGAAAGTACCCATTAAAGATGGGCACAAATCGACTCCTACTTTAACGACACTGGCTTGAGGATTATCAACCATGGGAACTCGGATGCCCTAAAGTCAATGGCCGAAAGGATAACCGATAAATGGTCACTATCCGCCTTCGCGTGGAAACAATATGACTAAAATCAGATGGACCACCTCACGCTTGTACTGTATAAGTCCAACTATGACCTAACAATAGATCGTAGTCAATGGGGGCATCAACTAACTCTACTTCGATGCACACGGTCTTTCTTTCCCTGTGCAGTTGGGAAAGAAGGGATGATGCCAGCGGTCGGAAAGAATCCAACATCGAACACCGTGAGGAGAGTAGGTGACGACAACTCAAGTTGATCAATGGCTTTCCAGCATGCCAATCTACATAACGCGCAAGTCGGCTTTACTCTCGCCTACCACCGTAATAAAATATTCTCGTAAAGTTTTCGTGGGATGAAGAGCCACTACTATTTGGAACGCGATGTGGTAGGGAAAACGAGGTTTCAAGTCACCAGGATCCACGATAGTGCACCAAAGTTGGCAAGTCTCAAGAGAGCCCAAAGCGCCAACAAGGCTTTCCTCCGAAGTGACAACTTCGGAGGACCTCCAGCGCATGACATAGCACAAGGGGTTTTGGGATAAATCTTCCACCAGAGTAGTTCTGACCCTTGGCGCTTTGGATTGTGAGAAGTCGCTTAAATTCAATCTTTGGGATGCATGTCTTTGTTTCACCCAACGTCTTTTCGATTTGTAGAGGAAGAGATGCGATCTCGGCTTCTTTACCCTTCTCGTGGGCAATTTGGTTTGCTATAGTCGCAGCCTAGCTATTATGAAAGAATCACTTTAACCATGTATACGCTAGAAAGATGAATTCGTTTGGGGAGGGAAGTTTTCAGTCACTCTAGACACTTGTAGAGGCTTGAGTCAAATTTTCCCATGCCGAAAAGGGATTAGTCAACACTACTTTATGTTGCTGTGTGACAAACTTCTGGGCCTCTGCAAGTTGAGGGAATAGATGGGTCAGGTGGTATTCTGTGAACAATTTGCATGGATACCTCGCGTTCCTCTTTTCCATGGTGCCCTCGCCACATTGTTAATGGGTTTCTTATCCCCTTTACCCTTTTGTGTTGTTTTTCTTCCCTTCGTGTCATTGCATTTTGGGTTAATACTGTACGGAGTGTACTTCCGACGCTTTGGTAGGGGGAGCAAAATTTTAAAAGTGTAGAGTCCGGCTGGCCGCTTTTGAGTGTTGTATAGATAATCAGCAGCAACTATTTTGTCAGTTGCTCAGCGGGTTTGGTTTGTGTCGAACCAACCATACCATCTGCATGTGGTCCGGCTCTCTATCATGTTTTGTCCAGAATCGATCATGCTGCATCCGACAGGATGGTGTACAACAGACCAAACTGAGAATAGATAAGCTCAAAATTGCTGAGCTCTATGATGGCATCTTCCTCGGGTGAAACCCCCTAAGTCACTTCATCGCCCTGATAACCGCAAGGAACTAAAGACTTAAGGAAACCACTCGCCAGAAAGCCTGCGGGAATGGTACCTGATAATACTCTTTCTACGGCCACCAATTTCTGATATGGTCCGAGATATGATCGACATTTGTTTTCTCAAAATTGGCTAGCAACTCTCGCGTCAAGATCGTGATCGCATAAAGGTAACCGGAAATGGTTACAGGCCATCGCCGCCGGGCTAAAAAGAAAAGTATCGCGAACCATCAAGCTTCACAACATTTCCTCATCAAGACTTAATAAGAGCAAGAAATAATCACAACTGGATGGAGTCATATTTCAGTGAGTTATATGAACACCAAAGGTGGAAAGTAGTCACTGATCAATTGGATCTCGTTAGGCTTGGCCTCAACTTTGGGATGTCCAAAGGCAAATTTGTCGGCATAGGAGGCCAACGCATTCGTGATGATATGGGATCATTTAACAACCGGTCAAAATCGGGCAAGTGTAATGTTGCCAAGAATGGCAGTTTAGGTTGCTTCTACGATAGCCGGGATACAAAGGTCCGAGGCTCTGATCGGGCACCAGTTGCCGTGAAAAAGTTTACCGGGCCCTGTTTTTGGTAGAAACCGTGGCCTTGGCCAACGTAAGGGTTTTGCATCCGAGGAGACATCATTGGCTGATTCCCATGAAGGACATAGGATGTTAAATGCTCATCGGTTTGATGGACTTGAGGTAGGATTACCCCATGCCGGTCCCCATGGGAGAGGCATAGAAGTCCGGTCCGAGGTTCCATTGACTGTGGAAAGAATTACCCCAGAGTGGCATTCCGATGAAGGAACCAGATCATTGTCCCGGAAGTTCCGTCCGGGTATATGTGCCCCCGCTGCAGTAATAGCACCAGGTCGGCGACTGTCCAAAAGTGGGTGTGCCTCCAGATGGGAAAGTAGCGGATGCTAAAGTGTTATTACCAAATGTCTCGTTACAAACAAACGGTGACGAACCTAACACCATCGAAGTTTGTGCGTGTGTTCTGACCTCGCCCAAAAGGACTTGTGTGTATTGCATGACTTGATGCTGATGCATACTACCAAGCGAAGGGGACGAAGGAGGGATGACCTCCGCTGTAAGGAAAAGTGTTGGAAGGGATGCCCCTGCTGACTCGCAAAGGAGCCGCTAGAGCCTCGCCTCGCATCCAAAGTCCAGAAGTGGAGGTAGTGAGTGTAGGACTTGTACCTGAACTAGGGATACCATATGAAAATGGAGGGTCTGTCGCGACTAGGGGTGTAAGGAGGTGTGGCCGCCGCGATAGATGGGGGGCGGTCCACTGTGCGACATAGTTACAGCCAAGACCATGGTGGCCCGAACCATCATCAAAGGCAAGTTAGGAGAAGTTTCTCCCGTGGTAACAACAGTGACAGGAATGGAAGAAATCCCAGAGAAAGTAACGTAGTTTGGTCCCATAATTCTGCTAGTATTGACAAAGCCAGAAATGGAATTGGCACAATAATGTCCGCCCAAGTATCAATGTTTGAGGTTTCAACCATCCAAGATTGGCGGTCGATCCCTCCGGGAGTTGTTCGGGCTAAAAAGCCTCGCTGTTTCGAAATGACCTTGATGGTCTAGCTTCCGCCTTCAATGTATGGGTGGCTCCAGATAACCTAAGTAGCGCCCGTAAGCCTTCAGGATCATGCGTGTAGGCTCGAATCCTCCACTGTGAGAAGATCTACCTACACGCTAAGGTATTCTACATGAACAAACAAAGAATACACACTAGAAGGAAGCCCCTAATGATGAACCAAGCAAGCACTAAACTAGTTGGAAGAACAAGTACAACAACCAACAATAGAGCAAATTACCGGTGCAAGTACAACTCAAAAAATGGAAGCACCCTCCAGGCATATACTGTGAAAGCATGGCCTCGACATGTTCACTTGCAACCGTATACCCCTGCAATCACCCATGTATGTCCCTAGAAGAGATTTGCAACTAGTTTTCAAAGACGTGAATACCAAAGGTCGATAGTCCAGTAGACCACAATGAGCAGTGTATCGATCCCAAAACCTCACACAAGGGTATCGAGCAAATGGTCCAAGACGACCGAGGACCTCTAATGGATTCAAGACCCACGGGTTCGCGGAAAATGCAACCCACGGAATCCCTTAACAAATCCTCGACATGTGTTCTCCACAACCGGGTTCACCTTTGAGGGTTGGCTCACACCTTCCTACGCTAATTGCAGCTTAGCCCTCGTTAGAGGGGGTCTTAGATAATCCTTTCAGAATCGACTTAATTTCATTGGACAATCTAATGTTTATTTGAGGGTCTTGGAGAAATTACCTAAGCTATCTCCAAGGTCCTAGTCCTCGAGCTAGTGTATGTACCCTACAAACAAAAGTCTAATCGCTTTTAATTAGCGTTTCTTTTAATGGGATTTTAAGTCACAAGGTATGAAAATGAAACTCCATGGCGTGTAAAAGGACTCAAAGAAAATGAACAAGGAATGCTTGGAAACAAAACTTTTAAAAAAATGCAAAACCAGCAACTTTTCTACAAGAAAGACTTCTTTTCTTTTCAAATTTACTAAGATTTCATGCAGTAAATGTAAATGAATTTCGCTCAAATCTGCGAGCTACTTATACTCTAAATGCACTGCAAAAACTTATGCAAAAAGACTTCTTCCTAGCCACTGATGCAACAACACAATCTTCAACCCGAGAAGAAAATGGAACAAGACAAATTTTTTTTATTTCATTGCAAAATAATGCAACAAGGAAAAATGTTGACAAGAACAAAACCAAGAGAATGAAAAGAAAACTCTGGCTTAAAGCGCAGATCGCAAAAGAATCAGAGCACAAAATGCAAAAAAGCAACCAAGATAGTACCGATTCTAACACTTGCCTAAAAACCATAAAACAAATATTTTTTCTCTTTTGTCTTTTCTATCAAAACATCAACTAACAAACACAGGCTAAGGATAAGATGCCCTAACCTACTGACTATGAAGCTACAGACTCTATACCCCTGAGAGGATCTCTTCTCACCACAGGAGGGGATGACTGCCCCACCCAAGCTGAAAAGCTACCAATCAAGCCCGCAACTGTCACCAAGACAGAATGCGTGCAAACGCGTGCTGAGCTACAACAAAGCGCGGGTACCTGCGGGCTAATCTTAAACAGGCCGCGGGTCTGTATAAAAACCAAGATAAAACAACACACAGGCAGCCCAGGCCTGAAAAAGGCCTCTGGTATTGACAACCAAGGTCTCTGAAAGGCTTGGATGCTTCTACTTTAACAGAAAAGGAAAATTTGCAAAAAGAAAACAAATGCAAAGAATAACCAACACAATAAGACAGACTGAAAGCAAGACAGTAAACCAATCAAGACCCAGACAGTATCCAAAAATCCCCCTGAGAAGGTAAACTTCTGACAGGGAAGAGGAGACTGCCTCTTAAGCTTCCCGGGGTCTACACGCTACTCAGACCACTACAGCAGGCGTTCAAACGCGAGATGTAGAAGGTTAGGGAGGGGGTTACACGCGTGTAGGCCTTCTGCAGGCCGCATGTACCTCTGTGTGTCCCGAGAATCAATGTTAAGCAACAGTCAAGGAAAAACTGGTATTGATAACCAGGTTCCCTGCTAGCTTTGACCTTAACAGAAAACAAATAAACAAAGAAACTGAAACTCTACTTCTTTGAGCTACCCAAAAACCCTCAACGAAATCCGGAAACCCTAAGAGTAAATATTCCCCAGTGGAGTTGCCAATTCTGTTGTGGGGTTATTCTACCCTACGGACTAACAAGCTAGGGATTAAACTTGCATGCAGATCATGACCCTTCAGAAATTACTTTTAACCTTCTACCCCAAACCTAAAACCCTTTTTCTCATGCAAACATGGAAAGAATCAACTAACCTTTTTATCGTCGGTTGGTGTAGATCCTTCGTTGCGCTTTATCTCCTTTGCTTCTGCTGCTCCTTCCAAAAAGCGATCTTGCAATCAAGACAAAACTATGCATGCATACTATTGTTCTACTAGAGGGTTAGAGATTAAGCATCAATCAAATAAAACATATAAGACTCTTGCATTTGGGACGGGAAAAGTATTTTTTTTTATTAATCTCAAGATGAATCGACTTACAATGATTATAGAGACCGACCACCGTTCCTTGATCCTGATCCTGGGCTCCTCCTCTTCTTTGTCCTCCAATGGGTTTGCTTGAATTCTCCTAAAGATTGAGGAAAGGCTAAAGGGTTGGGACAAAACGGATTCCGCAATTGGGCAGAGTTTCTTTGCTATGATTTTCCTCTTTTGAATAGTACCCCTACCCCTTCTTTTATAGGCTAGAAGGAGATAGGGTTTTATATGAAATCTCGGCCATGCATGGCTGGGAGTTCCAGTTAACTGACCCAAATCTTTTCGTTCCATTGGCAACTTTCCTGATTTTTTTCTTTGTTAGGTAAACGCGGGTTGTAGTGGGCCAGCCAACGTTCCAACGCATGCAGCATAAGGCCTGCCAGTGTTCCAATGCGCCCAGTGATAGGTTAGGGTGTGGGTTACTTAATTTAGGAGGTTTTTGAAGAGTCTATTCAACATGGCTTTGGCAATGAAGGGAAATGAGTTGGCCTGATGCCAGGTAAGCATGCATGGTGCAATTTAGGGTTGTAACAAACGATCAAGAAACAATATCCATTAGCAAGAGTAGATGATTTGTTTGACCAGATGAAAGGGCCGATAATATTTTCAAAGATTGACTTGAGATCAGGATATCACCAATTGCGGATTAAGGAAGAAGATATCTCAAAGACCACTTTTAAGATGATATTTGAACACTATGAGTTTACAGTTTTACCATTCGGATTGACAAATGCCCTAGGGGTATTCATGATTTTGATGAATGGGGTGTTCCATGAATACTTGGATAAGTTTGTTCAAGTTTTTATTGATGAAATACTGATTTATTCTCGGATGAAGCAAGTGCATGATGACCACTTGAGGTTGGTCCTGCAATGCTTAAGAGAAAACAAATTGTACGAGAATCTATCAAAATTCCCTCTTTACCAATCTAGTATTCACTACTTGGGACATATCATATCTGGCAAAGGTATTGCTATGGATCCAACAAAAGTGGAGGCTATTATGGAATGGAAAACATCGAAAAACATACACAAAGTATGCAGTTTTATGGGTTCAATGGGATATTGTCTATGATTTTTCAAATTATTTTCGAAGATAGAAATACCAATCACGTAGTTTTAGAAGAACAACAAGAAATTATTGTGGACTGAGAAATGCACGAAAGCATTTCAAAGGCTCAAATTTTTTATGACAACTCTGATACTAAATGTCCCCAACATGAAAAAATAGTTCTTGGTATGCACAAATGCATCCAAGGAAGGGTGGGGAGGGGATTTGATGCAAGACGATTGAGTGATCTCTTACATTTCACGTAAATTGATAATGCATGAATAGAACTACACAAAAAATGACCCAGAGTTACTATCTATTGTTTATGCCTTGAGAGTATGGAGACATTATTTGATTGGATGAAAATTTCAATTAAAGACATATCACTATGGATTGCAGCATATTTTTACACAAAGTGGCCTCAACACGCAACAAAGGAGTTGGTCAGAATTGCTTAGCGAATACGACTTTGAAATTTCTTACATTAAAGGAACTGTGAACTGAGTGACATATACGTTGAGTAGGATACCACACATATTTTCATTGTTATCACTTAAGATAAATCTTCGAGAAAAAATTCTAACTCTACAAATCAATGATGACTAGTATAAGGATGTTAAGAAAAATATTGGACAAGATACGATGATGGTACCGAGGTATGAAGGTTATTCACTAGATGACAATGGATTATTGAGATTTAACATAAGAATTTACGTGATTCCTAACGACGAATTAAAAAGTTTGATTTTAAGTGAAGTGCATCGAGAAATATACATGGCTCATCTGGGAGTCATGAAGATGAATGAAGATTTTAATCCTTTGTTCTTCTAGAAGGGAATGAAAGCAGACATAGTTAGTTACGTGGCAAGATATCTAAAATGTCAACAAGTGAAGGTTGAACATAGACATCCAACAAGATTCTTATAGCCACACACTATTCCGGAATCGAAATGGGAAGTCATTTTGATGGACTCTATTTTTGGATTTCCACTAACGACAAGAAGACACGATTCAATTTTTGTGGTAGTTGACACTCTGACAAAGAGTGCACACTTTATTCCATTGTGTATAGTGTATCAGGCATTCTAAATAGCTAGAGAGTTTGTCAGAAAGATTTTTAGATTACATGGGGTGCCAAAAAGAATCATATCCGATCGAGGATCGATGTTTACAGGATGGTTTTGGACCAGTTTCTAAGAGGCTTTGTGAACGCAACTAAACTTTAGTACAAATTATCACCTAGAGATAGATGAAAAAACAAAAAGCACAAACCAATTTTTGGACTATATGTTATGTATGTATATTATGGACCAACAGAAATGGCGAGAAGAACTCTTACCACTAGTATAATTTGCATACAATAACAACTATCAAAGTAGCATTAAGATGGCATCATTTCATTTTCTTTATGGGTGAGCATGTCAGATGTCGTTAAGTTGGGATCGAATTGAGGACAAAGTTCTGGTGGGACCAGAAGTGATCCAAGAAATGGAAGAACATATGAAATCAATTAGACATAGTATTAAAGAAGTGCAATATTGACAGAAGAGTTATGTTGATGCACATCGTGTTGACGAAGTTATGAATTTGGAGACAAATTCTTCTTTCAGGTAAAAATGTAGACAAGTTCGATCAACTTTGGAAAGGGTTCTAAAATCTCTCCTAGGTTTGTGAGATCCTTCAAAGTAGTGGAAAAGAAAAGACCTGTGACATATGGACTAACCTTGCCTAATTCTTTGAGGCGTATGCACAATGTTTTTCAGGTATCTGTTTTGAGACATTATATTAGTGACCCTTCACATGTTATTGACATGAGTTCCTTGAAGTTATAAAATGAGGGTGCTCTCATGGTGGATCCAATATGCTTTTTTTACCATCTCATTCGACAGCTATGGCGTCGAATAGTTGATCAATTCAAGGTCTAATGGGATAATTATAGTACACACTCGGCTACCTAGGAGGACACATATGAGATGCGCCAACAATTTCATTAATTGTTTGATAGATTATACATATAGATATATATATAATGCATTTATTTACTTTTTTTTAGATATACTGTACAAAATTCAGGATGAAGTTTAAAACAAGAGGGGGTGTATGTAAAATCTTTCTCTACTTAGCATACTATTATTGACTTATTCTTTGAGGACACTTGCTTGCAAGTGACCTGGGTATGGAACATTGTGATTTCATTCACATTATGGGTTAGATATGATGATGTTGAGGTGTTATAGCTGCTTGATTTTATTGATGTATATATATTTTTTCACATGTGCTTTTGACAAGTCGTCTTGAGTGTGTAGGACACATGACAAGTTATGGATGCAAGTGGAATCAAAGGGCTTCCTTGGACTCCATATTGAGTCAAGGAGTGGATTGTATTGTTTGAAGTATTTCAGTATTATGCACATATGATGTATGATGGATTTTAGTATGATTCATATATATATAAGGATTTTTGACACAGTTTTTGTCAGTGGATGCAGGCTTGGTGATGCTTGCTAATGAGACTTACATAAGGAGTAAAGGGGCCTTGCACAAAAAACCATATATTTAGGGAGAGGAGTGGCATCATCCCTATCATAGCCTACTAGCACTCATGTCATGGCCATAACTGTAGGTTAACAATTACCCACTGTGGTGGTCCACGATATCATGAGGGAAGACTGAGATAGTCGCTCGCATAGATTTATAAGGGGTGCACAATAAGGAATAATATTTATCCCTTCTAATCCCCTAGTCTCTCACAAGGTCGAACAAATCAAGTTTTGACTCCGATGAGTTGGAAAAAATTCCAAAAACAAGTCAACGTAAGTGAAATCCTTGGAGCATGAGTTGCATCTTGAAAAGAACGTTGCACAATTGAGACCTGTGTCAATAAACATAGGTGGCCTAGAAAACACTAGAATAAATTGACCTTGATGGATTAAAATAATTAATTAAACAATAGAGTATTAGTTGTTAAATCCAACCATAAATTTTAAATAAATGGGCTAATTGAATTATGACATGAGTAAAGATTGGAAGGAAATCAATGGTTAGGAAATAGTAAGTAAGAACCTAAAGAATTGATAAAATACACAAGGGTGCATGAAATGGTTAAAAAGAAATCCTTGTTTAAAAATAATTACAACTTGAGAGAATGGGTTGTGCATAGAATAGAATTTGAGTCAAAATGTAGTTAGGAGACAACCTTCAATTAAGAGGACTTAGGGAAACTAAGAGAAAACTAATAGGAAATTTAGTAGAACATGTGGAATTGTGAGGAAAGGTGGATTTTAAATAAAAAGAAAAGAGCAATTACTTGGCAACCTGGGGAGAATGTGACACATGTAGTGGATGAATAATCCAAACTGAATTTCTAAAAATTAACGAATTATGCATAAAGGTATGCCTAAGAGAAGGGGATCAAACCCTAGGGAAAGGAACTATTATGCTCACAAATTTTTGATTGACTGTATTTTTACTTGTGAAATTTGGGACTCCAGGCCTGTGAAAGAGTGGAATCTCTTCCTTGCGAGGCAATCCCATAATCTATTGTGTTATTATTTTTTTGTTATTGGCCCCTTTGTGACTTGGGGGGCTAAGGAGGAATAAGATTACCCCTAATGTTAGATGGGAGGTATTGATGAAGTCTTTGTGATTAGAAAGTGAAGGAAAGGAAGTAGCGCAAGGTCTGGAAGGACATATTCAACACACATGTTTCATTTGTTTCTGGTACTTTTTATTCTGGTTTCAATTATGTTATGAGTGTATTGTTATAATAGATTGATTGAGTCACTTTAGATTCATTTGAAGGTATGAGTGCTAGTTTTTCATTTTTTATCAAGAATTTAATAGTTACATAGTTATATTTAATCCTTTGTGTAATTTCAGATTTTTTCATACTCAAATCGAGTGGCCTGACCCTCATTATATAATTTGAATTTTATTGTATATAGTCTATGTTAAAGTCTATATTGTCATCCATAATAGAAGTATGTGTGAGTAGAGTTTAGTTGAGGTTCTGTTAGGAAATTAATAGTGCCTAGTTCGTCTGACAAAAAACGATGTAGTTCTTACTGTATCGTGAGTCCCTAAGTAATTTTCATTTGAATCCTACAAGTTAACCAAGATGCGTTTTCCAACTAATTTTGTTTTTGAACCCAAGTTACTTGTATCATGAACGCTTGTGCTATCTGGAATTTAAATCCAAGGTTTTCGAAAAGAGGGAGGTATGTTCAAGTCTTGGTAGTTGAATCATAACCTATAGTGCATAAAACGTTTTCCTAAAACAAAGTTATGAATGTGACCAAGACCCAAAACCTATTGCTAGGTCAAAAGGGCATTATTTGGGTCTCCAGAGCTCGAATTCTTTGGAGGTTTCCTTAACTCAACTTTGTTTCTCCTGAATTTTTCACCAACACAAGTCAGTCATAATATGAGTTAGCAAGAAGTTTTAGGTTACCCTATCCTACAACCCTCCTTCATTGAATTTTGACAACATGATCTAATGGCTGCCACAGTTTCTCCCCACACAAGTTTCTACAATGGAGATCCACTACGGAAATATGACACAGATCATCGAATCGTCGAAGGGCTCAGGGATATGATGACTTGCACTTCTTTTAGATCAACGATTTTCATTTACTACAGAGTTTGGAACTTTGGGAGTTCATCACCTATTGCAACAACGACTTCTTTCGTCCAGAGTGTTGAACTGTCGAAACCTCTGAAGGACTAAGACTTGAAGATCCGCAGTCCTTGTGTGTTCTTTATATTTACAGATCTCCTTTACTATGGAATTTCAAAACTTTGGGGTCTTTGTATTCCTTTACTTTACCTCTTAACTTAGCGGAGATATCAATTCAAACTAACTCAGAGATCAACAGTCCCTTTAACTTTCTCTGATATACCACTAGAAGTAACTTCAGAGCTCTGACACTTCGGAGAACTATGTTTCTCTGGATTCCATTCTCCCAGAGTGACAACCTTCCAGAGTGACGTGGTAGCCACGTTGTCACAATTGATGATGTGTTGTAATAATGAGAGTGACACATGTCACCTGAAATAGTGCAGGTGTCGTAATCGAAAGTACCCAAAATGAGTGCCACATGTCATCCGAAATCAGTTGATAGGTGTCATTGAAACGTCAACTGAGATAGATTTTACAAGAATGGGGTTCTGACCCTTAGACACTTCAATCTTTGGGTTTCATAAGTTCTATCTCTTGAACTCAAGTTTCTTTTGGATTTGCAAAGGTCGAACCCCCAGATCTGACGGTCATGGATTTACCGAAAACAACAGTCAATATTAACTTCAGGGCTTCGAGATTTCGACACCTTTCCCATCTTTGCAACCTTCAACCACAACCTCCCAAATTTATGAAGTTATGAAGGAAGGTTTTTATTCCAAAATTAAGGACTCCGCAAGTTTCTTCACCCTAGCTTACTCACCCTAGTTTTTTCAGAGTAGAAAAATACCAAACCGTTGAAGAACGTAGGCTCTTAGATCCAACGACCCATGATCGTTCATCATACCTACAACTGCAATTCACTCTGGTACTTGATATATTTAGGGTTTCCAACCATTTTTTTGTGAACTCAACACATTGAGTCGTTGAATTATTATGGATCCAATGGATATCATTCATCACTGATATATGTTGTAGATCCACCTCGTGATTTGGGCTTTGGGGCTGAGTCAACTAGCCCGAAGAGCCTAGTCCTCCCTTTGTATGATTGAGAGATATGAACATGGCTCAACTTATTGAATGTGTACTTGTTCCTCCACTGTATATGTTCACACTATCTCTCCTGATCTTTTACTTCTGAACTTTTGACCTTTTCTTGAATTGATAAGGTCTTTGTACACTTCGGGTGATGTGTCCTCTGAACCTTGGGATTTCAGGGAGCCATATACACACTTCTAGAATTGACTCTGGAGTGTTGCACTATGTTACTAGAAGAAAAGATTAAGGCTTCTTACAAAACTCTCAACTCGTTCTTATAATATCCCTTCCTTCGGTTACAAGT
Organism: Picea sitchensis; assembly: GCA_010110895.2. Taxonomy (NCBI): domain Eukaryota; kingdom Viridiplantae; phylum Streptophyta; class Pinopsida; order Pinales; family Pinaceae; genus Picea; species Picea sitchensis. The sequence continues at coordinate 231,954 of SNQJ01S0002679.1, forward strand.
TTATTTTCTTCACAATATCAACCTGTTCATAAAAGTAGAGAGTAGGCCTATGGATTCTACCTTGTGGTGAGAGTCTTTCTCTACTTTTTTCCTTTTTAATTTTTGATGTGGATCAGATACTTGTCTGCTTATTGGTACCTTGTAGGGTGTCACATGCTGAGGAAAACACAAGTAATTTGAAACCGTCTCAAATCATAGATGTATATTAAGGGACTTTGTTTTACTGTTAAGCTTTTGTTATGATTCTATTGAAATTCTTCCTGACCTTTAATTAGTAAGATGATGAGTTATTTTGTAAAATAATACTTGGTGTTATGAGATGATGACCAAGATGATAGATTCTCTTTTTTAATTGAAGAATATGTAGAAAGGGATGTTGAGATTTATAGTGATCTTTGAATAGATAAAGGTAAGGGAATTAGATACTTCCTTGTTCCTCAAAACAATTGTCATTCTTGAGACCTTAAATGGTCAAGATCAATTGGACGAATCCTAGACTTGAGCGTTGATTATGTGTCTTGGAATCCCTAACGTTGTAGGATAGGTTGGGTGGGTAGTTTGTATGAAATCTCATGTGATGTGGCATATCCTTCATGCTTGGAGTAGTATCTAAATTTAATTATGCAATGGGATGAAAGAAATAGAATGTGTATTGTTGACATATGATATTATCATGTTCCAATTGTTCAATGATGTTATTTATGTTTAAAAAAAAATCTCTTATTGTTTCTCAAGTACTTATATGACGTAATAGAGGGGTTATTACAAAATTTCTTCAAAGTGTCCACCTTCATCAACAACACTTTATTTTCTTCAACCATGTCTATCACAAAGTGATATTGAATATCAATATGCTTTGTCGTGGAATGATAAGATGGGAACTTCGCCAAAAAAATTGCACTCTGACTATCACATTATATCCTTACAACTTATTGTACCAACCCAATACCTAAACATAATCTTTGTAACAATATTGCTTCCTTACTTGCATGAGTGGTTTCCATGTATTCAGCTTCTATAGTTGAAAGTGGCACAACAACCTGTATTTTTCACATCCAAATGATTGCTCCTCCAAACATCTTAAACAAATACCTGCTTGTAGATATCCTATGATCCATATCTCCAACCCAGTCAGTATCCACAAAGCCATGTATGCCCAACACTCTGTCTAATCCTCGTCTTCCTTGGTAGCACAATCCATAGCTAGCAGTTCCAGACAAATACCTAAAAACCCTTTTTATTGTTGTCTAATGATCCTTCCCTCATTTTGAGATATACCTTATCAAAACTCCCACTTCATGTGAAATGTCCAGTCTATTATAGACAATTGCATACATAAAACTTCCGACTACAATCTCATATGGAACACGAGACATGTCGTCCTCCTCTTCTTGTGTCTTGGGACATTGATCCACATATAACTTTACACCAACAAGAATAGGGACCTTGACTGTCTTACATTCCTACATATAAACCTCTACAATATTGTCTCGACATATGTTCTTCGATTTAACCATATTTTCCTCTTTTTTCGATCTCTTTTAATTTCCATGATAAAAATAAAATTTGAAGCACCGAGATCCTTCATGTCAAATTGAAAGAACAACTAAGTTTTCACATCCTGATAATATCCTTGTTGTTTCCTATTAGCAACATGTCATCCACATACAATACCAAATAAATAAAATGATCACCAATTAATGAAAATACACATAATGATCCTCTTTTATTCTTTTAAACCCAAGTCCCATATCTTTCTCGCTAACTGTTGAGACCTCACTGATACCTCCCAACCAATGCTAGGGGTAATATTATTCCACCTGATCCCCCAAGACACAAAAGGGCCACACACCCAAACTAGAGAAGGCTAGGTCCCAACTCACCTCACTATTGATGAATGAAACTATGTGATACATTCTACAACTTACAAACCTATGAGATGTGGATCATTGCAACTATGTGAGTCTTTCTCTGAGCTTACAAACATGAGAGAAATCCCCTAAGAAGGGTACGTGGTTCCTTCCTGAGATAGATATAGGAACGTGGAGATGACCTCCCCCATTTAGAGAGTTTATAAGAACTCCAGATGATTATCCAGTGGGAAAGGTGATTTGTTGAGTTAGACGTTCTTGTGTCTAAGCACAAGGTGAACCTATGAAATCCTAAACTGTTGGGTGCATCGTCATGTAAACAAGAAATGAATATTATGTATTATCCTCCTCTGAGAAACAAATTTGACGAGAAAACTCCATATGATTCTCATGTGAGAGGCAGTGGGAAAGAATATATGTAGAGTGGGTGTCTCTATGGACGAGCATAGGATAACGTGTGAAGATCTGGTTCTTTTGTGTAATGCAGTGAGCCAGAGATATGACATCCCTAAGGATGTTCCTATAATGGATGAGCACTAGTGGTTGTATCAGATCCCTTGCTATATGTTCTTCAAGAGTCAAACCTGACTGTAACCCTAATTGTAATGTAAAGGGTAATGGTTGGCCCCACCTTAATATGATTGATAATAAATGTAAAAGATAATTACTCTTGTTAATATTAATTATAATATAATAATATTAATAATAATTATAATGTGACTTAGAGAGGTCGGCATTGTTGAGCCAATAGACACTTTTGTTAACAGGTTTAGGTTAGTATAAGTAAAGGTAAAATCCCCATTGTGTAAACACATCTTTCATGTGATTTTGGAAATTTTAGCAAGTACATTTACTTGGGAAAAGTGCACACCACTCTTGGGCACTAGTTTTCTAGGGTTTGAGAACCCTCTTGTGTGCTAGGTATTTCTTGGTGGTAAAGGTATTTCTCTTGAAGAATATAGCAAAGGATTTGGCTGGGTTTTATTCCCTTGTTCAGAAGGGCTTCACAGGATACTTCTTGTGTTCTTCTGCCTAGTGTCTCTTCTTATGATCTTGGTTGCTACAACATTATTGTCTCTAGTTAAGTTAAATGCTAAAATAGAATGATATTAATGATTAACCTATATTATTGAAAAATCATCATGGTTTCAAAGAATAGGTCTTGAAGAACCCATTGCATAAGAAACTTTCTGTCATTCTCTTTCTCTTCTGCAAAACTGTACGACCCTCCTAGGGTTTCCAAAACTTTTGTACAACCTACCTCTTGGAGGCGTTTCAACAATTGAAACTTGGAAATTGGGGATAAAAAATGAATAGGAGTGTACCACCTCCTCCATCACACCTCTAGAAATATTCAGATTGCATTTCTGAGAATTTTGACTTTTTGTCCCTAGGGTCTCCAGGGTTTTGCTAAATTTTGTAGAAATTTCAGAATTAGGGTTTCTGCAACTCATTGAAGAAGATCTTCAGCTCACAAGTGTTATCCTATCTTTTAAAGGATTATTTTTGGTAGTCATAAGTCCAACTAAATGCAAAATTTCTATCCTAGCCTTGCCGCTAGGTTTACTAGCCAAGTTGACAAGGGTTTGTGAAGAATCCAAAAATGAGAAAAACCATAATGGGAGGAAATCTTGATGATTCAAGCAAACTTAGTTACATGAAGACTTATTTTTGGTGATACAAAAAGGTTTCACTATGAAATACCTCCTTCATGAATATGTCAGAGAATAAATATCAGCCATGTGCCATTGGAGAAATCATATCAGCACCCTCAGGGATGCACTTGTATATATATATATTATTTTTTATCATTGTCATGAGGAAAATTGCAGGGGGAAGGAACCTTTTGTTGAATTCATGGATCCTAAAGGATATCAGTGCATTCAGAAGAACAACAATGGAAGTGAAGACTCCAGGTTTGATTGTTGTAATTGTCATTTCTCTAGACCATATTTCTAAAAAAATTCTACATTACAAGTAGGTGTTGTAGTTGTGGCGACAATCCTTAAAATTATTTTGATTTTAGATGTACTCATTATTCTCCTTTAGGATATATTTGTGTTTTGGCTCCTCTTGTTTCCTTGTTCCAGATATGTTAACAGAAAGGAAGATGTTCATCCTTTAGAGGGAGCTACTTGACTCAGAGGGAGTCAAAAACATTTGAGAAAGAATAAGAATAGAACCATCATTGAGACAACCAATGCAATAATGCATGATCATAATCCTTCTATGATTCTATCGAAAGAATATCGCATAACACAGTATATGTTCAGAACAAGAGTCTTCACCAGACTTTGAAAAACATAAAATTTTGAAGAAGTCTTCACCAGAATGAAGCCTCAGATTGAACACTTCAGGTTATTTGGGTGACCAATGTATTCTCATGTACCAAAAGAGAAGAAGTCCAATCTAGATCCTTTAGAAAGAAAGGATACAATGAATATTAAAAGACATTCCAAATCGACATATCTAGTCATAAACAGTTTGATACAAGAAGAAACATTTTCCTTGAAGAAGAGATAGACTTTCTGCGACATCCACAAAAATAAAATATTTTTGAAATTTAAAATTGCTGGAAATTTATTTTGTTTTTAGTAAATTCGAATTTGGAATTTTTTTTCCATTTATGGCAATTCTGAATTTCGAAATTGGTAATTGTAATTAACTATTTTGACTGTTGGACAGAGACTTGATTTGAACCAAATAACTATTTGACTATGACACTTGTATAGAAATGGAATATTTTATATTGATTGCAGGAGGACAAATGGAACAACCATGTTAAATTTAGCTGACCATGACTCCAGGAGTGGGGAACATGTTGGAACTACCTCTGGGATGATTATTACAGGTGGTAAATAAATGACATGGCCATTGGCAGCCCCTGAAAATCAAGGATTTAGAAAGTTGCAAAAATTTCCATAGGAGGGAAAAGACCTAGGAAAATTGATAAATAGCATATGTGAGGAGGCAGGACGCTGCCAAGTATGCTGGGAAAGGAAGCTTTTGATTTACTTGTTGTTATGAACACTGCTTGAGTGTGAGGAAAGGGAAAAATTCTGGAGTTGTAGGACATTACTGAAGATAATCTTTTCCAAGTTCGCCCTCATTGATTCATGGTCAGGCTAGGGGGTGAATAAGGCAAGTAGTTTGGCTGTCTTGTTCTACAGTTGGGAGGAACATGGTTGTTCCCTTTGTCTTTCAGTGTATTATTTCAGATATGTTATTTTTGTCCCTTCTCTCGCTGAATGTTAAATGGTTACATTCTTGATAGAATGTATCTGTTAAAAATAATATTGAGGACAAAAGATCGAATGCATCCTATTGAAAAATTAGGAATTGCTAGAATGTCTCTCTACTAGTTCAAAATGGATTATCTTTGTTGCATCTCATTACTGTTATCAATACTAGTTCCTGAAAGTATACTAGCTGGAAGGATATGACTAGTCAATTCTTAAAGAAGATTTGTGTTGTGGTTTGGATTACTATTGTAGTAAGATAAAACGTCGTAGTTGAAAACCCCATAAGTAAATTGTGATGCAGATTTGAGTTTACCTACATATTGAATGCAAATGGAAAACTACATAGTGTATAGATATATGTATGTATGTATGGACATTTTTGATATATAAAGGCATGCACCGTAGTAGAGTAATTAACTAAGATTTCTTCCATGTACCAATTGAACAGTCATGATTTTTTTTAGGAGATATCCCTAATCGCAAGTGTCTAAGATATATATATGTATATTTAGAGTGTGGAAAATGGAGGTCAATCAGGTTTCAATGATTACAAACGCCGAATACAAAAAACAAAAGACCACATTGTTTGCCGAATCCCAAAATGCGAAAAGGTTTTTGGCCCAGCACTTTGGGTTTCGGGGTTCAGGGTTTGGTGACTACAAATGCCAAACACTAACACACAACAACTCCTAAATCGTGAAAATGCGAATGGAATATGGGCCCAATACTTCGGGGTTTTGGGGTTCAGAATTTCGGGGTTTACGAATACCCAATGCCACAAACAAAAACTCTTGAATCGTGAAAAAACAAATGGAGTGTGGGCTCGATCCTTTTTAGGTTTCGGGGTTTACAAACTCCTGATGAAAAACATCGCACAACGTCAAACGCCGAATCACGAAATCATGAAAAAGGTGTGGGGCCCAACCAATATCAGGTGTCGGCATTTGGTAATGCTTGATGCATGAACAACATAAAATGGTAGTCGCCGAACCACAAATTCGATTAGGTTGTGGGGCTACTTCATGTTTCAGCATTTGCAAGAACAAGAGAACTCCATGCAACTTGAACCAATAAACTCCGAATGTTGAAAAATGAAAACATGAACATAGTTTACAAACTCAATAAAATAAAACAAAGAGTGACAAGTTCAATTTAAAAAAAATTCTTTCAAGCTCTTGTCTCACCCTTTGTATGTGGATTACAATATAATTCAAGTATTTATAGGAACAAAACTTGCCCCTTTGACCTTTGGAAAAATTAAATCAGGGCAGTGATGGTATTTGGTGGCCTGTAAAGGCTAAGGTGGCCACCGCTTGACAGTGAACCATCACATCTTGAAGGGTCAAGACGACCACCGATCCGCCGTCATAAGGTGGTGAAATGATTAATCTATGAAATAAATTATGAAAGTGACCTTGCGAATACCAAGAATTATTATAGACCATCTACAACATTTACACATCTTTATATCAACCAATGTTTAATAAAAAGTTATAGGTTGAAATGTTGGAAAATTATGGGAGTGAATCGAATTAACACAGTTTAATTACCAGAACTAATCATGAGAGGCACAAAGGCCAAAGGAAGAAGGGACATATCGAAACTTAAAACATAGCCCTGAGTAAATTCCTAACTGTGTAAATAACAACACAATCACCTAAAATTTCAAAAGGAAAGTCTTTAACAGAAGTACAGTAAGTGAAAATTGAATTCATATACCATCATATGATCTGGAGTCAACTATAAACAAGATACACATATAGCCAACAATAGCCGAGTAATTTTCCTTTTCAAAATACTTTCGAGGAAGTAGCCAATATGGCACTAGTATGCCATATGCCATTACAAGTAGGTGGAAGGGAAACCCTGTAATTCTTTTAAAAATAGTATTACATATCTCATTCGGAATTGAAACAAATGAACAT
>SNQJ01S0002679.1:239839-253236 GCA_010110895.2 Picea sitchensis
CCATAAGTCCCAAATTCATTTGTGTTGTTAAGACTGTTGTAATGGTGATAGGTACAAACAGATAGGAAAGTAATTATAATTACAAGAATTGAAATAAACATTGAATGAGGAGTAAAAACTTATCATCGATCATAAAACTTTAAGTTGAATGATAATGAAAGTCGACGACAGTAAGGACTCTTGCAAACTTTCAGACTCAAACTTTATAACAGAAAGCTTACTTGCTAGAATCTCGAACTATTCAAGGATATTTATACAAAAAAAAAAAAAAATCAGTCTGTTTTTTAGGTATATTACACTTTCAAAGACCCACAGAATCTCAGATGGAGATTGATAGTGATATGATACCTTCTCCCCCTTCAGCAGATTAGAGGGAGACAAATATTATTCCAATTGATCCAGTTTCTCCAGTTGATATGTTTAGAGATATTGCAGTAGGGCATAAAAGACCTACCTAGACTCACTTTGCAAGAGGCAGAGAAACATACAATCCTTGCAAGGCACATCCCGAGAAAGAAAAAGAGATTTTCGAGATATCCTTCAGTCATGAGCCACTTCAATGATGTTGAGACTCATTGTCTTAGAAAAGGGACAAGAGAATAGGTATGACAAGATGCCATAACAGGAGAATACCAATATATCTTAAAGAATGATGTATAAAATGTTATTCAGGGACCAGAAAGGGAAGTTTGTGGTAACTTCCAAGTGGATGTATAAAATCAAGCATGCAACTGATGGAAGTTTCAAGAAATACAAAGCAAGATTTAAAGCTAGAGGTTTCTCACAAAATAAGGATTTTTCTATGATGAGACACTTGATCCAGTGAACCTGATAAACTTCCATCTGAAATATCATCCATGAGTTGGAAACTATATCAGATATATATATTCTTGATGAGTTTGGATTTCAACAAGAGTGTTGTTGATATAAACCTATATCATTACACTGTGGTGATGAGAGCCTGATTTTAATGACATATTCAGAAAGCCTTGTTGTTGGATAGAATTATTCCTTGACTTCTAAATTTGAGATGAAGAATCTGAGTATGATGCAAAACTTATTGGGACAAGAAGTATGATAGAATACCAAAGATATTTTCCTAAGTCAAGGAAAATATACAGTGAAAATATTAAAGAAGTTCAGTATGACAGAATGAAAAATCCACTGTGATGGATTTAAACAAGAAGATTGATGATGATTCAGAAGAGACTGATCCACAACTGATTGGATCACTGACGTATTTGGTTAACACTAGACTTGATTCATGACATGCAGTAAATGTGCTTAGTGATTTCATGAGTCAAGCAAGACAGACTCACTAGACAACAAAAAAACATGTACTAATATATATGTGAGGCACAATTGGATATGGCTTGAGATATGCCTCCAATGTGAAATTGAGTTTGTAGGATATTTCTATTCAGATTGAGAAGAAATTATAGTGAACCAGAAGAGTACAGTCGGTTTATGTTCTACCGTGAAGTTTTCCATGATTTCCTGATGCAACAGGAAACAAAACTCTGTGACCTAGAGTACCACAGAGGCAGAGTATATAGCATTGAGTGTGCGAAGCAATGAGGCTTCAAAAGCTTATGACAAATTCAATTTACCATTAGATAGATCATATGATGATAACCAAGAGTCGTGTGTAAATTACCTTGAGAACCCAGTGTTTCCTGATGGATCAAAACACGATGAGATGAAATATTCTTATATCAAAGATATGATGCAGAGGAAAATCGCACACATGTAATACCTTCCTACACATGAGAAGATTACATACATATTCACCAGACTAACTTGGTAAATCATGCCTTCATAGTTGAGAGGGAGTATTGATGACTCTAGCCAAGACAAAATTTAGAGTACATATGTGTGAGACTTGGAATGATGAAGAATGCCTCCCTACCTGAGAGGGAGTGTTGATGAATGTGGATATGTGAGACATTCTCCATCTTACAAACCTATGAGATGTGGATCATTGCAACTATGTGAGTATTTCTCTCAGCTTATAAACCTAGGATAAATCCCCTAAGAAGGGTGCATGGTTCTTGCCTGAGACAGAGCTAGGAATGTAGAGATGACCTCCTCCATTCAGAGAGTTTAGAAGAACTCCAGATGATTATCCAGTGGGAAAGGTGATCTATTGAGTTAGACATGTCTGTGGTTGAACACAAGGTGAATGTGTGGAATCCTAAAGTGTTGGTTCCATCGTCATGTGAACAAGAAATGAAGATGTTTTATTGGCATCCTCTGAGAAACAAAGTTGATGAGAAAACTCCAGGTGATTCTCCTATGTGAGTCAGTTCAAAAGAATATCTGTAGAGTGGATGTGCCTGTGGACGAGAACATGTGAACATGTGAAKATCTCTTTCTTTTGTGTAATGCAGTGAGCCAGAGATATGACATCCCTATGGATGTGCCCCTAGTGGATGAGCACTAGTGGTTGTATCAAATCCCTTGCTCTATGTTTTTTAAGAGCTAGACCTTCCTGTAACCCTAATTKTAATGTAAAGGGTACAAGTAGGCCCCACCTTAATATGATTAATAATAAATGTAAAATATAATTAATCTGGTTAATATTAATTATAATATAATAATATTAATAATAATTATAATGTGACTTAGAGAGGTCATCCGTGTTGAGCCAATAGACACTTTTGTTGACAGGTTTAGGTTAGTATAAGTAAAGGTAAAATCCCCATTGTGGAAACACATCTTTCATATGAGTTTGGAAATTTCAGCAAGTASATTTACTTGGGAAAAGTGCACACCTCTCTTGGGCACTAGTCTTCTAGGGTTTGAGCACCCTCTTGTGTGATATCTATTTCTTTGTGGTGAAGGTATTTCTCTTGAAGAATATAGAAAAGGATTTGACTGGGATTTCTTCCCTTGTTGAGAAGGGATTCCCAAGATACTTCTTGTGTTCTTATGCATGGTGTTTCTTCTTGTGATATTGGTTGATGCAACATTATTGTCTATGGTTAAGTTAAATGCTAAAATGGAATGAACTTCATTCTTAACCTAGCTTATTGAAAAATCAACACTCACAAGGTCAAGCTACCACTCGTTATCTGAGTTCTGTGTCTTAACTCTGACAAGAAAAATCAGTCAAGAGTAAAATCCGACAACATAACCATATGCATACCACACGTCCCCCTTCTCCCCCTCCGCCATTTATTTTATATATTTCTATTAGTGACTTCTTGCTAAAACACACATTAAATTATTTTTATTAAAAATTAATTAGGAAAATTATCCCTGATACACTTGTCACTCGATCCCTTAGTTGCACCAAAAATTCATTTAATTAATTAATTTAATTTTCCAATTTCCCTCACCCACCTAAAAGCATTCCTAAAAACTCTCCTCAGTGTCCCTTTTTTGGCTTACATTCCCTTAATGACTGACTCATTTTTTAATGCTTTGTTGATTTCGAAATTAGAAAGTTCTCTAGACTAGATTCTCTTCTATGTTCCTCATTCTTTTTGTATTTAAGTTTCCCCTTATTGGTCTAAGTTTTTAATTAGCAGGTTTTGTACTTAGCCAACAATTAATCTTTTAAATAATTTAGTCTTCCATTAATTTTTTTTTTAATTTAATTTTCACCCCCATTTTCTTCTCCCCCCTCTTTATTGCTTGCTTAATTAAATTTTATTTCTCATTGCCTACTTAGACCTAGGATTTAAATTCTTTAGGCTCAACAAAAAAAAAAATAAGGGAAATTTTATAATTATTAATCTTTACTCATGAAACATTCATTTTAAGTTTGAACAAGTCCTAAGGAGACAAGGTTTTCTAGGTACTTAGGTTCATTAAATCACCATTGTTACAAATCGTGATGTTCCCTTCAATACGCACTACATGCTCCAAGGGTGCCACATGTATGCACTCATGTTTCATTTATGCGACGTGCCCTTCAACATGAACTACATGCTCCAAGGGTGCCACTCACCTTTTGAATGATTTTGGTAGATGCCAAACCCTTGGAGTCAATACTCCGTAAGGTGAAATTGTGATAAACTAAGGGCCTCTAAGAAATAAGGACCATGCATTATTGCACACCCCTTAGAATCATTGTGAGAGACTCTCACAGTCTTCCCTCATGACATCATGGATCTCCCCAACTAGGTAATCATTAACCTACAGTTCGAGCTGCGACGACAATGATAGTAGGCTATGGCAGGATTGTTACAACACCTCTCACTCAAGATATTTGGTTGTCATGTGTGGACCCTTTACTCCAAATTTGCGTCTAGTTAGCAAGCTATCGTTGGCCTGCATCCATCAACAAAACATGAGAACGATCCAAAATCAGCATCATAATATACCAATCATATGTCACATATGCAATATAAAAAACACTCAAACCATTAATATATTAAATAAATTGATAATAATTTTATTGAATTAATCTAAAATATAAGATAAAGGAAAATCTTTCTCTCTCCCCTTCAATAGACATATTTTATTTCCAATTATTTTGTATTTTTTTTTTTCACATGTTGCTTTTTAAAAATAATTCAGACTTTCCCATTAACCCAAAACTTATATAAATTGCCTAAACATTTGGAATAACATATTTAAAAAAAATAAAATCTACTTAAAACATGTAAATTAAAATACTAAATAATAAGCAACTTTAAAGAACAATTTATTTTAAAACACAATTTATTATTTTAGAGATTGAAATTTACTTTTTCTCATAAACATTTAACTTGGGATGCATTGGGTATTAAATAATCAATGAACAACATATTAATTTTCCAACTAATTTGAATAACAAACTTATCAATACTAATAACTTATTAATAATCACCTACTTTAGTATTTAGCAAATTAACTTGATTAATAACTAAACATACTAATCACAAAGTCTAATCAGCCATAACAATTGATCCACACCATGGAGACTAACAAGTGGCGTACACCATGGAGACTTTAATGTTATATTGGAAATACAATTCCATAATAGGAAGAAAACACAAAAAGAGTATACTAATGTTTCTTGAACTGTAATTACAAAAGAACAAAATAGAAGAAATATTTTGAAAGTTATTTTTGTCATCATTCAATGTAGATACATTTGAACTATGAATATATTGAGCACTAAGAAGAGTAAAAAAAACAATTAAGATGTAAAGATTTTTAGTACTTAATAGATTTGGAGCTAGGATGGATATAGGTTTGTTTATATATATATGTACATTTGATCTTATATTATTGTGTAACAAGTAGACTTAAAGTAGGATTTCAAGTGATAAAATGTTTACCATCATTGAATTTTTTATGTGAAGAGTATGAAAAACTAAAACAATTTCTTGTAGTAATGGAAATGGTCCGAAATCATCATCTCCATCAAAAATCTGAGACACAACGCATGTGTTGTTGAAAGAGCCATTACTCCAACTCACAACTTGGACAAGTCTAGCTTGAACACATGCAAGATCAACCTTTATAAGAATAAATCCAAGATACATTTATACATACATACATACATACATACATATATATATTCCACTTTATTAGTTTTTCATAAAATATAAAAATGGGTAGACCTTACATGGTATGAATGTTACAATCTCTTCAATTTTAGGTTGTAGAATGCACCTTTCTTATCTTGTTGCAATGATTATACCTCCTTATAGTTGAGGGATCTCTTGTCAAGGTCAACTTTCATCAAGTGCCCCTTATGTTGACTTATTTGATATGGTCAAAATTGTGTGAATGGTTTTCATTTCATGATCAAATTGATGTTTATGGTTATTGACTACAAACTCGGGGTGTGTTTACATCGAATAATATCCAACCCTTGACAACTACGTAGCCTCCATGCTACATCAACTTGTTTTATGAAATTTAGTGTGTCCAATTCATTGGAATGTATGTTGGTAATTGTTTATTTGTTGTTGGTGTCCTTTTGCATGTTGGAATGTGGTTCTTGGTGCTTGCATTCTAAAAACGTTTCTCAACATGGTTGAACATGCTTCTTTAGTTCGCTCACTGTAGGATTTTCCACTACCGAATTTTAGTGTTTCACATCTCCTTAAGCTGATCTTGTATTCTATGCAATTTCTTGTAACATTGCTTTGTAAAGGAAAGTATTTTTGGCCCAAGTCTACCTATTTTTATTTTCCCATTCTTCATCTACTAACAAACTGTCCTACATTCTTAAGTAGAATGTTTTTTTTTCTTTTTTATTTACTTGGTTAAAAGGTCCCTCAACCTGTAATTCATTATCATCTTCCTCTTTAATGAAAAGAGTGACTCCCATATTCATTGCATGAGATAAACCTCTTGTAATGTCATTTCCATACTGATATTGTTTTTTTCCATGTCTTGTTCTAATATGATCAATTCATCTCCTTTGGTTTGTTAGAGGCATTGGTCAACCTTGAAATGGTTCTCTATGTACTTCTCAAGTTTTTCTTTGTGTGACTTGTGATGGGGTCTCAACCACTAAAATGTCTTATCTTAGATCTTTTTATGGCCTTTTGTAACCTATTTTTCCATGTGATGCACCTCTCCCCCATTATCCATGTGTAGGTTGGTGTCGGGGAAAAGCGCCAGGACAACAACATGCATATTGATGGTCAAAATCAAGTGTATCATTTTATATGGAAAATAATATATATTCATATTTTATTTCCAATTCAGATCACTGGTCCCAATTTGAACATCAATCATGAACTTTATTTCTCTATAAAGTATTTTCTACATAAATAAAGTGTTACAGACCTAATGTCCCTAACCCCTCACATAGGTATAATAATATATTTTCCATGTAATAAAGGTCGATATTAATAAAAAAGGCCTAGATAATAATGTGAATAAGTCAAATTTAAGAATACCTAATAGAAGCTTCTGATTCTAGAAAGATCTTCCTCTAGATTGTTCTATTAGGTATTCTTAAATTTGACTTGTTCACCTTATTAACTAGGCCTTATTTATTAATATCAGACTTTATTACATCAAGAATATATTATTCTACCTACGTGAGATGTTAGGGGGCTTAGGTCCCTAACAATTTATTTCTATAGAAAATATTGTATAAAGAATTACAGATCATGATTGATGTTCAAATTGGGACTAGTGATCTTAAGTAAAACTAAAATATGAGTATATATTATTTTTTGTAGTAGATGATACACTTTGTTTTGACCATCAATATGCATGTTGTTGTCCTTTCCCTTTTCCTCGACATCAACCTACACACAGATAATGGGGGGGGAGGTGCATCACTTGGAAAATTAGATTACAAAAATCCATAAAAATATCTAAGATAAGATATTTTAGTGGTTGATACTCCATCACAAGTCACACAAAGAAAAAAATGATAAGTACATAGAGAACCATTTCAATCTTAACCAATGCCTCTGAAAAAACAAAGTAGATGAATTGAACATATTAGAACACGACATGGACAAAAACAAGCTCAATATGGAAATGAAATTACAAGAGGTTTCTACCATGCAATGCATATGGGAGTCACTCTTTTCATTAAAGCGAAAGATGATGATCAACTACAAGTTGAGGGACCTTTTAGCAAAGTAAATGACAAGGCATAACAAACATCATGGTTAAGAATGTAGGATAGTTTCTTAGTGGATGAAGGATGGGAAAATAAAAATAGGTAGACTTGGGCCAAAAATGCTTTCCTTTACCGAGCAATGTTATAAGAAATTTCATAGAATATAATATCAACTTAAGGAGATGTTAAACACTACAATTTGGTAGTGAAAATCCTACATTAGATGAACTAAATAAGAATGTTCAACCATGCTGAGAATTTTGTTTAGAATACAAGCACCAAGAACCACATTCTAGCATGGAAGAGGACACCAAAAACAAATCAACAATGACAAACATCAATTCTATTAAATGACAAACAACATAGTTACCAACTTAACGAGAACTCTACAGACATCTCATTTTTTTGGGGGGGGGTCCAGTTTTTTACCCCATTTTTAAAAATTGTGCTACTGGTAGCACCCCCCTCTATTTTTTGTGTTTTTTTGATATTTTAAATTTTTTGATCCACAATGTTTCCACATTATTTTTTTAAATACTTATTTTTCATCTATTTTAAATTTTCTCTAAATTTGTTTTATATTCAACGGTATTTTTCATCATTTTTTCATGCTTCTTTCAATCTTAAAAATATTTTTTACCGTTTACTTTTTTGAAGTTACGATTTTTCATATAATTTTGTCCCTATTAATTTATTGTTCCTTATTTTTTAAATATAGTGAAAAACATCATTTTCAACACATTGTTTACCTTTACTTCAATACATCGAAACCAATTGTAGTTAAATAACACTATTTTTGAATATTTAGCAAAACAATACACATTTTATAGCCATATATAATAAAAAAACTATACATTTTGGTACATATTCCTTAAAATAACATGTGAGATAAAGCATTTTTGTGGACACAATTGAAAAAAAAAAGAGTCAAAAGTTTATAAAAAAATATCATTTTCTTTCATATTTGTATATATTTGTAGTAAAAAATGTCAGCGTTTAATAAAAATTTTCAATTTCTAGTGATTCACACAAATAAAATGAAAAAAAACACAATAAAAATATTCATCAAAAAAAAACAACAGATACATCTTTATTCTTATTTTAAAATCTGAAACTCAAAGCATTACAGTTATTGCTCATAAAAAAATTTCAAAATTGAGCATTATCTTCAAAGGAATCTTAAAATTAATCAACAATATCATATATCCCAAATTCATCTTCTTCAACATCATTTTGTACTTCCATTGTATCATTTTGTTCTTCCATTGGTTCTTTGATATCTGCAAGTTCTCCAAAGTGATAATTTCTAATCATTCCTCCTAATGGTACTTGAGGTTCCTTTGAAAAATTTTCCACCTTTGATTCCCCAAAATCTTCTTTCCTAAAGAAAACTTTTTTCATTTCATCTGGAAGATTTAGAATAGTATGAATTCTTTGTTGAATAAACCTGCACTGCATTGGGTCACTTTCAATGGCTATGAAATTCCTTCCTTTATGTAGGAAACACACTAGTGTTATACCTAATCACCAAATACAAAATAAATAATGAAGTTAGATATTGTAAAAAGACATAAATTAAAATAATATAAGATTGAAGTATGATTTCATAAATATTAGATTATAATTCTTACCTGAACCCGAGAACAAATCCAAACCCCAATATCCTTCATTTGAAAATGCATCTATAAGATAATTAATTAATTCTTATGGTTTTTGATAAATGTTAACCATCTCTCCTTTCAAATATTTTCCCTCATATGTTAGCTTTCTAACCACAACATTGTATACCAATATACTACTAAGAGTCTCTCCATCCTTTTCATTGACAAGAATAGAACTATAAGAATCATATTTTGTCTATGTTGTAATATGTATACTCTCAAAATCATGTTTAAATGGTTCTTTAATGGAGCTCTGAATATTAGGCTTGTGCCTATAACATAAATAAGTGAAAATTAAATTAACTTGTGAATTAATAAAATTGTTTTCTAATCTTAATTACTAAACATACACTTTCAATATCTTATGAAATAAACTGCATCCTTCTTTTTTCTTCCCCCCCTGATGCTTGATTGTACTAATTCTTTTTGTGTGTCTAAATGAAATACTAGAAATCTCCAAAATGGTGATGTTGTAACTTCCGTAAATCTCGTAGCCAGTTTATTGAATGCTTGGTAAGTATAAGGCTCAATATCATATCCAATGTTTTGGATATTATAACCATGAGGGATATCTGCAATAACTAAGGAGTATACTATTTTAGGAACAATTTTTGCAATTTGTTCACAACAACTCGATATCACTTTATATTGAAGAGTGTCGGTCCCATTCCAAATGTAGTGATCAAGGATGTTATCAAGTTGAACATTTTGAACACGTCTCCTTCTTTCTCTTTCAAACTTGGATTTTTGAATAAAACTTTTGAAAGTTTAATGTACTCCATATGCATTATTCATTGACATATTTAGTGAAACAAACAAACATATAGTTATATATATAAGTATTAAAATAGAAATTAACTAACTTACAAATGAATAATATGAATGTAATAAATCAACATACCTTTTTGAATGCTACAATTTTTTTTTTCAATATTGTTGAAGAGCTTGAATCTGGATAGTTGAGTTTAACATCATCCCAACTTTCTTCTTTCAACATATCGACCACTTCCTCTATATTCTCATATACACCTTGTGACTAAATAAAATAAAAATATTGTTAAACTGAAAAAAATATTTTTCTTCTCCTAAAATAAATAAAAATAACTCGACGAACTTACTTTTTAAATTCATCACACTTTTTTTCCATTGACAATTCTCCTGACCTAACACGTGATAATATAGTTATGATAAATTTATCATCCTTCACTCCTCGTATTGATATCCAAGGTGTTATAGTCACATCATATTGAATATTTTTTATGTCAAGACCTGTCTTACTTGTGCCACATATCAATGGTTTAGCCTTCTTAACTCTCTTATTTTTTATACTAATATTTTCCCATAGGGTGATGATCTCATCTATCAAATCTCATACCTATGCAGTTCTAAATCCCAATTGAAAATAACTATCCACAACTCTAAATATATCACTTCCTTTGCAATTTTTTTCTTTTGCATTTTCATCATCAAGTGGGAATCCTATTTCAATACAACATTGCTTTCGAAACTTGACATCAACATTTGATCTCTCCCCACAACATATTTCAGAAAATTCATTATGGATAAATCTCACCCTTTGAATGAAATATTTATACATTTTGTACTCATTGTCTGTGTTATGATCCTATGCCAGTAAATTTCTTTTGAATCTATTAAACCGACATAAATTCTACATTTGACTGTCTCAAAAGGAGGATTATTTGGATATTCTTGCATCAATTCGCTTCTAGACTCTATAGAATGATTTCCTCCAATCAAATAATATATGTATTCAAAATGTTTTTATCTATCAAATTATTTCCTCGTAGGAACTTCCATTGGGTCAAAAAGAACTAGATAGTCAACCACATGTTCATATGGATTGTACCTAATCAATTCTTTAAAATTGTGAATATGCAAGTGATCCGGTTTTCTAATTTGATATTTTATTTCTCTTTTGTGGGTTTATAAAATTGTTTCACATTCAAATGAAATGTGTGGACATCATCAACTAAGTTCATCATCCTCATTCTATTTCGAATATCATTTTGTTTTTTTTTCATAATACCATCCTCTAGATCAACACCTGGTGTTATTATTTCTCTGCTATCTTTAGGACTTTCACTATAATACACTAATCTAACAATGGCTTCTTGAACATTATCAACATTTGTTTTCTTCTTCTTATGATTTAAATGTGTTTCATATAAATCAATGATTTCTTCATAATCAATAGGAATAGACTCATCATCAAGCATCCCTCCTTTTTGTTTATATTGTTTATTGTTTTCGCAAGGAGTGATAACCTCATTGGGACCAATTTCAACAAAATATTCATTTGGAGTTTCCTCATTTTCAAATGTAACCCTTTTAGGATTTCTAGAATGAGGATTTTTCTTTCTTATTTCATGTTGTTCTCTGTCTACTCTTGCAGGTTCAACCTCCATCACTTTGTGTTTCTTTTTCCTTCCTTCTTGTGTCTTTTCAATATGAAAAGAGTTGATGACATCCATGGCATTATTTTATATAGAGTAAATCCCCACTGACATATGTGAAAGTCATTCAAAAAAATCCTATCAAAATAAAATATAACATTTTCATGCTAAATAAAATTAAAACATCACCATGATACTAAAAATAATTAATGACACAAAAATAAAAATAAAAAACTTACATTGCCTTTCTCAATGTCATAAATGATGGATGTACATAATTTGGAAAAACATTCATTCTTGTTATAATTGATCAATTTGAAACAATATCTAAACTTGATATAAGTTCTTCCTTGTTTGACAAGTGCATAAACAATATCTGTGGCTGGCACCAAACATATATCTCGTAACAAGCCAAGTGGCTGATAATTTCCTTGCACGTGTTCTAATTCGACACAATAGAAATATATACGATCTCCATTGTTTCCTTGCTTGTCTTTAACAAACCAAAAATATTCCAGTTTGTTTTCACCTTTCCACATATTTCCACTCTCTAACATTCTTTATTTCCCTTGATAGCTCAGGTTCTATGCTATCATTTTGTTTCCTAACATTTATGAAGGTTCTAGTTGCAATTTTGGATGCCATTGTTGCAGGTCCTGATCCAGATATATTCATAGATAATCTCTTTCTTGCCATTTTCCTATAAGATAAAAAATAAATTAGGCCTTTTACATTATAATAAATAAATAAAAAAGCATTGAATATAAGAACTAATTAAAAATAATAATTTAAATTTTTTTATCCATATTTTAAAAAATTTGACCCATGTAGTTATTAGGCTTATGCCCAAATCGTGTCTTGGTCATGGGGGGTTGGAATGATTCCCATAATCATCCCAACCACCCCCCGTGGCTAAGGAATGGTCTCACAGGATAGTGACTTAGCCACGTGGGGGATGGGGCAATACCCAACATCGCCCTAGCCCAACCATCCCCATCGCTAAGAAGTCATGTCCCTAGGACCATTACTTGGCCATGGCGGTCCATCCCAGTGGCCAAGTTGTGGTCATGCACATGGTTTTGTCAGAGGTTTGTTTGACCTATGGCGATGCTAGGAATCACCCCACCACCACCCACCCCGCGACAAAGGCATGGTCCCGCCCCGGGCATGCCTAGGGCTTGGTCATGGGAGCTAGGACGATGCTCGATATCACCCCATCCCCACAGACAAGCCCCATACATTTCCTAGTAACCACCATGGGCCAAAACTAAAAAAAAAATAAGTAAAAAAGATAAAAAAAAAATTACAAAACTATACCTAAATTTGACGTTTTTTTTCTTCTTTTTTAAATCTTAAGGATTTTGTTAAATTTTTTTTTAAAAAGTCTCAATTTTTTAAAAACGTTGGGATTTTTTTAGAAAAAATTAGAAAACATCTAAAAAATTTTAAGGTTTTTTAGTTTTCACATAAAAATTTGTTATTTGATTCAAAGATAATCTTATAATTCTTGTTTTGGTAAATGGTAAGAATTTAAAAAAATAACTAATCTCTGAAATGATAGATTCTCCTCGGATGTCTTCTCGATGTTTCTCCCGTGTAGCTTGCTCCAAATCCTTTAATGAATATTTCCCAAGATATCACACAATGTAAAAGATAAAACAATATTGTCTATATATAACACAAATGATATAAATTACTGTTAGTGTAACGAATGTGGGATAAATAAAAATTAGATATATTGTCTACATATATAACTAAAATTATATGGATCATCACTATGTTTAATGGATG
>SNQJ01S0002679.1:254818-268959 GCA_010110895.2 Picea sitchensis
TGTGATCCACTAATCTCTCTTTAGTTCCATACATCTCTCAACCATCTAGACACATAACCCTATCCTCCATGATATTCTCCATGAGGTCCATGATCTTCTCAATAATCTCCTCCATGATCTCCTCAAATTCGAATTTGAACATACAGTGCCACATAAAGATGTCTTGGAATCTTCTTTTGTACCTACACATGTTAACAAACTCATTCTTATTATTAGGTATAAGTATAAGCATATTATTTTCTAAAGTTTAACCACAAATCCACTTAAAAATGTTAAGAATTGATAAACTTTGGAAAACCATAGTTATAACCCAATTATGAGATAAATGTAATGATGTGGAGGTGGAATGAAGGTGACATGAAGGTAATATGGAAGTAATGTGAAGGTTTTAGTGAATTAATGGAGTGAGAATAGGGAATATTTTGAGGCCCGACACATGCCCTTTACATTCTCAGCACAGGTTATGTTGCACCCACGGACCCTCTCCTTAGCACTTTCCAAATATTAACACCAATGGCGCTAGCTCTCTCTATGCTATGCTCCCTCCTTTATGTGACCACAGGGTACGACCATGGGCCAACTCCCTTCATGATCCCATGCATCAAGACTTTTTGAAAGTTGTTTACTCCTTTTCCCCGATTCCAGAATCGAAAAATACTTCGGGACCAATCGACGGTCCAAGTTCCTTTCGCGATCAATGACTGTGATCAATTCATGAGTTAAGACTTCACGAGTTCCTATATCAGGTATTCACTCTTTGAATTTTTCCAAACTGTGTGGATCTCTTCCACATGCCCTCTAGATCCAACGATCTATATTTACTTCATGCCTATCGACTTCACGATGATATTTATCTTCCCCTGAAAGATATTTTGAAGTTCCTTCTCCCGAACCTCTCGATCTTTGGGCACTTGTCTCCTCCTCGACGAGCGATTTCACTGTTTTTGGGACTTAGGAACATTCCCAACTCCTTTTAACACTTAGAGAAAATTCATCTTACGAGACTTAAGTTTTTCTTGAACTTCTTATGCACTCCTTGCAAAAATTTACATAGACTCTTTTGCGACTTTGCTTGGCTCGAAAACCTTCAATGTTCAGTGTCCCTTTGTGAACTTTCACGTTCCCTCCTTGTAGATTCTCACTTTTCCTCCTGGACTTGTATGATGAACTTACAGTGTCTTGGGCACACTCCTTGTGCTCGACTAAGATGTTCAACGACCTCTCCCTTAGCTCCTAGAAAGTTTTAAGGCATATTATTTTTTTTGTCGATGCACTCTTGCAAAGACTTTCTTCCTCAGAATGTTCAACAATTATTGGATTCTCCTAAGAGTAAAAACACTTCTAATCTTGTTTCCCTTGTGCACACTTGCACCAACTTGATTCCCTCCTAGAAGAGTGTTTCAGAGTGTTCAGTAACTCTGAACTGTGATTCCTCCCACACAGTCTGTCTTTCCATGGCACCTAACCACCTTGAAATTTTTCCCTAAGTCTCTGAATTAACCTCGTATTCCCTCCTGCCAGTCTCTCTCTTGACTCCACTAAATTTAGACAGACACTCCTTGCATCGGCTTATAGAGTTTCCACCCTCTTTTGTGCACTCCTTGCGCTTAGCTTAGAGAACCAGACTCAACTCAACACACTTGCAGATAAGAAATTGTTTATCTATCCCTACAGATGATTTCTAACATTCATCTACAATTCACAAACACGCAAATGAAATTCATAACACAAAATCCATCGCACATAAATGTAAAACAGGAAAAAATGTGTTTCTTCTATTAATGGTGGAATGTCAAATTACAATATTGAGTATGAACTACAATTGAGTCTCAGCTCTCAGTATTTCTCTCCCTATGCATTTCTTCTCCTAGATAACTCTATCTGGCTAACTCTTCTACTTTTCAACAATACAATGATCTATACAAGAGGGGCCCAATGAGCTTCCCTCACAAGCTAAACTAGTGGTGTCAAATGACCATTCAAAATTCCTATCTAATGGGAAATTTACAATAATGGAAATCTGCTCCAAATCGGATGCAGATCCCTCCTTCCCTCAACCACTTAATGGCGACCTTATCTCCAGCTTGTGGGAATGCACAATTCGGGTCATCGATCTTGTCATCAATAAATTCATGGATCACGCCTTGGATTCTTGAGGAAAAATAAGAGGATGATGCCTCTCTCTTCCTTGAATGTGCACCATGTGTGAAATCTGACTGGCGTGTGTTGAGGTGGAGTGACTCTCTTGCATCAACCTACTCATGAGCTTTCTAGTATGGTTGAAATCCTCCTGGATCCCAAACTTTCTCTTGGAGTTATCTCTCTGCTCCTCTCCTTCATTGGTTCTACTCCTACATCATCCTCTCTACTCATGTAAGTTGTTTTCCATCCATCTTCCTCATGTTGACTGCTCCTATTTCTGACCTCAACATCAGTTTCCTGACCTCCTCGATCACCTCATCCAGCTGCTCCCTTGGGTGGTTCTTCTTTTGCAGACTCGCTTGTTGAACTTATTCCTTACCTCTTGGTAAATCACATTGATCTCCCAAGTTGTATTCCTTGTCTCTTATGGCCTTAACTTACCATTATACCGCATCCTCCACTTCTACAGACTTCTCACTGATCTTGTGCTTAGCTTTTACTTCTGACAGAATGACTCTTGTCCATTCTTCGACTGGTTTCTTTCCAGCTTCCATCAGATGCAACTTGTGTTGGTGTGTCTCCTCTGGAATGGATATCTTCTAGAAGCCACCTTCTGGTTCTGTATTGTCCAACCAATCCTCCACTGCCTTTAATTCCAATTCCCTCTGAGTGAGTAACTCAACTGGGCATTCTTCTGTTGGGATAGATTTCAGTATCTGTTCCTCCTCCTTCACGACAGTCTCAACTTGATTTCCTCCTATTGCTTCTGCAACTTCTATGCTAGCCTCTCCTCGACCACTTGGTAGGAATATATCTATCCCTCCAATGATCAAAACAATCCTCTAATCCTCCCCTTCGACGATGGAAGTTTTTAACTTCTCATTGTCTTCATTTACACGAATCATAGTTTCGCGTGAATCTTCATCTGAGAGAGGTATTTCTTCTACCTCCTCAGTTGTCAACTCTCCCTGCTGATGTGAAATCTCGATTGATCTCATCCCTTCTCCCTTTCCCACCTAGAAATTTGGGATGTCTCCTCTTCCCACCTGGCAATATATGAGATCCACTGATCCCCTCTCATTTCCCACTTGGAAATATGCAAGACCCTTTCCAGATCTCTTTCCCTTATGACTGAGGTTTCCTGCATGCCTCAACCACCTCTTTAACCTCTATTGTTTCCTCCTGGATAACAACTTATGAACATGTTAATTGGTTGTCCTCTTCAAAGGCCACTCATACCTCAAGCACAACTTTTCCTCATCCTGCATCTTGAATTCTTGCATCTCCATCTGGGCTCGGATTTCATTGAGCTCATTGTCTATGTTTTCCTTTATTTTCACCTTAGGGTCTATTCCTCGACCAAACTTATGGCCTTAAGTAGCCATATCCACCTTCTACCTGCCCTCCTGGAAATTTTGTTGTTCACTCTACAACTGAGATCATCTCCAGCTTCTCCTTTGCCTAAAATCTACAGATGAAAACTCACTATGATACCACTCTTGACGCCAACCTCCTAGTCTAGGACTATTCAAGTCACCAAACCGAATGGTTTGTTAGGCTTCTCATGGATCTGATTTAACTTGACACATGCCATTTACTTTCTTGGAGAAAGTTATGTGGCACCGACGGATAGTCTCCTTAGCGTTTTCCAAATATTAATGCCAATAGTGCTAGCTCTCTCTATGATAGGCTCCCTCCTTGATGTGACAATAGGCTATGACCGTGGGCCAACTCTGTTCACAATCCTGTGCTTCAGGAATTTTTGTGAGTTGTTTACCCCTTTTTTCCAACTCCTGAATTGGTGAATACTTCATGACTAATCGACGGTCCATGTTCCTTTCACGATCAAATACTATGATCAATTCACGAGTTCAATTTTCATGAGTTCCTATCTTGGGTGTTCACTCTTCAATGTTTCCCAAACTGCATGGATCTCTCCCATGTGCCCTCGAGATCCAACGGTCCAGAATTACTTCATTCCTCTCTACTTCGCGACGATCTCTATCTTCCCCTGGAATATATTTTGAAGTTCATTCTCCCGAACCTCTTGATCTTCGACCACCTGTCTCCTCCTCGATGGGTGATTTCACTATCTTTTGGACTTCGACACATTCCTGACTCCTTTTCACACTTAGCTCAAATTCCCCTTCTGAGACTTAGGATTTTCTCAAACTTCTTTTTCACTCCTTGAAGAACTTTACGCAGACTCTTCTGCAACTTTGCTCAGCTTGAAAACCTTCCAATTTCATTGTCCCTTTGTGAACTTTCACATGCCCTCCTGGGAGCTTATCACTCTTCCTCCTGAGCTTGTAAGATGGAATTATAGTGTCTTGGGTGCACTCCTTGTGCTCGACTAAGTTGTTCAATGACCTCTCCCTTAGCTTTTGGAAAGGTTTAAGAAATATCCTTTTCTTTGTCGATGCACTCTTGCAAAGCCTTCCTTCCTAAGAATGTTCAACAATTCTAGGATTCTCTTAAGAGTAAAAACACTTCCAGTCATGCTTCCCTTGTGCACACTTGCACCAACTTGATGCCCTCCTGGTAGAGTGTTTCAGAGTGTTCAATAACTCTAAATTGTGCTTCCTCCTACACAATCTCTCTTTCCAAGGCACCTAACCACCTTCAAATGTCTCCCTAAGTCTATGAATTAACATTTTCTCTCCTAGAAGTCTCTCTCCTCACTCCATTGAGTTCAGACACACACTCCTTGCATCGATTTACATAGTTTCGACCCTTTTTCATGCACTCCTTGAACTTAGCCTAGACAACTAGACTTAACTCAACACACTCGCAGATAGAAAACTGTTTCTCTATCCCTGCAGATGATTTATAACATTCATCTACAATTCACAAACATGCAAATGACATTCATAATATGGAATCCATCACACAGAAAGGTAAAATAGGAAAAAATTTCATTTTTCTATTAATGGTGGAATGTCAAATTACAATATGGAGTCCGAACTACAACTGGGTCTCGACTCTCTATATTTCTCTTCTTATGCATTTCTTCTCTTGGATAACTCTATATAAATAACTCTTATACTTTGCAACAATACAACGATTTATACAAGAGGGTCCCAATGAGCTTCCCTCGCAAGCTAAACTAGTGGTGTCAAATCACCATTCAAAATGCCTATCTAATGGGAAATTTACAATGATGGAAATCTGTTGCAAATCAGATGAAAATCCCTCATGTCATCAACCACTTAATGGTGACCTTATATCCATCTTGTACGAATGAACAATTCGTCTCATCCATCTTGTCATCAATAAATTCCTAGATCACTCTTTGGATTCTCAAGGAAAAATGAGAGGACGACACCTCTCTCTTCCTTGAATGCGCACCATGCGTGAAATCTGACTAGTGCATGCTGAGGTGGAGCGATGCTACTACATCAATTCCCCCCAAGTGGGGATTTGAAAAGTAATGATGAGAATTATGGAGATTCTAGATAGACTTTGCTAAATGAGGAATTTAAAAGAAGCAATGTTGGTGATGAGGATTTTCCTCAAACTGAGGATTTTCAAGGTATCGATGACGATAATGAATATTTTACTCTAAGTGAGTATTTTCAAGCTAGTAATGAGGATGATGAAGAATATCTCTCAAGTGGGGATTTTCAAAGTAGTAAATATGTTTACGCCATTGGTGGACACTCTTTTCCGAGTGATAAATTAAAAGAAAACAATATTGATGATGTTGATTTTCCTCCAAGTGAGGAATTTTTAAGATACCAATGAATATTTTCAAGGCACTAAGAAGGATGGTGAAAATTTTCACTCAAGTGCGGATATTGAACGAAATGATGATTATGTCAATGGTGGAAACAATGTTGATGATGATTTTCCTTCAAATTATTATGTTGATGATGATGTTCTCAATCATTCAGCTGCAACAAATCAAGGTGATCGACATTCTCTAGTTCAGTCTCCTGACACTATTTTTCTTGATATTCCTTCCGGTGATAAGGAAAATCCTTCTACTGAGGATGATGAAATAGTGGATACATAGAAAATAAACATTATTTCTAGGTCCAGGAGTAGATCCTTTTATATTAATCCAAATCATTCTAGTTATACAAGGTCTAGGAAAGAATTTCTCATTAATTGAACTTCCATAAGTGAATTGATTTCAAGTGAATGTTGTCAAAAGAATTGTTTGAAAAGCATGGACTACATGTATGCCTTGAATAAAAGGAAGACATATTTGTTAATGAATAAGATCAGGAAAACTTCATATTTGATGGGGTGCTTGATATCCACCAATACAAGATATGATTATCGCATTGGGAATATTTTACTTTGTAGAAAGGATTTCAAAAAAGTTCTCTCAATTGGTAATCTTCGTCTATCAATAATCCATACAAGGTTGGAAAAATATCTTGTATTTTGTTCAAAGGTACATCATGGACGAGAGAGTAGGCCATTGACAAACACTACATTGTCATGGATGCGTGATTTCTTTTCCAAACATGTAGAGTGTATGCTAGATAGAGACACGATACATATGCTAGATAATTTCTCAAGGAGGGAAATCTACAACTTGTACAAAGGATATGTTGAAGGTGTTGAAGGAAATGGTAATTTTATTACATATCCATATTTTACAAGAATATGGAAGAAAGAATTCAACAATGTCTGTATTCCTAAAAAGTCAAGGATGGGTATTTATAGTATATGTGGTACTCTTAAATCAAGAAGAGATAAACCTAAAGGGTCTGAAAGAGGTATGATTTACTATTTTGTTTTTCTTAAATTGAATAGTTATCAACTATGAAAACGTATGATCAATATTTTCATTTTATGTCATGTGTAGATTCCATAGTCAAAGAACTTCAAGAACATAGGAATCAACAATAAAGTGACGAAAAAGTTGTACAAACATCGGAAGAAGTGTTATGATGCTCCAAACAAATATTTAGGTATGATAATTGATGGCATGGACTAGATGAAAACACTTCTATCACACTTTGTTAGTACACCCAAAAATTTACAGGAAGAGAATTTCATTCAGTTTCAATTGGTTAGTTGTATGGTTTTCAATGGAAAAATGTTTCTAATGGATTACTTCATAGCTCAAAATATTCAGAATGACGAAAATATGGCCATCACCATAATTCATCATGTGCTCACTCATTGGTCTGGAAATATTCCTCAAGTTATCTATTTATAGTTGGACAACACTAGTTGTTAAAATAAAAATCAAAATGTGTTTGGATATMTAATCATGCTCGTTGAAATGGGGATCTTTCAAAAGGTGAATCTTGGTTTCCTTCTTGTTTGACACATGCATGATCATATTGATCAAATGTTCAGTCATTTTTAAGTAACACTGAAGAGGAAAAATGTTGGAATCCTACCATCATTGACTGAATGTATTAAGAAAGCATACATTGCGGAGCTTGTTTTTCATATATTAAGAGAAATTGTTGACATGCAAAGATTTATTCGAGGATTGTGTCGTGAAGAAAAACGTTTTGAGCAGCTTAATGACATTAGCTTCCAACATAAAAAAAATTCAAAAAAATTGATGGGAAAACACTTATATGGGGAAAGCAGTATTCAACTACTACAGAATAGGGGCCTTCATCAGGTTTCAAATTTTTTAAGTTCATTCTAGATCGGCTAATATTTGCATCAAATCTATTATTTTTACAATCAATTGTTGAAATCCATAATGCGTAGAGGCATAATAGAGATGTAGATTATTCTGAAGTCCTAGAAGAAATAAAAAATTCCATTAAGGATACATATGAGTACTTTGATATTGTTGATTCTGTTTGGTGGGAGTTTTTTTTCAATAGTCAAAGTGACATAATTTCAATCTCATAAAATCAAGATACAATGTTAAAGACGCCATTTCATTGTCCACAAAATATACCAAATTAGTGATGCAGACCTGCAACCCTCGGGTCGAGATTCGCTCACAAGATCGTCTCAAATCTTCCCTGAGCCGAAGCGGCTCTTTCAAATCCCTATCAGAACCTCAACATTCGATCCACAGGTCCTTCCTTGAAAACCCCACCTGCATGAAAAGGAATTAGGCGCGAGCTTCTCCTTCCCACGGTCACCAAAATGCTGAAATACCCTAATGGCGCTCAATGGTGATTAGCCCCCTGGGCCATATCTCATTCCATGTCACCGTGCTTCCCCATGACCGCAGCCTACTTCGGGGTTTTCAACACCAAGGGCCACAGATCCTAGTCATCGGGATGGCTGAAGTGTCGATGCCCAAAATGTCGAATCCCTCGCCACTTTCTCCTCCAAAGGATGTATCACATTTCACGACTTCGGGACTTCCAATGTGAAGCTGCCCATCCTCTATCTACAGGATCCCCGGTATGTCGAAATCTAAAATCCCCACCTTCATTGTCCCTCTCCAAGGACACGTCGTGCTTTCGTGACTTTGGGGTCTTCTAATCCAAGAGAGCAGACTCCTTGCCTTCAGGAATTTCGACATCCTAAATCCCGGTATGCCGAAATGATGGCTTCCTTCCATGTCCCTTCAACACCTTCAAGATTTCACGTTTCATGATCCCACGATGCAAGGTTACCCGGTCCTTGCTCCTTGGACTTCCTGGTACCCGAAATAATTAAATACCAAGTCAAAGGGGGATCAACGGATGTGATCCTCTCGCATCCAACGACTCATGTTATTCCAGGGTTATCTAGGTCAAGAGTTCTGACTCTTGCCCTACATCTTCCCGTAGTCGAAATACCGAAATGGCCTGTCAGGGATTTCACTGAAATCTCAACTGCCACGTGTCCTCTGGCCTACTTTCCTGGGACCCACCTTTTGGTGTTTCACATTTCGTGATTCTAGAGTTGTTTCGACCCTGCAACTCTACCCCTTGAGTCCCAAAATATCGAAACTCGATCACCCAAAGTTCTCTCCTTGAGCAATCTACGACAGTGATTTGTTGTGATTCGACAACCCCTGCTTCTTCAAGACTTTATGTATCCTGAATTCGAAAGACTCCTCTACTCCTTCACCTTCCAATGCCTGAATCCCTGATATACGAGGATCTTGTGACATGCATCCTCCACAAACGGACGGTTCTGATGCCTTCGGGATTTCGTGCCTTGGGACTTCATGTTTCCTAATTCTTACCTCTCAAACTCCCGATGTCTGAAGCTCCAATGGATTTTGTATTTCCACCATGCCTCCCTTGACATGGATGCTCCTGATTCTTTTTGGACTTCGTGGATCGGAAGATCACGATGCAATGACTCCAAGTCCTGGTTGCTCCAATTCCTGAATTCTGAAACAGTGGAATTCTCCTGCGAGATTAACCCGCTTGTAGCTTCTCCTAGATCTGACGACTGTTAGTTATCCCTGCGAGATCTAATGGCCTAGATTTATTCCTCCTGCATCTCACTTTAATTCCTGCACCTGTACATGAAACTTCAACATTCCAGATCTTTTTCCATCGCTTGAATCGATGACAACTGTAGCTCCTCCCTCGATCTTACACTTTTGTTTCTTCCCGATCTTTGGAAGAATTCAACTTATTAAAGGCCTCGACTTTTTTCACTGCTATGAACCTCTACTCACAAATTTTGTTTGCATTCTTGAAGATGTTTTACCTCCTGTGCTTCCTCAAACTCAAACCCTCCAAAGGGTCTCCTTTCAGCCTCTGCGATACTTGCAGGGCTCTGTGCATGAAATCACTCTCCCTCCTGAGCTTTGTTCTCTTTGAATCCTCAAAGAGGTTCTCGACCTCTGCACTCCTTACAGGGTCCCTGTGCACATGAAGGTGTTATTCATCCTGAGCTTCTCTGTTGCTCAGACCTCTAAGGGACTTAACCCTTTTCTCTCCCTCAGATGGAGAATCTAATTCCCTCTTGGCAGTCTCTTTCTCAAGCAACTCCTTGTTGAGTCTACAAGGTATTCAACAACCCTGTGAAGGTCCTCTTAACACTTCCTTCTCCCTCAGAACTATAATATTTCTTCCTGTGTAAACTAGTACTTACTCAACGCCCTCCTGGTGGAGCTCCTATAGAATCCCTCAGTGATTTTGTTCCCTTCAACAAACTCTAAGAAAAGTTCTCCTGTGCGCTATGTGCACTTGCTCAATGCCCTCCTAGAAAAGCTTTCCCAAAATTCCTCAGAATTTCTATATTCTTCTATGCTTTCCTCTGCACAGTCCTACCTCCAAGGTATTCAACAAACTTGATGTTTCTCTCTGAGTCGATGACTTCTACTGGTGCGCCCTCCTAGCACGTCCTTGTCTGAAATTCCACAGAATTCAGAAGTGCACTCCTTGCACTGGTTATAGAACCTGCAGTGTTCTGTCATGCAACCTCTTGCATGAAGCCACAAAGAACCCAGACCTGAAATTAAAGAACCCACAGATAGTAGAACCTATCTATCCCTGCAAATGCATACATAACCATACATCTACAACATATGAAAACAAATAAAAACATTCACACAACATAGAATAATATGCAGGAAAACTGCCTATGTTTGTGTTAATAAAAAATACCTCTTTTACAATATGTTTCTGAGCTCAGACTTTGACAGAGTCTTGACTCTCCTCTCTTCTCTATCTGTGATAATCTACTAACTCTATAGATACCAAAGATATTTTACATGAGGGGGTTCTTTGAGCTCTTCCCTCCAAGCTACCTACTCTATTCAATTACACTGAATTACATTGAATGGGTTGTCTAGTTCAAATCACAACTAGATTCCATCCTTACAACCATTAAAGGCCTCCTTTAACTACAACCTACTCAAAGGCATAGATTTATGGCTCCCCGGCCTTACAAAACATTAATTACATTGATTTCAATTTCAAAAATTTGAAATGAGAGGGTTGGGCCTCTCCTCATTCATTGAATGCACCCTGAGTTGGCTAGCTAGCTGGTGCATGGCTGGCTTGGGAGCGATGCTCCTGCATCACAAATGAATCTGAAGAAACAGACATTGTTGAAGTTCAACAAGAATCTCAAGGTCCTATTGAGTTTGCACAAGAAGATGAAAGATAAATGTATATTGGCTCGCGAAGGTCATCTTCACAATGTGAATCCATGGAATACTTTACAGGGATCAGTACAAGATATTAAGGAGGGTATCATGATGGTAGTTTTAGTGAATGAAGATCCACATGGTTATCCATTCTGGATTGGAAAGGTTATAAATATTGAGAAACAAAATCATGATGTTATTGCAATTGAAGTGCATTGGCATGCAACAAGTACACAACCATTCAATGGTATGTACAATCCAAAGATGGTGGTTGAGAAACATGTCAATAGAATGAGAAAAAGAAAGGGTCAAAATACAACTCGTCGTCGCACTAACCTCTTAAAATTAGATGATGTTGACATACTTGTTTATGAATTCAATTTGAAAAAGAGAGGAACTCTTTGCTCCAAGACAACATAGATTATCAAGAGGTTTCTACCACAATAAATAAATGGAAGATGGGACTCTATTGAACCTAGTCATAGATATAAAAGGAATTTGACATCTGAAATGTTGGGCATGCATGTAGACTCAGATGGTGCATTCATCAAAAATACAGAAGAGTATAGATCATCTACATCTTCATCCAATCATTCATATGAAGACAATGTAGACTTTGATGGTATTTCAGAAACCATGAGTCAATCTAAATATCTGTATGAAACATTTTATGTATTTTTTATCCATACGATGTTTGTATGGTAACTAGAAATGAGCATTGAGCTTACATATGATCTTACATTAAGTTATGAATATTTTTCTATGTTTTATGAATTACATGTTTTGATTATGGATAATATAATAAAACCTTCTAGCTAATGTGTTTTTAATATGGAAAATATAACAATACTTTTAAGAAATAATTTATGGTTCATTCAATGTAACTTGTATTTACTTTTTTTTAATTAAAATTTAAAAAATTATTAAAAGGTGACGTTGATTTTTTTAAAGTATATTGTGATATTTTCATGTCATTGTGTATTACCTTGTGCTTTAAGTGATAATAAGATTTAAAAAGTAAACATGTAAGGGTTGATTTTATGATTTTGTTTACAATAATGATGAGTTATTTTACCCCTTTATAAAAATGTGTCATTTTCATACCCCAATTTTAGAATGGGTCCTACTGGTAGCAGTACTTTTCAATTTGATGGTTGATTTTTAGGTTTTGGTTTCAATGGTACCAAGTGCTAAAAATGAGATTTCAAATTATCTAAAACTTTAACGTTTTGAAAATAAAAATAAAAATAAAATATATTTTTTAGGTGCTTATTTTAAGGTTTTCTGAGCTACTATCTGAGTTTTGAAGGCCATGTTTTAAAAATGTTGTAATTTCCACCCCGTTTAAAAAACAGGTGTTACAAGTAGCACCACTTTTTGATTTGGGGGTTGATTTTGATATTTTTTATGCAAAAATATGGGTTTTTTGGACCACAGTTCTCGTTTTGAGCTCACAGTTCTCATTAAGTCAGTAACTTTGTTACATGACAACTTTGATCAAACAAGATGGTGTATCATGGAGGATACGTAGGTGAAGGGTTGGATAGTAGTTGATGTGAACACACCTTTACTTTGTAGTCAATTCCCATAAACATCAAGATAATCATTCAATGCAAATCATTCACTCAATTTTGACCATATCAAATAAGTCAACATAAGGGGCAATTGTTCAAAGTTTACCTTGTCAATAGTTCCCTCAACTATAAGGAGTTATATTCATTACGATGACAGAATCAAGGTGCATTCTACAACCTAAAATTGAATAGATTGTAACATTCATACCATGTAAGGTTTAATCAATTTTATATTTTATGAAAAACTAATAAAGTGGAATATATATATAGATAGATAGATAGATAGATAGATAGATAGATCCCTTGTATTTATGCTTATAAAGGTTGATCCTACATGACTTGTCAACATTGTGAGTTGGAGTAATGGATGTTCCAACAACATATGCATTGTGTCTCATATATGTGATGGAGATGATGATTTCATGTCATTTCTATTGGCAAATTCAATTAACAGACAATGATTGGAAAATTTAGTTAATAGACAGCGATTGGCAAATTCAGTTAACAGACAGCGAATACTTGTCATTGATGGAAACAATGAAGATGACAGGCAAACAGAAGACAAGTTCAGAGAGGTGAATGATCGAAATCAATAAATTATTGAAGGCAGCGAATGATCGAAGGCAACGAATGAGTGAAAGTTTGAGAAGAATCTCTTGAGAAGAAGAATCTCTGATCATTGAAGAGTGAGACAGATCTCAGCCGTCAGATCTGAGCACAGGGTCTGACCACCGTTGGATCGAGGAGAATATGCACGGTCTTTAAAGTGCAAGAAGAAGTGGGCGCAATCATAATATGAAAAATCGTGATGAAATCTGAGCCGTCAGATCAAGCTTTGATCTGGACCATTAATTCCAGTCAGTATCTGGGACCGGGACTTTGAAGTGACAAGAACACTTGACATCAAGAACCCCGATTTCGCGATATGCGATATCGCAATTCAATCACAGCCATTGAATCGAGAATGAGATCTGGATCGTTGATCCTCTCATGGAGTATCATGGATCGGGACTTTGAAATGACAAAATCACTTGACCTCAAGAACCCTGATTTCACGATATGTGATATCGAAATACAATTGCAGCCATTGAATCGAGAATGAATCTAGACCGTTGATTATGGCTCATATCGGAGTTTCGGGTATCGCGACTTGGAGAGGCAAAGAAACCAATGCATCAAGAACCCCGATTTCGCGATATGCGAAATCATGATTGAATCTGAACCGTCAGACCAAGAAGTGATATAGAACGTCGACCCAACTCATGACAACAGACCATGTCAGCTAGGGACATGTGGCACAATCAGGTGATGACAAGTGTTAGACTGATTCAAAATTTCAGGCACATGTAATTCATGAATCAGACTGACACGTGGAAGTATTCAACACGTTTCAATTCACGTGTGATGTCAGTAGATGGACACATATCAGAGTTCTGTGAATCGCGACA
>SNQJ01S0002679.1:268969-279550 GCA_010110895.2 Picea sitchensis
CCAGTTGGTGCTGGAATATTCAGGGAGTTGGTGCTTCCTTCTAGTGGGTGCTAGAGAAACCAGAGAGTTGGAGCTCTCAAACAAGTTGTATCTTGTAAAACAGAGGTAGCAGACTCACATTGAGTTGGTGCTCAATTGTAAATGATGTACAAAACTGAAAAAGACTGCCTATCATTTCGAAGAAGAAGAGGTTTTCTCCCTTTATGGGTTTCCTCGTGAAAATCTGTCTCAGTGTGTACTTTATGTGTGACTAATGGTCTTTACTTTTACTATCCATATGTTGTATATTGTTTATGATCACTTGAAGGAGGATTAAAAGTATTTAAAAGGTATAAAATTGTTTAATCTCATAAACAACTGATTCACCCCCCCCTCTCAGTTGTTTTAGTATTACCAACAATTTCCATGGCTACGAGAGATTGCTTTAGTTTTTCATATTCTTTGCATGAAAGTCTCAATGATGGTAAACATCCTATCACTGGAATCTCCTACTTTAACTCTACTTGTTACAGAATAATAGAATATCAAATATACAAATATACATAAACCAACCTATATACATCTTAACTCCAAATATATTAAGTATTAAAAAGATTTACATCTCAACTTTTTTTTATGAGTGAGATATTTACATCTCATTGTTTTTGTTACTCTTGTTAGTGCCTAAAATCTTCATAATTCAAATGTATCTACACTGACTAATGACAAGAATGACTTTCACAATATTTCTTCTACTTTGTTCTTTTATAATTAATACTTCAAGAAACATTACTATACTCTTTTTAGTTTTGTTTTCCTATTATGGAATTGTATTTCCACTAGAAACATTAAAGTCTCCATAGTCTACACCAATTGGTAGTCTCCATGGTGTGGATCAATTGTTATGGATAATTAGACTTTGTTATTAGTATTTTTAGCTATTACGTGAGTTAATTTGTTAAATAATAAATTAGGTGGTTGTCAATTAGTTATTAGTATATTTATAAGTTTGTTATTCAAATTAGTTTGAAAATTGGTATGTTGTTCATTGGTTATTTAAAACCCAATGCATCCCAAGAGAAATGTTTATGAGAAAAGTAAATTTCAATCTCTAAAATAACAAAAAAAAAATAGGGTTTGTTATTATTTAATATTTTAATATATATACTTTTTAAGTAGGTTTTAATGTTTTAAAATATGTTATTCTAAATGTTTACAAAATTGTATGAGTGTTTCCTTAATGGGAAAGTGTGAATTTTTATAAAAGGTGATATGTGAAAAATGTAAATGTGGATGAACCTACATAGACAAGATCTAGCTAGCAAAGGACATACATAGTTTCCAGAAAAATGAGAAAAGATAGAAACACGGGAGGGAGAATCAAATAATTGTATTAATTGAATGAATGATAATTTACACATGATATAATTTTTATAACTCAACTAATGCACACTGGAAGAGAAGACAATGTGACATATTGGTGGTATAGAGTGATTAGGGCACACACCGACAGTCACAAGAGTTAAATGCCACCTACTTTAAGTGAACTAGTGTCTCAGTCCTTAGTTAACTAACCGGAACATCAGTAATGCACCATTGTGGTGACAATACCAAGGATAATGCACATTAGTAGTGATGATCCCAATGTTGCATGGTGATGGAACCAATGTGGCATCAATACTCCACTCAATGGATCCAACTAAAGTGTGAACTGAAGAGAATATCCCCATAGAATGTAGGAAAATGAATATTCTCCCTAAAATTTAAGAGATTGGATAATGACTAATAAACATAGGGAAAGCCTTCAGAAAAAGAAGTCATATGTGTGTGTGAAGTATCTCCAACACCCCCCAATGAACATCACTATGGTGAAAATAAATAATGGGTCCCAAGAACGAGGCCATGTTAGATACCCCCAAAAAAAGACACACTCAAATAAATGAGGAAAGAGGGAAAACCCCCCCTCAAGGTACAATGTAACAAAAAAAGGACTGGTAGTTGCTAGGAAACTATGTACTTCACTCCAAGATGAATGCATAGAGAATGGAAAATTTGTTCAGTGAAGGTCTTGGTGAAGATGTCTGCACTTTGTTCTGCTGAAAGAAAAAATTGTAGCTCGATGATCCCGTTGTGTACTAAGTCTCAGATGTTGTGCATGTGGATATCGAACTTGTTCTTATGATTCCTCTCAACTCAATCTCTTGAGAACTTCAGAGTGCTCTAGTTGTCACACCTGATTACGATCGATCGATGAAACTGAATTCCCAACTTAGTGAGAAAATTTTGTATCGATGTATACTTAATGGTTATGTTAACTACTCCTCTATACTCTGCCTCAACTAAATATAGAGAAATAAAATATTGCTCCTTGCTTGAACAACAGATGGTCTTGGAACCCAGACTGAGTGAGTAACCAGATGTGGACTTGCGATCAATGTTGTCACCAGCCCAGTTAGAATCAATGAACCCGATGAGGTCTAATGCAAAGTTTGTTGCATAGTGAATATGAAAGGTGATGGTGCCATATACATATCAAAGGATATCATTTGAAGCCTTCCAATGTAGCTTAGGTGGCTCTTGCATGAACTAGGAAACTTCTCCAACTGCATAGGAGAGGTATGGTCTGGAGTGTGAGAGATACAACAAGATCCCCACTAGCTGTATGTAAAGTGTGTTGTCCATCGACGCAGTGTCCCCGACATCCTCAAGTATGACTCCTGATAAGAATAGAGTCTAGGTAGACTTGCAGTCTTTCATGTGGAATGTCCCAAGGATATCTCATGCATACTTGGCCTCAAATAGTTTGATTCCTGATGAATCCTAACTGATATCGAGACCAAGGAATAAATGTAGCAGACCCATGTTGATCATAGAGAACCTATCATGAAGAATCCTCTTGACTATAGAAATAGTTGAAGTCGAGCAACTAGTGATCAACAAAGCATCAACATACACAACCAGAAATAGAAGTGAATCATATGTTCTAAGCATGTAAATGTTCGGGTCTAACTTACAACGTAAAACATTCGGTGACAAGAGGTAGGAGTTCATCTTGGAATACCATTCCCTTGGGGCCTTCTTAAGGCCATAAAGTGACCTCTTTAGTAGATAGACCAAAGATGAATCCTACATGAAGCCTCAATGCTACTCCATATATATATCCTCAGATAGATATCCATGAGTAAATGCATTCTTTACATCTATATGATGGAATTCCCATCCCTCGATTTTCGCAATGGAAAGTTCCAAGTGTATGGAATCCATTTTTGCTACTGGATCGAAGGTCTCATTATATTCAATGTCATCTAGCTGTTGAAATCCTTTGGCAACTAACCTTCCTTTGTATCTACTAACTTGTCCATCTGTTGCACTCCTGGTCCTATAGACTCATTTGCACCTGACAAGTTTCCTTCTTGAAGAAAGGGGAACCGGATCCCAAGTCTGGTTCTGGAGGAGGGAGTTGTACTCCTCCTGCATGGAGGATTCCAAAAAAGGATTCCCAACAACCTTTCCATAAGACTATGGATATGACTATTGAACCAATAAAATATTCCTAGGTGGCATCAATTCATTAGCGGTGAGTGCAAGAGGAGGATCCTAGAAATCATTTCAAGTCCTCCTGGTATTAGGTGGATCCCCAACAA
Organism: Picea sitchensis; assembly: GCA_010110895.2. Lineage (NCBI taxonomy): Eukaryota > Viridiplantae > Streptophyta > Pinopsida > Pinales > Pinaceae > Picea > Picea sitchensis. The sequence goes on from SNQJ01S0002679.1 coordinate 272,593, forward strand.
GATCTCTTGCATCTTGCAGAGTAGTCTTGGTCCACTTGGGCCTAGGATTTGGATATGCATCTACATCTGCGTCCACTGACTATGCATCTAACTATATTGACTCATTATCTAAATCATATTAATCCTATGAATCAATACTCTCATCTAAAGAAGATTTGGCATGTGCATGCTCATCATCTATGACATGTGGAAGAACAAAAGTGTTTTCATGTGGCTCCTGAGGTGCATGTGAGATACTTTCCTCGAATTGGACATTGCACTCAATGATGATCCAATCCGTAGAGCGATCAATGATTTTTTGTCTCTTCGCATCATCTAGTTAACCAGCAAAGATACACTTTGTACTATGTGGATCAAGTGCCTTCCTCTCCTAAGAGGGAATCCTGGCCCATGCATGTGAATTGAATCTACACAAGTGGTTCACTTTTGGTTTGAGGCCTCTCCAAGCCTTGAAATGGGTATTATCCTTGACATATCTATTGGGAGATCTATTTTGGATGTATTTCACACAATTAAGTGCTTCATCCCATAATCTCTGTGGAAGTGACTCTCCATGCAACATGCAATATTCCATGTCTTTCAGGGATCTATTCTCTGCTCAACAACTTTGTTTTTCTATGGAGTGTAGGGAACCATGTGCTACAATTGAATCTTAGCCTCAATAAAAATATTTTTTACTTCATGGTTGACATACTCCCCCCCACTATTGTTTTGCAGGATTTTGATCTTCCTTCGTGACTGTCTCTCAACAAGAGGTTTGAAATTTTTGAGATGTTGAAAGACCTCATATTTTTTCCTGAGAAATAATTTCCAAGTGTAGCGTGAGAACTCATCAACATAAATGAGTAGGTACCTTTATTTATTGATTGATGGATGCATAAAAGGGCCCATGAGATCACTGTGGATTGGATCCAAAGGAGAGGCGACCTTCAAAGTATTTATTTTTTCTAACTTTTCTTGAGGGTGTTTTCCAAGAAAACATCCCTCACAAATTCATTTGGATAAGTGGATGTCAAGTAGACCTTCAACCATTCCCTACTTGTTAATTTGTTGCACGTATATGAAATTTAAATTCCCAAACCTTTTGTTCCATATCCTAGTTCTTTCATCAGCATACAAAAGTAATAATACAAAGTTTGGTTCAATAAATTCACAAAATGTGTAAAGTCATGATTGGTGATTTACCTCACCAGTAGAAAATTTGGAATTGGTTTGCATTTCATAGATATCCACTTCATCGGGTGTGAATATTACTCTCTTTTGGGTGACAATTTTTTTCATTTGATACAGGGAGAGAAGATTGAGACATATTTTGGGAACATGTAACACATTCTCGAAGCTCTTGTTTGTGAGTTCAACTCTCCCTTTTCCTATGAATTTGACTGGAGAGTCATCCCTCATCATAATAGGAGGACCTTTGCATGCATCCAAAGAATATTAGAAATTGTTTTTGGATTCCATGTGGTGTGATGCACTTGAATCTATAATCCAAGCACCATGAGAGAAGTTAATGCCAATCAAGGCATGAATACAATGACCTTTCTTGGGGTTTTGATATTTTGTCTTTTCTTCTTGGCACCCTCGTGGATGAAATCTCCAAGGTTGTTTTTCTGAAGTATTTGTGCCATTTTATCTATCTTCTTTTGCATGCATGCATATTCTAGATGAAATCCTCATTGGCAGTAAGTGCATTTATCCCCTTTTCTTCCCTTTCCACTTTTGGATATGGAGGAATCATTGAAGGGTTTTGAGTACCCTTTCTTCTTTGGATTTTCAGGTTCCTTCCCTTTGTATTTGTTTTTATATTTCTTATTTGGTGACTTCTACCATCTTTAACAACAAGTGCATGCACCTTTGACGCTTTGTTTTTTCCCATTTTGATGAGCTTGGTCTACTATTGCGTTGGAGAATCGATAAATACCTCAAGATAGGGAATGGTTTAGGTGGCTAAAGAGGAGAGCATAAATAAATAAAATGTGGATAGAAACACTAAGTTTTTCAGACCAATTTTGGAAATAATGGTAAGAACCAGTTCTTTCTCCTCAGATTTATCAACCCCACAAACCTTGAGTTGCGAGAACAAATTCGTATATTTGGTAAAAACATATTATAGATTGTAGAAGTTTTTTCGATCGAAAGTGAGCATTTCCACCTCAAGTATATGTCCCCTCATCTCATCCTGTATGCCAAAAATTGCTTCCATGGTGGTCCAGACTTCATTGTGGGTTATACAAGAGGATATCTGAAAGAGGAGCTGAGGAGAAATGAAACTGCAAATAGTTCCATATGCTTCATCCATCTGATTCATATAATTATATTTTTCTATGGTTGATGTGGGTTTGGTATTTGTGCCCATGGTTAACTTGTATAATCCTCTACTTAAAATATGAAATCCCATCTTTTGCTTCTGATGCAGGAGCATCTCAAGCGAGCCAGCGTGGAGACAAAAGACAGCTGGACAAGTGCCTAGCACAAATTTTGAAATTATCTTGAAGTAAATGCATCAACCTTAAATGAGATAATTAATAAGGAGCACACTTGTAAAATGTAAATGGACCTTGAGCGATCCTCTCTAGTCCTTAGTAGGTAGAAGGCATTTATAGTAGTTAATGCAAGTAGGTAGAATTGAATGATATATTAGATAGTTTTAGAGTGCAAGAGGGAAATGGGATATAGACACCCTCATTGTGTATAGTAACATAAGCATGAAGTGCATAGAGGAGAATTAGAGAGTTGTGTGAAAACACCCATGTACAGAGATTTGAATTAATAGAGAAAGATTTGATTCAAATTCATGGCGTCGTGTTCATTCTCTGTGTATGTATATTGAATGTTATGCTCATGGTTATTTGACTATTTCTACTGTACATTTGTTTTTATGCTATGTATGAATGATTTCCTATTGAATGTTTGAAATCTAAGAGGAAAGGGTAATGGAATGAGTTTCAATTGTTTCTCTATTTGAGCAAGAGTTCCTACAAGGAGTGCATATGAATTGTCCACAAGGAGTGCGTTGACAAAGGGTTCAGAGGTTTGTATTTGGAAGCTCAGGATAGATAGTTTTTGTTCTCATTTCCACAGAAGTGCAGTTAGGCACAGGAGCTGTGCAAGGAGTGTGCAGGCCGAGTGAAATCTCAAAGTTTTGAATCTGAGAAAAGCATCGAGAGACTGTTGTTGCAGGTGTGCACAGAGTCAAAGGAATTCAACACTTGAAAGTGCTTGAAAGTCTGTCGCAAGGAGTGCGTGCAGGGGATTTTCTGAAGGACCCGAAGTCATGGAAAGTTCGAAATGGTTGGATCTTTGAAGGAGTCGAAGGAAGGCAGAGGCAAGTACCTGGAAGAATTGGAGGAAAGTGTAGTAATGAGGGACCGTAGGAGGATGAGTTCTACGGAGAGAGACACCTTGTTCAATTTGTGCAGAGGTTCTCAGAGGAAAACAGACGGTCAGAATTCTCTGAGTAGAAATCGTGAAGTCCCGTGAGCCGTTATATCTCACAGAGGAGAAAGGGAGTTACCGCAAGTGTTCCTAAAGTTTCTAATATCAGGAGGAGTAGGACTGTAGATGCAAGCCACAAGGGCCATTGGATTTACAAGCGAATTCCTATTTCTTAATTTCATAGGTGGAAGTCCCATAAACTTTGCAACGGGAATCGCGATATCATGAAACGTGAAATCCCCAAAGCCAAAAGGATGGTGTGGGACCATAGGATTTAGCGAGGGGAACAGGTGGCACACTATTTTGGAGTTTCATGGAGTAAAGTTCTAAATTCATTACATTAGGATTCACGATATTGCGAAGTCCAAATCCCAGACAGAAGTAAAGGGGCGTTGAAAGGTGAACCTTGTGAGCGTATCAAAATTTCAGAAAATCGGGTTTCAGGAATCACGGGAACAAGTTGCTTGATATCGCGACCACCGAAATCACGATAAGGAAAAGTCCGAAAGAGAAAGAGAAAAGGTCAACATTGACTGTTTTTTGGGTTTCAAAATCTAGAAATAAGGTTCCTGACCAACGGATTCACGAAAGTGCGAAGTCCGACCTCCCAAAATACAAAGGGGAATTTCTTGAGGTCAACTGTGGGTGCAGATTTCCTGAAAGGGAAATAGAAGAACTGTCAAGAGTTCTTCGGGCCAGTGAAAGGGGAAAGATATTGTTGATGTGGACCTTCCAACCGGCTGGTTGAGGAGGGTGCATGCATCATCATTTTTTGGTATCAAAGCACAGAAAGGTTCTTTGCTTTCTATAGCAGAGAAAAAGAGAATTCTCCATGCCGCCAAGGAGAAGGGACAGAAAAACACCCGATCCCCCAGAGGAGAGGGAGATTCCAAGAAGAAGAGGTAGGAAAATGACGGATTGAGCCATGGAAAAAGAAATGCATGACTTACGCACTAGACTCAAAGACATAGAGACAGCACAGAGGCGTATAGCCAGTGCTGGGGATATTAGTGATTCCAAAAGTGAAATTGAGGCTAAACATGAAGAAGAAGTTGTAGCAAAGGAACATTTGATCAGAGCTATTGCAAGGATGGGTGCAAGAGAAAAGATCAACATTCCAGTTTATGAGGGAAATCTGGATGCAGAGGAGCTTCTAGACTGGATTAGAGCCCTGGAAACATACTTTGACTATGAATATGTCGAAGAGGACAAGAAGGTCAAGCATGTTGTCACAAGATTAAAGGGACATGCAACATTGTGGTGGGATGAACTACAAGCTGACAGACGTTGCAAAGGAAAGAATAAGATCAAAATCTGGCATAGAATGATCGCGAATATGAAGGAGAAATTCATCCCCAGAGATTACTAGATTACTCTGTTCAGAAGAATGCAAAATCTGAGACAGAAGCTGATGACAGTGAAAGAATACATTGAAGAATTCTACAAGTTAAACATCAGGGCATGTCATTGGGAGAGTGATGATGAAAAAGTTGCTAGATACATGAATGGCCTGAGATACAACATTCAGGATGAGATGAGCGTGGTAACCATATGAACAGTGGAAGATGCTTATCATATGGCTCTAAAAGCTGAAGAGAAGATGAGCCGAAAGAAAGGTCAGAGAGGCCGAGGCAGAAGTCAGCCCAGAGGCAAATTCGTTTCCCTGGATAAACATCAGAAGCCCAAGGAGGACTGGAAAAAACCTCAGACTCGAACTGAGAGAGGTGGAATCTCACAGAGAGGGAAATATGTTGAATAGAGAGGACAACATACTGAGCAGAGAGGAGAGTATGCTGATAATAATACTTTTCCTCATACTAGAGGTAGAGGAAGAGGAAGAGGTGGAGCAATAACATGCTTCACATGTGGAAAGAATGGGCACAAGTCTTACGAGTGTCCAGATAAAAAGAAGGAGAGTCAAGAAATTCACATCACCGAAGCATAGAGGTGCGATGTTGAGGAAGAATACGCTGAAGGCGGAAGATCACTAATGATGCGAAAATCTCTTTTGACACCAGAGAAGAAGGTGGAGAGTTCAGTCCAAAGAACCAGACTTTTCCGGACTGCTTTCAAGACCAAGGAAAGGGTATGCAAGGTTATTGTAGACAGTGGTAGCATAGATAATCTCGTTTCTACAGAGATGGTAGAAAAGCTGGAGCTAGTGACGATTGATCACCCAAGCCCATACAGATTTTCACGGCTACAAAAAGGACATCAGGTAATTGTCACTAAACAATGTTTAGTTGAATTTAAGATAGGAGGATATAATTATAATATATTATGTGATGTCATTCCTATGTATTTTTGTCATCTATTGTTGGGTATACCATGTCAATATGATAGGAATGTGATTCATGATGGGAGAATGAACACATACACTCTAGACAAGAATGGGAGAACTCGGATTTTGTTTCCAATTAAGGATAAGGAATTGAAATCGGAAGTAAACAACACTGTAATTCTCATGAGTGGGAAGGAACTTCTTACAAAGGTTAAGAAGAAGGAGGATGCACAATTCATTGTGGTCAGGAAATCGAAGATTGTTTTGACCAACACAAGAGTAGATGATTTACCAGAAGAAATTCAGGAACTGCTGGAAGAGTTCGTTGACATAGTAGTGGACGAATTACCTAGTTCGTTGCCACCGATTAGATGTGTGAGTCATCATATTGAAATCATACCAGGAGAAATTTTTCCAAACAAAGCCGCATACAGATTGATGCTGCAAGAGAATGAAGAGGTCAAAAGACAAGTCCAGGAGTTGTTGGACAAAGGATTGTTCAGGGAAAGCTTGAGTCTGTGTGTTGTTCCAACAATACTCAGTCCAAAGAAAGATCGAAGCTGGAGGATGTGTACTGAATCGATGGTGATTAACAAGATAACCATCATGTACAGATTTACATTGCCAAGGATGGATGATCTGATGGATTGCTTGAGTGGAGCAAAGTATTTTTCAAAGATTGATTTGAAAAGCGGTTATCATCAAATCCGCATGAGAGAAGGCTATGAGTGGAAGTTAGCCTTCAAAATCAATGAAGGGTTGTATGAATGGCTCATTATGTTGTTTGTCTTAACAAATGCACCGAGTACCTTCATGAGGTTTATGAATCAATTCCTAAGGGATTTCATCGGAAAAAATTTCATTGTGTATCTGGATGACAAACAGGTTTTCAGTAAAATAGTGGTAGAGCATCTGAAGCATTTGGCTACAGTAATGAAGAGGTTACAACATGAGAAGCTACTGATAAATATGAAGAAATCCTCATTCATGAAGACAGATCTCATTTACTTGGGGTTTGTTATTTCTGCAGAAGAGTTGAGGATGGATCCGGATAAGGTGGAGGTAATAAAGAATTGGCCATCACTAAAGAATACCTTTCAGGTGAGAAGTTTCCACGGATTGGCTAGTTTCTACCAAAAATTCATTAGGAATTTCAGTGGAATTAGTGCACCGATGATGGACACAGTGAAGAAAAGACATAATTCTTTTCACTGGACAAAAGAGGCTGAGAAGAGTTTTAAT
>SNQJ01S0002680.1:8280-22252 GCA_010110895.2 Picea sitchensis
ATTACAACTTGGTGAGGTGAAAACTCTATGGTTTTACCTTCACCTGAATGAGTGATTTGATATACTAATAGAAGGTTACAAGAAAGAATTGGAACACATAATACATAATTAAAATGACCATTATCTACTTGAACTGTTCCAGATCCTACAACACTAAGAGATATATCATCACCAACAAATATTTTCTTGGTGTTACATTCATTTAGAGAAGAAAATATGTCTTTATCCTTATCCATATGATAAGATGCTTCAGAATCAATAAGCCACTCATCAGAAGAAGTAGTATAAGTTTTATTGAAGGAGAAACTAGAAGAAGAAAGTGCATGTCCATGAGAAGAAGAAGAATAAGTAGAATCAATATTGATGTTGTGATTATTCATCACTTCTTCTAAATATTCCATCTTCTTGAAACATTTGGACTCATCATGACCATCTTTATCACAAAAGTTGCAATGTATGTCAGTATTCTTATTTTTATATTTTTCTCCTTGTTCACCATTAGGAGTTGAAGTTATCTGAGTGGGTTTGGGACCCTTATGTTTCTTGTTGTTGTGGCGATGATGTTGCTTCCTGGGATTCTTGGGTTTATCTTTCTATTGGGAAACTAAGGTTTTGTTGGAGGTACCTGCAGTGTGTTGAGGAAAATATATGAAAGGATCTTACTCAATCATTTTCAGATCTTACTTGGCTAAAACAAGATAGACGGGAATATCACCCTATGTTTATAGCCATCAAAATTTCTTTCCTAATTTACAAGTATTGATTACAAGTTCTTAGAATGATATTTTTATAAATGAAAGTTTGCTGGAAAATTCATTATTTATGTAATTTTCTGAATATAATAGATGCTAAAATAAATATAGAGACAAAAGTAAAAACACCAAGTCAATAATCAAAATAGATGAGACATAAAGAAATAGTTTATTCCATTCCAATTTATCAAAAGAATCGTTATCTTTAAAAAATTCCTTGAGGAATTTTGGAGCAAAGTCAAACTTAGATGTCCCCGATGAAAACCATACAAAAGGACTTTTGACAGAAGGTAAAAAACTGAACTTTAAAATTTGGATCATCTTGCCACAAATTGTTGCCCACTCGACTTTGCATAATAGCCTTTGTCAGACATGAATTTTAAATCACAAAAAGACAATTCTACACAAAATATCAAAGATAGATCAACACCTGTGAAAAACAAGTGTCTGAATGATGTAATTCAACCACGAATCTTACTGTCTACAATAGGACCCTACTATCATAAAAGAGAATTAGGCTTTCAATGAATTAAAGAATGAATGAAAACTGAATTATCAGAACAAAACTCAAAGAGCAGACCTTGGTATGCTTCTCCTTCTATTCTCCTCTCGTTCCTCCTTTTTCTTTTGCCTTTAAGCAATTAGAATTAGTTCAAGTAGTTGAACTTCTTCTTTAATTAAGTTAAATAAAACTCAACCAACATTTTAGTTAAGGGGAAAAGTAATAAAATCATAATAAGGGTTTTTAATAAATAATAACTAGTAGGTGGGACCTCTTGTGACTCCCTTTAGTTCTTTAACAAACATAGCACAACTAGTTAATCAATCAAAACATCCCTCCTTGTGACTCCCATCATCACTCTCATATTTTGACAATTTATATCAATGATAATTGAAATTATTTCCAAAAATATATTATCCATATATCCAAAAAATAGGGCGTTGTTCAAAATTTCAGAAGTCAACTGTTCTCAACAATCAATAAATAAAAACACTTAAAACCCATATTTGCCACTCTAGGAGGCAATCTTTCCCTTGTTTTTGTTGTCACCCTTTGATCTCTCTGAATTTGCCTTAGGCTATGTGGAGCCTTTAGGCCTAATCTCATTGATCACATGAGAGCAATCATCTCTCAAATGCATGCGGGAGGACATGGATTTAGCAGAGTCATTTGAGGGTGAGGAGGGGGAAGAAACAACTTTTACTTTGTTAGGGGCATGGTGGGCCTCGGTTTTTAACATTTTTCTCGCGTGGGAAGACTGTACTAGTGAGTGGATAGGGGAAGCTTGGACAATTTGATTATCAGGTGGAGGAGTAGTTAGAGACAAGTTAGTCCAGCCACGATGTTGGGAGAATGTCGGGTGGGCAATCTCTTGCCATTCATCATTTTCATGGACTTCAGGTTGTAGTGAGACATGAGGGGGCACTAGGATACCAAGGACATGTGGGGCTTGAAAGGGAGGACTTTCTGGCCTAGGTTGGACCACTCCTTGCCCAATCCAGTTAAAAATTCCAGCTTGAAATAGCTGGACCAACTCTTGTGAGTCTGCATCAAGATGTATATAGAACCTTGGCCTTCTAGGGCCTCTGTTCCAATTTTCTCTTCCTCTGTTACCCCGACCATGACTACCTCTGTTGAAAAATCTCATTCATGTATACATTATTGATTAGAAAATAGTTTCTTCAACAACCAAACATGAAATCTCTTTTAAATATGAAACAAAGTTTGGCTCAACAACACATCAGAATCATGCAATTCAATCCATACAAATTGTTTAATACTTGTAAATGAGAAGGGGGTGAATAAGGGTTCTGGGATATGTGAGGGATTGTATTGAGCGAAAAGTGTTAAAATGAGGGGGGATAAATCATGATTACTGCTCACAAATCATCAAATAATCAACTGTATTGTAAATCAAAAGAATATATCATTTTGATTCATCCCCGTGCGATCCTTTAACTGTCATTATACAAAATTTATCCTAACTATAAATAAATTTTAAGAACAGGGAGTGGATAGTGAATATGGGAAGGCGAGGGGAGTTGTAATGTGTGAAAAGTGAAATAATGGTAGGGAAAATAACGAATATTGTTCATAAAACCAATTAAGTAATCCATAAAAATAACTTTGTATTCAATACAAATGATTCCAACACCAATTAAACAATTATTGTGTGTCAAAACTTGTTCACTGTCCTACATCCAATTTCTTTAAAATTATCAATTAACACAGTGTATAATCATACTCAGAATCTCTATGCATTTCAACCTTCTTGTTAAGATAATTCTTGTTTCTTTTCAATCCCTTCCCTTTTTTATTTAAAACAAAATCAAAAGGAACACACAGTCACATTGCTTCATCTATGTCCAACATTATTTCTATCACATATCAACCACTGCCCATAATTCACAATTTCCCAAATCAAACATATACACAGGTCTTTTCCCAAGTTGAACAGACTTTTTGAAACTTGCCCGATTTTTCGCTTTTGATAATATTAACTAATAAGAATTGCAATGAAACCAAAATACAAAACCTGAGCTTCATTTCTGATGGTGCAATTAAATAAAACAATGCACGATGTCTCCATAATCCATACATAGTAAACAATGAAGTCATAGTCATCATTTTCCCCAACTTGCGATGATCCCGATCGGGACTAATAAAACACACAACAGACACCAACTAATAATTGACACCATGCTGTAGGAACACAATGACCAATGCATAATGAAAAGAGGTAACCCTCTGACTGTACATTACCATTTACTCCCAATCAACAAATTTAATCAAAAAAATGAGTTAGGTTATCGATGAAACTGTCACAACAAAAGAGAGAATCCATTGAATGTGTCTCAATTCTCATCCCTAATCACAACCTTCAACTCGATCAAATAGAGAAGAGACAATACTCAAAGAAACTGTCATAACCACTTAACCAATTTATGACAGTCAACAAGATACCCGACAAGAGTGTGAATTGTTGGGGTTATCAAAATTGGGCTCTGTAACAATGAACACAAGAAGTAATCAAGAGTTCGCTTGGTCATTAAAGCACAGAGAGACTAGAGGTCGAACATATCAACAATAGGAAAAGACCCTTCGAAACAACCACGGTGGAACCACAGGATTTTATAACTTTCAGTCTGTGTAATAGTGTGATAGTTCAACACCGGGTAGGGTAGGCAATGATGTAGAGGAGCAAAAATTTGTCACTGTACAATAAAAAATACCGAGAATGCATAGAGGCATAACCCTCACGTCTTTCTCAAGGATGAACCAATTTATAACAATGCCAGTGGAAATACAGACCTGAGGTATCACCAAAAACCATCCCCTAACCAACTTCGTCAATGCCAATACCACAAAAATAAGCCCACGACCAGGTGAATAATCCACGAACATGGCTCTGGAAGAAACAAAGTGACCAAAAGGTAGTTTGAAAACATATACAACAACCCCATAGCAACCCAAATACAACTGGACATAGTTACCATAACTGTGAGGAAGCGGACAACAAGGATAAAAAGATTGAAACCCTCCAACAAAATGCCCATAAATACTTAAAACAACAGAGAGCCATCACAATTTTCACCACACAGAACAACCAACGAAATCTTAACTTCAACAAACCAATTATTTCATTTGCAAAACGAATAACCACACAGTCATTCCAGAGAGGAGACCCACGCGTTTACATAGTTTTCGATCTATGGAAAACACAAACCAACACATTATTGAGCCATATAGAGAGTGAAATTCATGGATGGGCGAAAAGAACCATACCTGTAACCAATGGCTTTAAAAGGGGCGAGTTGGTCGAGTAGTTCCTTCCAGGCTTGAATCTCAGAGCTTAACCACCAGCAAAACCAAATGAAACAATAACCATGCTAGGGTGACGTCCCAATGGGATAAGTATGGAGTGACGTGCATTTATGACACGTCGCTTCCATCTTCCTCACATTCAATTTCGTAGTACACAACACCTAGTCAAAAAATATACCATTAACCATGCCATTAATTCCATACATTGAAACTTGTGACATATTGCTTGCCAATTGTGCCATCCCAATCCATATTAACCATTTCCAAAAACCATACTATACCATATATCAAAATGCGCCCAATATAACTCAAATAAAATTTGCATAGCCACTAACCATTGCTAGTTAGGATTAATACTAACTTCTTTTCATTTCATTTTCACATAACCTCTTAACATAGCATAGATTTTTTTGTTATAAGTCTCTTTCCATTGCTTTTGTTTCTTGTTGTTACTAACATGTGTCTTGTGCAGGTGTAACCAGGTAATGAATCATGGTGAAAATATCAAATGTAACAATAGTAAATATATGCCACTCATAACATAGAATTTAGAGCTTAGAATAACAAAATCATCACATAAAATGCATTATCCACCTGCCATTATGTCGCAAACAAAACCAAGATTGCATCATCAACCATATAAGACCTTGTAAGAAGTATCAAAACAACAACATGAAAAGTGTGATATGACTATCTTGGAGCCTCCAGTCTACAAAGGGATCCCACCTACTAGTATTATATCTTATTAGCATAGTTTAAATATTAGGCTTTAACAATACTTTGCGGGCGAAATTCCTCGTTGCGATTTTTATCGTCAACAAAATGGAGACTCCATAGGGAAATCTATTTCGAACAGATTAAGAAATCAGAATATACAGTTTCGCAGACCAAAAAGAAAATTAGACCAAGAATATATAACCCGAATGATCATGCAACAGGGGGAAGTGAGCATATTTAATGGAAAATGACCGGGGATTTGGGAATAACTCATGAAAAATGTTAAGTATGAGGGGGTTTATCCCTGTATACATAATCATTCAACCATAATTTGTTCTTGAATTCAAGGAGAATTTTTTATGGAATTTCTCTTTTAACTCTCAAATGGATGAAGAAATGGAAAGCAGAAGCAGGAAGTAACCAATTTCTTCATAAGACAACAATGGAATAAGATAACAAATTCAATTATGCTTTCAGGGGGAACATCATAATAGTTTTGTAAGCCAGATTTTTATTGACTAGCAATACCTTGCAGGAGTGTCACTATGGAAAAACTGATCCAACATCTTATTCTTGATCAAAATTAAACTAAAAAGATGAAAAGCAATAAAAGTCATGACAAAATTGGGACTGCAAAATTTAAAACAACAGAAATAAAATGACAGAATTGCAAAAAGCAGAAGGAAAACTATTAAATAAAAGCATAATGTAAACTACAGTAAGAGAAGAAAAGAAAAGCAATGGTGAGAAAGAAAATAGAACTAGACTACTAATATACAGAAAATCCAAACAACATTAAAACTTTTCAAGTTGGTTCCACGTAGTGTTTTAAGTGAGAACTGTTAGTGTTGTAGGAAAACAATCGCTCTTGTAAAAATTTTAAAATGTAAGAGTTTGTACCCATGACAAACACGATATTGAAAGGACTGAGCCATAATTATTGAAACTTTGAGACAATTGATAGCCCTTTAAAGTACACGATTAAATCATCAATATAGATATGAATAATCTTGCCGATCAAATCGTTAAAAGTTACTTGCATAGGTATTTTAAAAGTGGCACTTGCATCAGATAAGCCATAAAGCATATGTTTATAAGTAAAGGTTCCCCAATGAGTAATAAAGGTGTTTTTGTATTTATCTACCACTTTTACCTTGATTTTATTGTAACCAAAAAACCGTCAAGTAAGGGCATCATCTATGCCCCTGCAACTTGTTGCAAAATCATTTCCATGTTAGGGATAGGAAAGTGATATTTTATAATAGCCCGATTTAATGCACGAAAATCAATGCATAATCGGATATGATCAATGAATTTTTGAACAGGGACCAAATTGGAAACCCATTCATAATACTTGACCGGAAAGATGATTCCAGCCTTCAAGAGTTTTTCCAATTCCTTTCGAATAGTTGCTTCCAGTGCAGGGTTGATAGGTATTTGTTTTTTCCTAACTGGTTTTATGCCTTCCTTGATGGGAATGTAATGTTGTATAGGAGCAGGATCAAAACCATGAAGATCCTCATAAGACCAAGAAAAAACATCTTGAAATTTGCCAAGTAGCTTGGAAAACTTCATTTTCTCTTCATCAGAAGATTGGGCACCTATTTTAACATTCTTTGGAGACTCAGGCATCCCAATGTTCAAGGATATGGTTTCACCCACCTTAATTTTTGACTCTTCTTTATGTTTCTCTTTATTGCCTACATGACTCGATGAAAATGAACTCTCTAGAGGATTCAAGCCCTTAGGAATCTTGTTATCTTCTATGGAAATAATTTCCTTGGGCTTATAAGGTCAATTTTGAAAGAAATCACAAATTCTCTCATCGATAGGGAAGGCCTGCCATGATTCTATATTGTCAGGGATATGTGGACGATATATAGATTGAAAAGTACAATCAAGTCTGTGTGGAAAAAGTTTTCTATTAGGAGAGGCTGCAAAAACAGCGAACCGATCAGCCATTGAGTTCAATTCCCTCTTAACATGAGTAATGTTGAAAGATAATAGGTTCGAGATAAGTGCCCAAAAAATTTGGGTGTATTGTTTCATCAAATTGTTGCTAGGAGAGTATATATTACGTACAAGGTTCACAACAAGATCAGAATCTCCAAAAATTGTAAGGTGACCGCTACCTAGATTATAGGCATTTTCAATGCCTAATAATAAAGCTTCAAATTTAGTGACACTGTTTGTGCAAGCAAACTCCAAACTATAATAAAAGTTATTTATTTTCCCTATAGGAGAGTACAAGACAATTCCAGCTCTGTTACCTTCATTAGAGCATGAACCATCAAAGTGACTGTGCCACATACCATCATCTAAATTGATTTGTTCCAAGGGAATGTTATCCTCCTCGACAAAGATGGAATACACCCCTAGGTCCTCTTTGATATAGTTCACATTAGGTTGTGGGACACTCTCTATGTAAGGTGAAATCTAAGGTGAAATCCTTCCCTCTCTAAGGACTATGATGTTTTTACCATTCCGAGGAATAGATAAGTGTGTCCCATCGAGTGAGAGGTATCCACCCATCAAATATTTCCAATCTCTTCCTAATATGATTGAGTATTTTCTTACTAGCATATAAATTACTTGAATACTAAAGGTTGTCCTTATTTCAGGGTGTGCATACAAAACTAAGGTCACATATTTAATCTCACCTATGGTCATTTGTTGTAGACTATTATAAGAGAGCATGCTTTTGGCGTTTTCATTTGTACAAGGCAAGCCTAGCTCTTCCATAATAATATTCGACATTACACTTGGGCCCGAACCAACATCAATGAGGAAACAATGGGAGATCTTATCCATAATTTTTACAGAAATATAAAAAGGGGGATTTTTTTACAGGGTATCTAAATTTATGTACACCTACTTTATTTACAGATGAATCCTCTTCATTTAGCTATTCAAAGAGGTTGGCTACAACAAAATCTTTTCCTTCCATGAATTTTTTTAGATGCCTCTGTTGTTCAGGGACGACAACCATGTCTAGAAGGGTTGCATATGCTTTGATGTTGGCCAACTGATTCAGGATATTGTATTTAGAAGAGGGGAGAGGGGAGGTAGTTCCTTGACTGTCAAGAACCTTAGGAACCTGAATAGTAGTAGATGGTGAGGATGAGCTTGGGCTAGAAGAATTGTGGGGAGGATCATATTTGCCTTTGGGAGCATAGGATTTGTTCCTAGTATTGATGATCATGACATCTTCTGGATTTGCAAAATCTAGGACAACGATGGTAGTTTCTGGTCTTTTCCCAAAGATCTTATCTCTGGAATTGTTCTTTACCTCACATGTGGTTTCCTCATGGTGTTCCTTGTAAAAGTTACACCAAGTTCAAGGCATGATAGCTTTAGGCTGAAAATTATTTTCAATTGGATTTCTAAAGGGGGGTGCAGAAGAGGATGAATCTCCAGGGGTGAGAGGGGAGACATTTCCCTTTCGCTCATACATTATCATATGATTATTCATGTCTTGTACTAGCTATAAGAGGGAATACATGTCCTTCTGTTTAACCAATTATCCCTTAGGAAGACCTGTTGTTTTGAGTTGTTCTTCATACTGTAAACACGTATGCATAGCATAAATGAGTTTATTAATGGCTTTTTACTCAAGACTATTGTAGCGCCTCTTTCGTCACCTTAGTGAGAAAAATAGAGGTGCTTGCAAGCTTAGTTGGGTTTTCTAAGAAGGACAACTGTAAGGAAAAGGGTTAGAAAAAGAAATATAAAAGAACAACTAAGAATTAAACTAAGAAATAAAATAACAACTAAACTAATGAACATAAGGACATAAGGAAAAAAGAAACAATAAGACCCATGTCACCAATGGTAAGGTTGATATTAGTGAAAGAAAACATCAAGACGAAAGAGGACTATGAGTCCCTTCTTCCTCCAAGGGAGGGCTCTTGGACCCCCACAAATAAGCTCTTCTTACAACTTTGAATGAAAATGGTTAAATAATTCTTTGCTAATCCACTCAAGGGGTGAGATGGATTGCCCAATGAAATGGTGCTAGTATACTCTTGGTGAGAATAGAGGATTCCTCAAGAGAATAGTAGCAACATAACTTTGCTATTGAATTCCTTAGAAAATGAAGTGCACCCATGGCCTTTTTATAACACCTCTTTGAGGTATTGTGCAACCAGCTTGTAGTGTGTAAAGAGGCTAATTAGGGCATTTTTAGGTCTTTGACTAGCCACCCAGTTGGATCCAGTCCAGATTTGAGTGTCAAATCAACTTGGAAGATGAACCAGAAGTGGGTGGGAGGCCGACCACTCTCATGAATATGTTGTTCTCACATGTGTGCGGCTTTTTGCGGCCACAGTCGTGCATCAGGCGCATGTGCACTTTTCCTGCGTTTTTGTTTCGTGCATGTGTGCACACGCCCTATGTAGTCATAGCACACTTTAATTTTTTCACTGGTTGTATAGTTTTTGACCCTTTGGAAATGATTTTGTATTAATTTTGGTCCATGGGTGACCTCATAACTGTTTGGAGATGCTGAATTCTTGTAACCATTTGCGGAAGAAATTGCAGTGATAACAGATGCCCCCTGATGGATGAGGTTAGGAGCATACGTATAGCCGAAATCCATCAATGTTTCTTCTACTGAGAGTGCCATTGTAAGAGAGAATGGTAGTGGGAATGTCAAGAGTTACCCGTTGGAGGGAGAAGGGAACTTGTAGAACCCGACTTTCCATAAGGTGTGTAAAAATAAACTGTGTACAAATGAGGCGGGCATGCCCCATGCTCGTGTCATGTAACTCAAAAAAAGGAATGGTATGTTGATGTAGACAAATACAGTTCCCTCGAGGTGGTCATGATAAAGGAATAAGACAATTCTATGGAGGAACATACTCTAAATAGTAGGCAGTGACATTTGTAGAAAATATCACGGATTCTGTAGGCATTGATAGCCCAACCAAGTTCAGAGGTCTTCGACAAATATAAGAAGTAACTGCAATAGTTGCAAAGTAAGACCCACTGTAACATGAGAAAGTGTTGAAGTCGAATGTTACGGGGGTCAACGATAGCAGGGAGAAATTATGGTTCTCCCTGTGCCGTCCAAGATCTCTCATTGGAAAGGTAATGAGAGTCAAGATACTGTTGCCCTTCTGGAAAACTCCATTGATGTCGACAACAAGGGGGATGTGACTCCCAGAAGAAAAGGGATTCGTGAAGTCTATTAGGTGAGGTTAGGAACTGGAGGAGGTACATGGTCGAAGTCAAGAGGTATGAAGACTCAAGACTGCCCTTGGTTGGGGGTATATGAAAAGGATAAGTGGCCACAACCGTGCAACTAAGTTGAGTGTCAAGGGGACAACAAGACGTGGGATAAATTGTGCCAGAGGCAGGACAAAGTGAACAAACTTAGAGGGCAGAGGTAAGTGGCCAGTGGGATACTCGGAGTGTATGGATGATGTCAACAAGGGTAGATGATAAGGAGTGCCCCAACCAAGGGTGACATGGGTTGCGTTTGCCAAAAAGGGAAGAAGGTCACCAAAGGTGACGACAAAAAGGTAATGTAAATGCTGGAAACAAAGGCTTTTGTACAATAAATAAAGAATGATTTGGGATGAGTGTACAAATATAGAAATGGGTGCCCTAGTGTAATATGGTTAGGCCGGAAAGGGTGCCATTAGTTTGGAGAATTGGTGGAAGGTGGGGGCCCCATGGGTGGGTTTCTGTATGAGGTAGATGAAATGGATGGAAATTTGGAGAGGGGCAAACTGATTATGGATGAAATGGAGAGTTCATGATACTGCGGAGGTGCAGTAAAAAATAGAACCTTGAAGAGATAATCTGGGAGTCCAGTGGGAAAGCTAGCAAAATGAGGAGAAGGAGTATGTGGCTGATTCGCGACATGATGTAAGACTATCGGGACTCCCATCCCTAAAGGGTTTGAAAAACAACATGAGTGTCAAAGTGAAAAATGGTGCTATGAATGAGACAACTCATGTGGGGTAGAGTACTACCGGGTGATAGTACCTAAGATACAAATGGAGGTGTTGGTACTGCAGAGATGAAGATGGAGATCCTATAGGCAAATGTCAGAGGGTGTGACTAGAGATGCAATTGAGATTAAGAGGGAATGATTACATGCCAGTGATGATTAGATACCTGAAGGGGTTGAGTTGATGTATGATGACCAAGTACCTGCACACATAAAAACCAAATACCCGACGTGAACAATATCTGAAGAGAATCGAACATACAAGCATTTATTTGATAATTTTGAACATGATCATGCATACCTAGACGGGGTATGAAAAAATGGCGCCCCGGGGGCTAAAGATGAAAAGTGGACCGGGGACTGTCTTGATGTAGATGACGGGATGTTGATCCCCTGGATGAAGACAGATAGAAGAACAGACACCCGGAGCTCTCAGAATGGTGATTGAAATTTTGGTGGAAAGGCCTATATATAGCTGTAGGGCCCACATTGCCACCTCATTTGTACTTGCTGCTAGAGTGATTGGACGAGAGGTATTCAGAGGATATTTGGAGATTCCGGGAGAGCGAGGCAACCGATTCAGGATTAGTGAGCTTAAGGTTAGTAGTTTGATCATCCTGCATAGAATTAGGTTTTCCATTTATGGGTAGGGGCTGTACGGAGAGTCGTACAGGGGGTTTTAGGGGTGTGGGCCCTCAAATGCACAGGCGATCCGAAAATATGTGCACATGAGTGCATGCCTGTTATCCAGATGGCTGCGCATGGGGGCGCTTGTAGGTGGGACAAAGGTGCGCATGATGTGTGCACCTGTTTGCTACATAGCCCCGCATGCGTGCACGACTGTGTAGTGGACAGGCGCGCTTTGATGTGCACCTGTGTTCGTGACAGGGGCGCATGGAGGCACCCCTGTAGGGTGAGCAGGCACACACGTATGCATGCCTGTGCGATGGACAAGCATGCCTGAGTGCACACCTGTGGGGTGGACAGGTGTGCATACGTGTGTGCCTGTGGGGTGAATAGACGTGCATATGTGCACGCCTATGGGTTAAACAACCACACCTTGGGGGCAAGGTTGACGGGTGTAAAACTTATCTTTTTTACTGTTGTTGATGGTCAATATGGCTAACCTAGAACTATTTTATGTGGCTGCAGGCGATCATTTGGCACGATGTTGATCAGTTAGCAAGAGCGGGATTTGTCCCAGCTGAGGGATGCCATGGAAATTGAGGAGCCGGGGGTTTGTGCTACTTTGGTAGCCTATGGGTTGTTGAATTTCTTTGAGTGCCCATTGATACGGGCGCAGGAGTATCTCCTGCAGTTACTTATCTGGATGTGGAGTTCGGACCTACATTGTTTTATGGTGTGGGGAGAGCAGATTGCCTTCACTGTGGTGGAGGATATATATTTTTTGACTGGGCTTTCGTTTTGGGGAACGCCCCTACTGGCGGAGCCGGTGTTACCTGTGGATGTGGCATTAGTGACAGTGGGCCGGAGGTACTATTCCAGGGTGAAATTTATGTCGAGCTATGTTGTGAGCATTGGGGCGATGGATGCTCTAGTGCATCTCTAATAGCGATGATTGTGAGGGTGTATGGGTCCCTCGCGACTTAGTGGATCAATGGTGGTCAGCTAAGTATTATGGAGAGGGTATTGACCGGTGAGCACTTTACCTAGGGGCTTACGCTGCATGCCAGGATGGTAGGGCAGCTGGACTGTTGTCGGTCTACTGATACCAGGGACTTTGCATTTGGGTCCATCCTAGTGGCCTGGTTTTTGGAGAGGGTGCCTATGTTGCACCCTAGGATTTTATTAGGTGCTCTTGGGGTACGAGAGAAGCGACTGAGGCGATGGTCGACTATTTTGGTTCGCCACGGTGGTGGTGAGGGCGACCACTTCTTCACGGCTGAGGTGACATAGGTGTGGCGATAGATTCCACAGGTGATTTTGCAGTATCCATATGTTGGTGTTGACTTTCGGGGTGATCCGGACATGGTGCTACCTCCAGGGGAGGTATTTGATCACCGAGGTATGTTTATGAGTTTTATATGTATTGATTTTTTGAGATAGCATGACATGTGCATTGTGTATGGATGCTGATACTATCCTTTGGTTGTGTGTATGTGTAGATGTGGGACCTTGTGGGCGCGAGGTTGAGCTGCTGAGAGCGCCAGCTCGCTAGGAGCTGGGAAGGCCACCGTGGGGAGGACCGCGGGTAGGAGAGAGATGTTGGTGTGACACCAAGGTGAGACCTACTGAGGATGAGAGAGCAGTGAGGAGACATCGATTTGATGACTTAGGTGCCGGGCCATCGCATGCCCCTTCGACGGTTGCCGGAGCATATTTTGAGGATATTCACCACCGCCTGGAGGCGGTGCTATAGGGCATGCCTAAGGGCATGTGGTTGTGTATCCAGGATGAGGGCATCCTGGAGCAGTGTGTGGGGGTTCCATCGCCATGGTGGGTTTTGGTACAATGAGCAGTAATAGTAGATGCTGCTATAACTGGACGGTTACCTCCCAGTCCAGAGGGACCAGTAGTGGGTGGGGGACCATCGCCTAAGGGAGGGGCAGAAGGTGGTTCTCTAGAGGCACCATGAGTGTCACTCTATCTATTTTTGTATTTTGTATATAGGTTGGTGAGCCCATTTTGTACCGAGGTGCTTTGCTGGCCTGCAGACGTTTGTATATTTGTATATAAACATTTTGATGTCACTGTAGAGCG
>SNQJ01S0002680.1:22262-67876 GCA_010110895.2 Picea sitchensis
AGTCCTCTTACATTTATTATATCTAACTACCATAGTGGGCCTTATTTAATAATATAGTGGACCTAGTCCACCTTACATTGAATGACCTCCACTATTATCACTATGGGGCCTCTGCCCCCCCCCACTACCTCTCTAGCTACCTTATAGACTGTGTATATGGGGTGTGGATTAGGAGGCGTGAAGGCTTCCTGTGGAAAGAAGAGCGCTCGGTGGTGGAGCTCATCCCATGGGTAGTTGGGGGTGTTTAGTTCCTCGAGTATGTCCTCATCATAGTGAAATTGGTGGGAATACAAGGGGTCTAAAAGAGTGATATCAGTGATTGTCGCCGTGTGGTTGTCTTCGGGTGAAGAAGCAGCAGGGGGAATGATGCAATGAGATTGTGATGGTTCACTTGAAATAAACCAAATATCAAAGTACTGAGGAGTACTAGTGGTAGTTGGGTGTAATATTTCCATAGGGAAATGAATGGGAGAATTGGGGGGATTTGGGGGTGAATCCTCGGATAAGTCATCAAAGAACCATGGAGGCGTCGAGAGGGCCTCAAGTTTGGGAGAAATGATATGAAGAATCTCTAGTGACAAGGTAAGGTCAACCATTGATTCTGTTGGGGTTTGAATCAAGGTCAATTGGCGTTGCCTGTATTCAATGATCATAGGACATTGGTATGTAAAATGATCTAAGGATTCACATAGAGAGTAAGGGCACCTCATACGTTCATTGACTGAAGTTGTGACATAATGGATGTCAGTGATTTTTGGTAGGGATGATGTAGCTGGATTGGGTTTGTTCTGGAAGCTTTGGCATACTGCGGCTAATGTCTGCCAGAAGCGAGGCAGTGTTGGACAATGGTGTGTATAATGGCCATATTCTGAACATATCGTGCAAGCGAATTTGGTTCACAGCCCTTTACTACTTGAGGGAGAGGCAGGGGCGGTAGTACTTGCTACGGTGTCAAGCGTTGATGGTGTTTGATTGAGTGGGATCAGGTTCCGTAACTCAGGTAGAGATGGGAAGTTGTTGGTTTAGTGTCCATCTTTCTCACATAGTGCACACGGGGGTTGGATGCGCGGGGGAAGTGGAGCTGTGGGCTCCTTCTTCCTTCTCTTTCCCCCAGCTGTGGTAGTGAGGGTAGTGAGTGGGGGTGTAGAGGGTATGGTGGGAGTGAGTATGGGAATCGTCATTGGGATTCCTTCCATTTGGGGGGAAAGGGATGGTCAAGGGACCATCTCTGGTCGATGTAAATACCAAACTGGAATTGCTAACACCATATTAGGGAGGGTAAGCATTGCAGCTACTTGGAAAGCTTGTATGCCGGGTGGAGGGTAGAAGAAGGGAATTTGAGTAATGGATTGGGGAACTGTTTCCCAAACTGGGACATGGCCTTGGGGAGACATGAAATCATGGACTGGTAAGGTCGAAAAGTTTGTAGGAGGCCCGTGAGGGGGGAGCTCTGCGACTAGCGGGACACCAGATATGATAGAAACCTCCCTAGGAGGAAGGGTATCCTCTATGTCAATTTCGTTGGATGATATGACACATACTTGATTGGAAGGATGAAGGAGTGGTGGTGCACCATGGTAAGTTCCCAACAATGATGGGTTTTTGAAAATTTTGGGACCCATTTCGATGAGTGGGTATGCGTCATGACTCATGTGGATGAGAGGAACAATGTTATCGATGTTGGCAGACAAGTTAGGCTTGTAATGTGAGACTTGGTCAATGGTGATGATCTTCTCATTATGGGGGAACATCATCGTTCGAAAGACGGAAGAGGCAACTACCTTCATAGAGTACATGTAGCTACGACCGAACAGGATATTATAATCCAGTGGGGCATTGATAACTTCAATGTCGATGAGAATAGTCTTGCCCCCGAGTTCTATGGGGACATTTTGGAAGAGCCCTTCAGGAGACGATGGTCGTCCATCATAAGATCGTAAGGTAATGGCAAATGGTATGAGTTATGGGGAACCAAGTTTCTTCCATACAGATTTGGACATAATGCATGTGGATGCACCTTCATCGATGATGCACCGATGCAATGTAATGTTCTGAATTTTTACTGGGATTTGAAAAGTGATTAGAGCGGGAAGGCGAGGTTCTCCACTGTCGAGATCAAATGTAATGAGTCGAGTATCTGCGGGGTCGACTACCCCCAAGCCAAAAAGTAATGATTTCTGCTGAGTGGGACAAGTTTGAAGGACTTCTAAGACTGACATGGCAACCAAGGATTGTGCTAAGTCATCAACCAAACTATAATTATGAGATCCCCTAGGCTGTGGGTTGTGGACATTCCTATGCAATGGGATGCAAGGGATGCGAAGAGGTGGTTTTGTGTTAGGGTGAGGGATCACCAACGGGGGTTCTGTTGGTGCAGGGATTGTTTCTGGAGGAATGGGAGGAGACTCAGCAGGTGCATGGTATTGACGATTACGTGTTTGCAGAAGGATCTCTTCCTCACTGGTGAGGAGGATCGTGCAATCTGCTGGATTGTTTGGATTGAGATACTGTCCTAACTGAGGTGGGGTAGGCTACGTGTCTTGTTGGGTGTTTATCACACCTTGGTGTGGAATGGGATTCTATAGCACGGCTGGGGGGGATTGTTACATGTATTTTTGTGGGGCCTGCTGAGGGACAGGCAGTGTTGGAGGATGTGGTAGACTACCTAATTCTTTCAGCCATTTAAATTCAGCGTTTTGGGGGCAATGATGAGTATAATGACCGAACTCACTGCAAAGGGCACAAGGGAAGATGGTTTTGATAGTATTGTTATTTCTCCCTTGATGCTTGTTGTTATTTCCCCCCTGGGGGTTCTGATTCCCTTGGTTCTAGTTGCCCCCAGTAGGTTGGTTTTGTTGGGGTTGATTCCTGCCTTGGCCTGGGTTGTTATTGTTCCTGTTTCTTCCTTTCTTTTTGGCATTATTCGACGGATGGGTCAAATTTTCCATATTTATTTGTTCGAAATTTTGATATTGTTGAACGGGAGAGGGTTGAACAAAATTCACCCCAGCGTGAGGGTGTGGGGGGACCATAGGTTGTGGTGGACCAGGAAATGGAAAGTATAGATTCTATGGGATTTGTGATCCGTAAGGTATGTAGGAAGGCGTGGCGCTTTTGCTAGTACTTAAAGTATAAGATGAGGTAGAGGGGGTACCAGAACTTGTCTGGATAGGTGGGTGTATTAAGGGTGTTGGCGGTGGCCCACTGATGGGTGGAGGAATAACAACAGGGTATGGTTGTTGATAAGGGGGTGGGGGGTAATAAGAGGTTCCCCCATATGCCGGAGGATATTGAGGTGTGCCATACATTGGTGGTGGTTGGGGTTGAGGACTGTGGTGTGTGGTATTACCAATCAACCCATCTACTGAGTGAGACATCCCAGGTTTGTCTTGACCAAATGGCATAGGTTTGGGGAGGTCAGGAAGTACTGTGTATAAGTACCCTGACTATGAATATATGAGGTCGTATTGTTGAGCCTTACTGATGGCTTCCTCTTTAGATTGAGGGAAGGTGGAAGCTACATCGACTTTACCGAGGAGAGAGACAAGTGATCTGAGAAACCAGTCAAGACACTGTTGCTTGGTGGTTTCATCTTTGCAAAAACTACGTCATCTATGCCACTCGTGAATGTGATCAGCGATATGTGTGGCTGAGGTTTGTTTGAAATTAGAGAGTAGTTAAAGACCATTGTCATGCCGGATTGGTAATTGGAAGAAGGTAAAAAATGATTTGGCCAAGGACTCGAAAGTCACATGGAACCCTGATTTTTCGTCTACATACCATTTGGTTGATGAGCTAGTGAGTGTGTGTTGAAATAATCATAGTCTGATAGAATCATCCATGATGTTATTGGAAGAGCACCATAGGTGGAAAGTCATGACATGATTGGCAGGGTTGTCCCCTGCCTTTCCTTCAAACTTGGGGATGTCTGAAGGTAGTTTGGTGGGCATTGTAGGCCATGTGGGGTCATGCAATATAGGATCATTGGTGAGTTTTCTTAGATATGGTATGTTAAGAGTTGCCAAATATGACATCTGCAGTGGGGGGGAGGGTTAGCTCTAGCCATGGTTTGAGTGTGTTGTGAACCTAACCCTTGAGGGGGAATATGTGGGTTGGTACTTCCCCCTTGAGAGGAAGTTGGCCCCCCGCTTTCGTGTAAAGGAGAGTGAGTGGACGGAGGGACTTGGGAAGTGGACCCAAGTAATGTGGAACCAAGAAAATATGATCCTAGAGCAGTGGCACTCACAAGAGTGTGTGAAGGTGGTGTCGATGAGTTGGCAAGACTAGGAACTCCCCCTAAAATAGGAGGGAGGTTTAGTAAGCGTCTGGAACAACGAGGGTTCTATGGGTCCCCTATGATGTCCGACTAGTTGAAGGGCTGTGTGCAAAATGTGATGAGAGAAAGTAAAGAAGAACCTTTGTTGCAAATTTTGAACTTTACACAATATATATATCTAAATCAAAATGTAATTAGAAGTGCATCATACATAAAATGTTTTGAAAAATAAGCATATATGTGGATAAGTGGGTTTTGTCCATGTGGGGAATCAAAGAAAACAAATGATCATGTCCTAAAAGACATAATGTCCTTCCTCTCAAATAGCATTGGACCTTCCAATAGTACTCAACAGTGGGGTCTGAAGTCACCGGAAGAAAAACTAGTGAAGGATGAAATAATCAGTTATAATGAGGGGTAAAGGGGGCATATATTGAAAGAGTTGGCGATATTTCCCAATAGCCACACAAAATCCGATTAAGATGCAATTGCAGCCCACAATTTCCACCTGGGTAGATGTCCTAAATTTTTTTCACTAGCTACCTTGGTCAAAGTGCGGCATTTAGATTTTCGACCTAAGAAATGGGTCACGGGCTGGATCCCGTCCAAGAGGTGGGTGCCTTAGGGGGTGATGCACAGAAAAACCAGACCTCAGTCTTCAACCCTTCACAAGTATCTCCCTGCCTTATGGTGTTAGGAACACTTGAATTGGAGGATTTTCAGTTCCCTATTTGAAAACTTCTATTGTTTTGACAATGTGAGAACCAAATAACGGGGAGTTATTTGGATGCCTATCCCCGAAATCCTACCTAGACTAAAAAATTTCTTTTGGCACCTCTTGTGGAGGAAAACTTAGTGATTTTTTAGAAATTTTTTAGATGTAGTTGTTTGAGAGGTTGGGGGTGTGAACCAACCTCGTTGAAATTAAATGGGAGTGGATAGTTTCATCAAGAAAAGGGTGGGGTGTTTCAAAATCCCTTTGGAGGAAACTTACTTTGACCTCCACGTTTCAAGAAGAAACTATGTGAGTGATAAGTGACTTTTGTGTTTGAATGAGTGAAAGTGTGCCAATGTCTTAATGAATTAGGTGTCACCTTGCTGCATGCGGACTTTGCTTGGTCTTTACAAGTGTTTGATTACCTAATTAACTAAGTGTCTTTGGTACAACCTTGCGTAATTCAAAAAGTCCCTAGGAAGCTAGCATGTGGACATGTGGGTCCTTTACTATTCCTTTAACTTCCTATTGTGATTTAGTCTAGGAAAAGCTTTGAAACTATCCTAGATTGTGATCATGTGGGCATGTATGGGCCTGTTACAAAACCTTTAAACTTTCCTAGTGATTTAATTTAAGAAAGTAAATTTCAACACTATCCTATCTTTGTAGCATGTGGGTATGTATGGGCCCGTTACAATCTTAAGATGTGTTTGAAAAAATAAACTAAGAGGAGTCCCAAGAAGGGTTGTCGTCCTCTCCTAAAGGTTTTAATCTTTTTAAGGGAGATGAAATTGTCCCACAATCCTTTTCTGATTCTCAAGGTCGCTTGGAGGTGCGAGAGAAGAGCATACTAAGCAATTGTTATCCAAATTCTAGTCCCAATGCAATTTTTATGTGATTACAAATGATTTCCAACTTATATTTTTAGTCAAAGCAAGCCATCCATGTGGCAAAAATGAAAGCAAAAGAGGAAATAATGATTTTAAACCCCCTAAGTGCCTATGTGTTTTGACTAATCCCTTTATATGAA
The DNA here is from genome assembly GCA_010110895.2 of Picea sitchensis. Taxonomy (NCBI): domain Eukaryota; kingdom Viridiplantae; phylum Streptophyta; class Pinopsida; order Pinales; family Pinaceae; genus Picea; species Picea sitchensis. The sequence goes on from SNQJ01S0002680.1 coordinate 28,284, forward strand.
GAGGGGACTAAGTGTGGTGCAGCTTAAAAACATGCATGAAATCACTTTTAAGAAGGCTAAGGGCCTTCCCCAAATATCAAAAAACCTTACAATGTGTATTTTTTCACAGGTGCGCGGGTCTCAGTGGAGACAGAGGTGCATTGAGCGCCTGTGCGCAGACCAAAACGAGCTTATGGGTGCAGGTGCGCAGAATAGAACTGTGACTTAGGCGCATGTGTGTAAGATGCACATATGTGGGCCAAAAAACTTGTGCACAGATGACACACAACCCTGAAATAAAATTCCGGATGGAATTCTCCCAATTCAACTTGGAATTGGATGTTTTGCAGGTCGGCTTGGGCCAGTTAATGCACCTGCAAGTTAAATAAACCAAAAGAAGAGATAGAAAAAACCAAATGGGTAGGAAATTGATACCTTTCCCCAGTGGATTCTCCAATCTTTTGTGCCTCTTTCGTCACCTTAGTAAGAAAAATAGAGGTGCTTGCAAGCTTAGTTGGGTTTGCTAAGTAGGATAGTTGTAAGGAAAAGGGTTAGAGAAAGAAATATAAAAGAACAATTAAGAATTAAACTAAGAAATAAAATAGAAACTAAACTAATGAACATAGGGACATAAGGACAAAAGAAACAATAAGACCCATGTCACTATGAGTCCCTTCTTCCTCCAAGGGAGGGCTCTTGGACCCCCACAAATAAGCTCTTCTTACAACTTTGAATGAAAATGGTGAAAGAATTCTTTGCTAATCCACTCAAGGGGTGAGATGGATTGCCCAATGCAATGGTGCTANCAAAAGAGGAAATAATGATTTTAAACCCCCTAAGTGCCTATGTGTTTTGACTAATCCCTTTATATGAAGAGGGGACTAAGTGTGGTGCAGCTTAAAAACATGCATGAAATCACTTTTAAGAAGGCTAAGGGCCTTCCCCAAATATCAAAAAACCTTACAATGTGTATTTTTTCACAGGTGCGCGGGTCTCAGTGGAGACAGAGGTGCATTGAGCGCCTGTGCGCAGACCAAAACGAGCTTATGGGTGCAGGTGCGCAGAATAGAACTGTGACTTAGGCGCATGTGTGTAAGATGCACATATGTGGGCCAAAAAACTTGTGCACAGATGACACACAACCCTGAAATAAAATTCCGGATGGAATTCTCCCAATTCAACTTGGAATTGGATGTTTTGCAGGTCGGCTTGGGCCAGTTAATGCACCTGCAAGTTAAATAAACCAAAAGAAGAGATAGAAAAAACCAAATGGGTAGGAAATTGATACCTTTCCCCAGTGGATTCTCCAATCTTTTGTGCCTCTTTCGTCACCTTAGTAAGAAAAATAGAGGTGCTTGCAAGCTTAGTTGGGTTTGCTAAGTAGGATAGTTGTAAGGAAAAGGGTTAGAGAAAGAAATATAAAAGAACAATTAAGAATTAAACTAAGAAATAAAATAGAAACTAAACTAATGAACATAGGGACATAAGGACAAAAGAAACAATAAGACCCATGTCACTATGAGTCCCTTCTTCCTCCAAGGGAGGGCTCTTGGACCCCCACAAATAAGCTCTTCTTACAACTTTGAATGAAAATGGTGAAAGAATTCTTTGCTAATCCACTCAAGGGGTGAGATGGATTGCCCAATGCAATGGTGCTAGTATACTCTTGGTGAGAATAGAGGATTCCTCAAGAGAATAGTAGCAGCATAACTTTGCTATTGAATTCCTTAGAAAATGAAGTGCACCCATGGCCTTTTTATAGCACCTCTTTGAGGTATTGTGCAACCAGCTTGTAGTGTGTAAAGAGGCTAATTAGGGCATTTTTAGGTCTTTGACTAGCCACCTAGTCGGATCCAGTCCATATTTGAGTGTCAAATCAACTTAGAAGATGAACCAAAAGTGGGTGGGAGGCCGACCACTCTCATAAATGTACCGTTCTCACATGTGCACGGCTTTTTGCAACCACAATCGTGCATCGGGCGCATGTGCATGTGCGCCCTGTGTAGTCATAGAGCTTTTTAATTTGGTCACTGGTTGTATAGTTTTTGACCCTTTGGAAATGATTTTGTGTTAATTTTGGTCCATGGGTGACCTCATAACTGTTTGGCGATAATGAATTCTTGTAACCATTTGTGGATGAAATTTCAGTGATAACACCTATGACAGTAGGGGGAAGGTAATGCATTATAATAATGCATGAAAGGGGCTTGGTTCTGAGGTCGAATGAGTTCATGGATTTGATTGTATAACTTAGTGAAACACAAGTTGAAGGACTTGATGGTGTCACCATCCTTATAGGCGATGTTATTGTACTCCCGTAACTTCTCAACTGAGATTTTAGATTTCCCATAGGTGGATTTGAACCAATTGACTAACTCCTCCCAAGTAGACAAAATCTTAGGAGGAAGGTCAAAGAAATCAGCTGCAACCTTTCATTCCAAGGAATTGACAAATAAGGGCATGAAATTATCATTGTCATTGGCTCCTATTTTGTGACAGAAATTAGAAAATGCCACCAGGTGTTCATTTGTAGTGACAATGTTATTCCCTAAAAAACTAGGAAGATTCTATTTGAATTTAGGAAGTGGACGAGTAGCAAGTGCTAGGTTAAGAGGAGAGAAAACATGCCACGGTGTGGTTGTAGCATCTTCTTCGAATTGAAAAAGCCCATAATTGTTTATGAATTTGGTGTGGTTCATGGTAGATTGGACAGGGACATGGTGACTATATAAGCTACCAATTACTGACGAAGTTGAATATTGCGAGGTGGAAGAACTTCTAGTGCCACCAGAGCCACCACTAGATGCCATCTTGTGGATGATAGGTAAGGTAGAGAAAGACGAACTGGATGAATCAGACAAGGTTATCCTTAGATCACTTTGTTGGGTTGATAACACAACGTTCCTTCTTCCTATTTTAGTAATAGGATTAATTTCAGATGATAAGCCTCTTCTTCTCCTAGAAACACGAGGGTCTAAGGACATGAAAAGAAGTTCAAAGATGAAGGAAAAAGAAGGTTTATTGCTGATTTCTAGGCTTTCTATGTCTAGCTTCCCAACATTCTTGGGCACTAATGTCTCGTTCAATTGTTTCCCATGAATGATTAAGCTTAGCCCGAGTATTAGCAGTGTCTAAAATGGTGTTAAACAAATCAAAAGCAATGTTGGTCTGAACTTGAAGACTGGGCTCAATATTGGGATGCCTTGCAACATGTAAAGTCATTAAGAAATAAAACATTCAAAGAATCAATATCAGAAAAATAAATGTATTCGATGATAATCAAGCATAAAAATCAACCAGAGAGATATCGAAGATCTCCCCAGTATGGTCTCCAAATAAATGTTGAGGAAAAGATATTAAAGGATCTTACTCAAGCATTTTCAAATATTACTTGGATAAATCAAGATAGACAGGAATATCACCCTATGTTTATAGCCATCAAAATTTGTTTCCTAATTCACAAGAATTGATTACAAGTGCCCAGGCTGATCTTTTTAAAAACAAAAGTTTGTTGGAAAATTCATTATTTATGTAATTTTATGAATATAATAGATGCTGAAATAAATATAGAGACAGAAGTAAAAACACCAAGTCAATAATCAAAACAAATGAGACATAAAGCAATCGTTTATTCCATTCTAGATTATCAAAAGAATTGCTCTCTTTACAAAATTCCCTGAGGAAGTTTGGAGCAAAGTCAAACTTAGATGTCCCCGATGAAAACCATACAAAAGGACTTCTGACAGAAGGTAAAAAAATGAACTTTAAAAGCTGGATCAACTTGCCACAGATTTCTACCCACTCGACTCTGCACAATAGCCTTTGTCAGTCATGAAATTTAATTCAAAAATAGACAAGTCTACACAGACTATCAAAGATAGATCAACACCTTTGAAAACCAAGTGTCTGAATGATGTATTTCAGCCATGAATCTTGTTTTCTACAATAGAACCCTGCTATCATAAAAGAGAATTAGGCTTTCAATGAATTAAAGAATGAATGAATTATCTGAACAAAACTCAAAGAGCATACCTTAGTATGCTTCTACTTCTATTCTCCTCTTGTTCCTCCTTTTCCTTTTTCCTTTAAGCAATTACAATTAGTTGAAGTAGTTGAACTACTTATTTAGTTAAGTTAACTAAAACTCAACCAACTTTTTAATTAAGGGGGGGAAATAATAAAATCATAATAAGGGTTTTTAATAAATAATAACTAGTAGGTGGGAGCTATTGTGACTCCCTTTAGTTCTTTAACAAACATAAAAAAACTATTTAATCAATCAAAACATCCCTCCTTGTGACTCCCATCATCACTCTCATATTTTAAAAATTTATATTAATGATAATTGAAATTATTTCCAAAAATATATTATCCATATATCCAAAAAATAGCGTGCTGTCCAAAATTTCAGAAGTCAACTATTCTCAACAATCAATAAATAAAAACACTTAAAACCCATATTTCCCACTTTGGGAGGCAATCTTTCCCTTGTTGCTTCTATCACCCTTTGATCTCTCTAAATTTTCCTTAGGTTGTGTGGAGCCTTTAGGCCTAATCTCACTAATCACATGAGAGTAATCATGTCTCAAATGCATGCGGGAGGACATAGATTTGGCAGAGTCAGTTGAGGGTGAGGAGGGGGTAGAAATGGTTTTTTCTTTGTTAGGGGCATGTGGGCCTCGTTTTTTAACCTTTTTCTCGCATGGGAAGACTGTACTGGTGAGTGGACAGGGGCAGCTTGGAACAACTTGGAAAATTTGATTAACATGTGGAGGATAAGGTAGAGACAAGTTAGACCAACCACGATATTGAGAGACTGTCAGGTGGACAATCTCTTTCCATCCATCGTTGGAATTCAGGTTGTGGTGAGACATCAGGGGGCACTAGAATACCAAGGACATGTGGGGATTAGAAGGGAGGCATTTATTGTTAGAAAAAAAGGACCACGGAGAAATAAAATAAAACAAATGTGGAAACAAAACATAGAAGATACATAATACAATAGAGACATAGATTTACATGGTTCACCCAGTGTGGGCTACGTCCACTAGAGAAATTGTCAGTTTCTTCCTTTATTATTATCCAACAAATGAAGGGATACAACCTACATCAAAACCCACTGTAACTTTCTCTTCTTTCTCTCACAGTCTCCTCTCTCATAATACAATACTTGCCATAATTCATAGCTGCAATACATTTCCCTCATAACAGAGGGTTGCCTTCTAGGGAAAAAAAGCCTAACATAATTTCTACTGTTAGATATGCGATCTTATAATGAATGGTCTAGATTTACAATGAAACCACAATATACATTTACAAGGAAATTTTTCCTTCGGGGGCTTCTCCCCTGAACCCCCACCGGGGGCCCTCTTGCCCTCGAGCCCCCCAGCTGGGGGGATACCCCCCTGAACCCCGCAGAGGGGGTACCCCTCCTCTNACATACTTCTGGGGTGTAAAGTCTTCATGGGGTATAAACACGGCTGAAAGAAAGGACCTCTGAATCAGGAAGATAATCAGGCTCCACAACCAACATTTCTGGCCTAGGTTGGACCACTCCTTGCCCAATCCAATTAAAAATTCTATCTTGAAATAGCTGGCCCAAATTTTGTAAGTTTGTATCAATATGTATAGATAACCTTGGCCTTCTAGGGCCCCTATTCCAATTTCCTCTTCCTCTGTTACCCTGACCATTGTTACACATTATTTTGGTCACTGTAGTGGTGTCTCTATAGTTATGTGTTCAGGCTCTCATAAGGACCTTTTGCCTGAGAAAAGTGATTGTTGTCTTCTTCCATAAAACATATTTTAAAGATGAGTTCGCAGGCTGACTATGTTGTAGGGTGTGAGAATCTTGATTCTCGCAGGCAACCCTATACTTAGCCTGCGAGGTGTTCACAATCTTCTCTATAGGTAGGGTGCGAACCTGTTTAAAAGATTAAAAGGAAGAGGAAGTTACAAAGGTTCTAGAAGAGGATCTTCTAGAAAATGAGTTGGCATTCACATGGTTGGCATCCTGCTGACTTCTCATATTTGGTGGGATCATCCTCATCCCTTTAACCATCTCTCCTTCTCCTATATAATGAAGGGTTTCTCAAGGAAGAGGTTAAGCAAGATTGAATAAAGAATTGATGAAAGAATAGATTCAGAATTATGTGAGGAATCTTGTTTGAATTGATGCTTGAGGCCTCCATTTGTCCATCAAGCCTTAGTGGATCTTCTTCATGAAAGTTTGGAGCAAGTGTGTGTGTTGGAACAAAGGACCACCGAAAGGAAGCTTGCGACATCAAGGCGATCTGGTTGTATCTTCTACTTTCACATTAATATAATATAGTGGCATATCCCTTTCCCATAAAATCACTCTTATTTTATTGAATAATTCCTTGATCATATGCATAGGTCGTCATTGAATATAATTTACTATATGAATTATCCAAGACAACACAAACCAACCAAAGTGAAGATAGTAATTATTCAATGACGACCTATACACAGTAATTCAATAAAATAGTGGAGGAATGAGTAGTAAATTCAATGCTAGTTTCCTAGGGAAAGTGTCATGTCCTGTCATTCTTTGTTTTAGATCCAGGTGGATCTAGAGAGATCTGTTAGTGTCTTCATATACCGATTTATCCTATAACAAAATTGGAGACTCCACTGGGGAAACAACTCATTTTGTAGTTTTTGTTGGCCATTTGCTCTCATCCTACTTTTTTCATTACCAACCAGTCTCTGAGTCTATAAGAGACCCTTATAGACTCTATGGTCCCAGAAGTTCACTCAAAATTTTTGTCCTTTTTCAAAATGTTTCTTGATTACAAACCTTCTCGCACTATACCTTTTTGTGACCTGCGAGAATCATTGATGTTCGCACCCTATTGTTCAATCCAGTGCAACCTTCTTGCACCCTGCCTGTATCTAGACTGCAAGAATCCCTAATTCTCGCACTGTATCCCACTACTAGGGTGCAAACTCATTTGAAAAAGTTTTGGATTAGGTCTTCCTGTCTTTTTGATGCCCAAATTTGTTTGTTTATCTGGGGAAAACTTCGTTTGCCAGTGTTTGACTATTTCTTGACTTCAAATTTTGCGGTTGATTAGTTTTCGGGGATAGAAAACTCTTCTTACTCTTTTTCCCAATTTTTGCCTCTTGACCTTTTATCAACAAGGGTATAATCTTGGATTCTGTGATCCAAGTGCTTGTTTGATCAAAATCCTTTGATTGGATTAAAAGTTGGGATTAATTGTCCTTTTAGATTGCTTGCTGCTTGAAATTTTGTTCTTGTTCGTGTGCATTTGAGGGGGTTTTTTCTTGTAAGTTTGTTATTTTTATATTCATTGAAAGATCGATTTGGGTGTTGTTGAGTATTGTATTTCCATTGGTTGCTTACTTTTGCTTAGTTCCATCCACATTTTTGGGTTTATAAAAAATAAATTAAGTCTTTTTCTTTTAAGCAATCATTTATTCAGAAAATATTGGCGTTAAAGTATTGAAAGAGAACGGATAGTGAATTTACATTGTCAATGATTGTTTGATACTACATTTCAAAAGAGATCGTACATCATAGTTTTCATTATTCCAGAAAACTCCTCTTTCCTTGCTGTAGATAGAATTCATCACACGACAATTTGTATCATTCATTTCTATTTACGCATTGTTGGGTCAGATTCTTATACAACATTAGTTTCATTTCCATCTCCCTCTTGTGTAACAACATCCTTTAATAATATTGCATAACTTTAAAATTCAACTAGTAACTTTGTCTAGGTCTCTTTTGCACCAACATTAGCTAGGCTAGAGTTTTGGAATAGGCAGTGAGACACACTCTCCAAAGCGTAAAACACACCATAGTATCTTGTGATAGGGAGTGTCAAATTCCATTTGCAACATTTTGTCCTGGGAAGCCCTTCTCACACAAGGGTCAAACTTGAGGTCGCATTGAGATTGACAGAGTTACTCACCCTTCTTTGTTGATCTTGGTGTAGAGATTTCACATATTATGGGGGTCTCTTAGAGGTATACCCACAATGATGAGTGGAAGCCTATCAAGTTGATTTCGGGCTAGATACCCTACCCTTGCATGTGGATCAGACTGTCAATTGTTCCCCCAGGCATCATTGTTGTTTGTGGTAAATTTAGTAGCCTATCTTCTTAGCGTCTTACACAAGGTGACTGTGGAGGGGTAAGTATTCATGGTACCTGGAATCGACATTGGCCAAACTCACTTGGACTCCTTGGAGGGTATACCCATGATTATGTGTGGGAGCTTGCCCCAAGGTGTAAGTCCATTAAGCAGGTCGCCAACGTAACTTTTCCACCCTATCCCAACCCCTTCTTATCTCGACATTGGATTTCATCACCAACTAGTGATTTCAGAATAGGAAGGTCTTGTTTGCTTGGTTTTGATTCATAAATTTTACTAGTGCATATTATTTGTTTCCGTAAGTTGGCCATAGAATTTCTTTCATGAGATTTTTGCTTGATCACCATTGACCCTCCACTCCATTCACGTAGAATGAAAGGACTACCCCCAGAAGATCTGTAAGGTTCTCAACCCTTGCCTACCAACTCACCAGAGGGATCTCCTCAACAGAGTGAAGTCCAAGACATTGCCACTCCATGACTAGAAAGAACTAACTCTTTAGAACAATTTCGAATTACAGATTCTCGAGAGGGCTTGCAACTTTCTCCCGACTTTGTGAGACGTATAGTTTGAGTGAATTCATCCAGAGATATTGTTGTTGAGTTTGCATGATTACCAATCGGACCTTTCACAGGCCCTGAAGGTCAAGATTCTTTTTGGACTACTAGTATTTTTAGATGGGATCTCTTTGGCTCAGGAGTAGGCATTGATTTCACTATCACACCCGAGCCGCCCGAAACATCTAATCCAGACACGATACCTTTTACTACTGCCTATTATTTCCCTGGTTTGAACGCACAACCAGTCGACCATATCTTGACTGTCCCCCTTCATATGGCCCATTATACAATGGTCCCAGATACTACGAATCTTCACACCGAGAATACGGTGGCTAGCCAATCCCCCATTGGCACACCACTTTCGCCCAGACTCACCCCAATGCTTCCTCCTAGATATCATGCATTGAATGCTTCTATTCTTGTTCCTACACAAATCCCATCTAGGACTGCTGGAATTTCCACTCTTTTTGGGCACCATATTGTTCCTAGTTTTATTCCGACACTTCCTCAACCCCCTTCCAAAGGGCCTCTTTCATCCCCTATGGGAGGAACCGACCCTAGTGGCACCATTCAATCTTTCACACCTAATTACCAGATTCCTGTTGGTGGACGTTTTCTCCTTGGAGGTCAAATCCCAATTGGGACACAACCTCCGATTGGAGGGCAACCCTCACCTACCCCACCCACTAGACAAAACATACCTACAGACTTGGCCTAGTATTGGAACTATATTATTCAAAATAATCCTCAATCAACTGGGGGGAAACAACCTCAAACTAACTCTTTCATAACCCCTAGTATAGGCCAACCATATCTAGGTCCGTCCAATTCCATTTGGGGCTTGAACACTAGACCCAACGTCCCTGTTCAAGGGAATCGCCCTAACCAATACAACCCTATAAATTACATGCCTCTGTACCAACAATCGAATCTGCCCGAATCCTCACATTATATGCAAACTGCTTACGGTCCTACTGGTATACCTATGAGACTTCCTCCCCAAAGTCCCCAGTACCCCCACATGAATAGACAATTACCTTTCTTAGCCACCCTGGACCTCCTTGATCTGTCTATAATTTTAAACGATCCTATCCATCACTGTCCTCAATGGCCTACCATACTGACCAAACTACCTTCCGACATTCCTAATTTCGATGGTAAACTAGGAGAGGACCCGAACAATCATGTAATGAATTTCCACCTTTGGTGTTCATCCAAATCTTTGATGGATGACTCTATTCGATTACGTCTTTTTCAACGAACTCTCGTGGGTTCCTCCGCGAAGTGGTATATAGAATTTCTGCGAGGCTTCTTCACTGAATTTAACAACCTCGCCATGGATTTCCTTACCCACTCCCAGTTACCGATCCGATACGGAATGGGAACTGAAATTTTGAGTTCTTTCAAACAAACCAAAGCGACTCATATCTCTGATCACATTCATGAGTGGCGACGACATCGACGTCTCATCAAACTTGAGCTTCCCGATCAGTTATTGGCAGAGTGGTTCATGAAATCATTCATGAATGATATTTCTCGTGACATCTCCATGGGTGGAGTTGTCACAGAAGAATAGTTGATCAGTCATGCTCAATACCTTGACCTCATTTACTCACAAATGGGTACTCTTTATGATTTTCTCCCTGATGCACCTCGTCCTTCTACTACTGCTAGTTCAACTACTCCTGCTACTTCTCATGCGGCTGATGGTGTGATTGGAACTTTCCATGCCCAACCCCACTCTTCACAAGCCTCTACTACCAACCCCAAGTCCGTTGCTTCTAATGTTCAACATGCTCTGTCTCTTACTCCTCCCGCTAGCAAGAATTTTGCGGTGAACTCTATTCAATCTACCCCTGTCGGAAAGAATAAATCCCAAAAAGGGAAGGGTAAAAATAAGGAGAATAAAAATAATCTGCAATCTGAGAAGACCAAAACACAATCTATTGATGATAAGGATAAACACAAACCCCGATACCCTTGTCTTATCTGTGGTGATGATCACTACACTAAGGATTGTCCGAGATGAGCCAAGGTTACTAAGTTCCTTCAAGGGACCCTGAAACCGCCTACCCCGGCCGTGTTGTCACATCCCTTTCCTTCTCAACAACAAGCCTAATTAGTCATTCATGACCAACCTTCCCCCTCCAATACATCCTATGTCTTAATGTGTACAGGTGATTCAAAGAAGAATGGAATCACACTTACCACTCGAGCCAAAGATTATTCTTCCTCCAAAGAGAAGGTGGATGAAATACCTCCTTCCCTGGTCCAACCATCTCCATCGGCTCCACCTACCAACAATTCTCTTCATCTCGAACGATCAAGCCTAGACACAGTTCTTTGCCCTCCCCCGAAGGGTGTTGTTTGAAAGTCTGCTTTCAATTCTCATGCACGTGTTACCCAAAACTATAGTATTGTAGAAGATCTGGCCCAAGCACCTTCCGCGATGTTAGTCCTCGAAGTCCTTCAGAGTTGTCCCACACAACGGAAGACACTGTTGAAAGCTATTGGTGGAATCGACCCTACCAATACAAACTTAATAATTTTTTACTTGGAAGATCACATTCCAAGGTTACCCCCTCAACTCGCATTTCAAATGAAAGTCATTGTCTCCGACAAGAAAATTTGTAGAACAGTTATTGATGAGGGTGCCTCGACGTGTGTCAAGTCTATTAACTGTTGGAAAGCCATCGACTATCCTCCCTTAACCGAATCCCACAAAACGCTCAAAGCCTTCAATGTCTCTGGTTTTAATCCTTAAGGTTTCCTCCCTTCGTTGCTTATTACGTTAGAACGCAGAACAATCAACGTTGAAGTTGAGGTCTTTGACGCTCCTCTCGATTACAACCTTCTACTTGGCCATAGCTGGATCGATTCCATGCATGCAGTTGTGTCCACTCTTTTCCATGTCATACGTTTTCCACATCAAGGAAAAGTAATTATGGTGGACCAATTGGCCTTCTTTAACTCCGATACATGTACCAGCAATGTACCTTTCATTGCGAAAACACCCCCTAGATATGAGAATGTTAGTGTGGGTCTTCTTAAAGATTCATCTTTGATGGGTACTTTCCCCATTCCACCACCCGATGTTCCACATCCGTTTTTCTCCTCGATAAACATGATTTCCACCTCTGTTCGATAAACCCCTGCGTCTTATGACCTATGGATAGTACCCAACCCCGGTGATCATCTTTTCTATGGAAACCAAATTCCTTTAAGTCCGGTCGAATCCGCTTATCAAGCCATTCAATCGAAAATCCCTTCTATCCCCTCTCTTGGTGATCTATCTTCAGATCCTTTCCATGTCATTTTTCCTATAGATGAGATGATTATGTGTGTTATGTCCATGGAAGATACCCCTTGGGATGATGGACATCATCATTCCATTCTCTTCCTGGAACAACACACCATTGAGAGTTACCAACGGATCTCAACCCCGTTGACTGTTGTCGTCATTTCTTTCGTTCCTGAGTCTACACACGATGTGTTCTACGAAGGGAACTTAAGTAATATCTCACCCACCATCCCCCTCGACATATCCTTTAAACTTGGTGTTGTTGAAAATGTGCATATCGGAGATTCGTGTTCCAATGATGAAGTTGTCACCTACAAGTCTCTTCTTCAAGAATTCAGTGACGTCTTCACATGGAGCTATGAAGCAATGCCGGGTATTGACCCCGACATTGTTGTAGATGAGATTAATACATAGATGGGCACTAAACCCGTTTGGAAATGACTTTGTCCGATCCACCCATGTAAAGAAGATGCTATCAAGCTTGAAGTTGAGAAACTTCTTAAAGCTGGCTTTATTTACCCTGTGGCTCTAACTAACTAGGTTTCCAATCTTGTTCCAGTTAACAAAAAACAAGGTATGATCCACGTGTGCGTTGATTATAGGGATATTAACAAAGCTTGTCTTAAAGACAACTTTCCCACCCCCTTTGTTGACCAAATCGTTGACGATTGCATCGTGAGTGAAATCTTCTCTTTGATGGATGGTTTCTCTGGATATAATCAAATCAATATCGAACCCACCAACCAACACAAGACCGCTTTTATTTGTCGGTGCAACTTTTCAACGTGCTATGTCTTATGCCTTTCATGATATAAAGCACATTGTCCAACAATATCTCGATGACCTACCGGCTCATTCCATGCATCGTCTTGATCTTCCCACACACCTCCGAGCCATTTTCCTCCGATGTCAGTTCTACTGTATATGCTTAAACCCGCACAAATGTGTTTTTTGCATAGAATCTGGCCGACTTCTGGGATTTATTTTTTCATGTCAAGGGATTAGAGTAGATCCTTTGAAGGTCAAGGCGATTCTCAATCTCCCTCGTCCTTCCTCTCTTCGCCAGCTACAAAGTTTGCAAGGGAAGGCAAAATTTCTACATCATTTCATCCCAAACTATGCTAAGTTAACCCTTGGATTTACTCAACTGCTCAAGAAAGGTTCTGAGTTCATATGGGATACCACTGCCAACAAAGCTTTCGATTCTTTAAAACTGAATTTAACCCGTACCCCACTACTTTTCCCACCCGATTATAGTCGAGACTATTTCCTGTATCTCGCAGCCTCAGACACTACCATTGTTATGGTTCTCACAAATACCGAAACCAAGTATTTACATGTTGAAAAACTGGCCTTGGCCACCGTCCAAGATGTTCAATGTTTCCAACACTATATCCTTTTATGCAAGACTACTGTGATTTCCAACTGCAACCCTATGCAACACATTCTTACACACCAGTTGCTAGGGGGAAAATAGTCCAAATGGATCATAAGACTCTAGGAGTTTGACTTAGAATTTGAATGCGCTAAGTCCAATAAATCCTTGGTGTTTGTCGAATTGAAATGCGACCTTCCCTGTTCTGAGATGGAAAATGTAGCAGAGGATTCATTACCCAATGAATCCCTTTTTCTAATCAGTTATGATGACCTTTGGTATGGGGATATCATCATATAACTCCAGACTCAGAATTTCTGGCCCACTTTGTCTAGCACTGATTTTCGTCGCATATGCTACCAAGCCCGTCAATTTATTATTCTCAGTGATACTCTTTATTGTCGTGGGATTGACTCCATTTTTCGACGCTGCCTCACATTTTGATGAAGCTAAGAAAGCCCTGAATGACTACCATTCTAGAGCATGTGGTGGTCACATGTCTGGTTGTGCTACTTCCCATAAGATCTTATGAGATGGGTATTTTTGGCCTTCTTTATTCAATGATTGTATTATTGTTGTCCAAAAATTCCATGCTTGCCAAACCTACAACAACAAAATACGATCACACCCTGCTCCTCTACACCCTGTAGTCTCCGTTGGACCTTTTGAGAAATGGGGTATCGATTTCATGACATGTCACCCTCACTCAGCTGGGGGGCATGGATACATTATTGTAGTCGTAGATTATTTTACGAAATGGGCTAAGGCAATGCCGACATTCGACAATACCGGGAAGACTGCAACACTATTCATATTCAATCACATCATTTCTCAGTTTGGTGTTCCTCAAGCTATCATTACTGATCACGGTAGCCACTTTAGAAACTTCATGATGTCAGAAATCACTGAAAAGTTGGGTCTTCGCCATGAAAACTCAACACCCTATTACCCACAGGCCAACGACCATGTTGAAGCAATAAACAAAGTCCTCATTACCATGCTTCGACGAATGATAGGGATTCACAAAACGAGTTGGCACATGATGTTGTTTTCAACATTGTGGGCTTAATGGAGATCCGTCAAGTCTGCTACCAGGTTTACACCTTTCCAGTTAGTCTATGGTCTCGAATCCATCTTGCCGATTGAATGTGAGATACCGTCTCTAAAGCTAGACATTGAACTTCTCCTGAACACTTCTGCTGAAGAAGAACATCTATTGTATCTTATGCACCTAGAAGAAACCCATCGTGATGCCACCCTAGTTATAGAAACCTAGAAGAAACACGTCAAAGCCCAAGACGACAAGCATGTCAAGCCACGTGTTTTCTCTGAAGGTGATTTGGTTCTCCTTTATGAACAAGATCAAGATTTTCTAGGAGCCAAAAAAATTGAGGCTATGTGGCGAGGCCCTTATATTGTCAGATGGGTGTTGGAAAAAGGAGCCTACGAGTTAGTGGACTATGATGGTATCCCTTTGAGTGAACCCAGAAATGGGCTTTACTTAATGAAGTACTATGCTTAGATCATCTGTGCATGAGTGCTTGTATTTTATTGTATCATACTTTTTGTGTGTTACTTTAGTGTGCTTTTTCATTTTTTGGTTTTTTCCCTCGACCACTTACCTTGTGTTGTGCTTGGTTTCCAGACGTCAGAGTCTTTGTTACCCCACATTGGCTTCGCCGATGGCGCTAGTCGTAGTACTCAGAACCTTGCTTCTGCTGCATGGGCAATTTATGCACCTACAAATGAACTTATCAGTCTACAAGGTGTTTGCCTCGGTCGTGCGACCAATAATATCACATAATATAGCACAGTCATCGAGTTGTTGACTAATTCTATTTCACTTGGTATCCACCACCTGGTTATACGACTTGATTCGCAACTAGTAGTGATACAGTTAAGTAATGTCTATGCTATCTGAAGTCCTACTTTATTGTGGGTATATCTATGAATTCGCCTCTTGGAATGTCATTTTGATTATATCAAATATCAACACATTCCTAGATGTCTAAATACATTGATTGATGATTTAGCTAATTATGTGTTAGACATATATCTGAGACTTTTATAAAACCAATCACATATCACATCTATTATACAAAACAAAATAAGCCGGTAGAAGCTACACACACACACACACACACACACATATATAACGATCAAAAGTTTTACAAAAAGGTTTTGTCCAGGACCAAAATATCAAAATATATGAAGCCCATGGCTTCTACAAATTAGCATTATGGATGATGCTCACTGTAACATACAAATGCTTGGGCTACCCTACAGAGCAGTCTACTAAGAGACTCAGACACGCCCACAGTATGGCATTGATAGCGCCTTGGGATCTCCCCAATCACGATGTCTGGGACATCCACAGTCAATCCCTCTAAGTTTTGTTCAAATTCGTCATAGTATTCAGCATCCCATCTTGCCACTCGAGCCACTTCTCCCCGTCTCTGAATGGGAGACATTCCTGGAGGTCGATACGGCCCCACATCTGTGTCATCAAAATAAATTTTTGATTAGTCCTTGGATAGACATAAAAAACATTTTATATAATAAAATTTGCAAAAACATTTAAAAAGAAAAAAATGTGTACTTCTCACCTAAGTCACCCCACTGAGCATCCTCAGGTAGGACTAAATCTGGATCTCCTTGGAAATCCAAACCAACATATGCGTAGTCATTGATCATCAGCATATGGGGCCTCAACCAGTCAAAACACGAATCGTTATATTTGATTATAGGCCTTACTACGTGCCGAGCCATGAGGTTACACCACCTCAACATCCTTAGATCCTGTGGGGACGGTAAACCCCAATATACCTGTAGTCACAGCAGTGGGAACCTCTCAAGGAATAAAGACACCAAAATTGACCCGTACCCGAACTGCTTTAGGTTGCCCCTTCTACACTTTGTTAGTTGCCTCTTCATGTTGCGGAGAACTGCATCTGACCAGTTAAAAACTCGAGGCTCTATGCACTCTATTGCATATTGAAAATAGCTTTGGAGAGCCATGTGCAGAGCCACGCTCCCAGTCATGCGTGCAATGGTAAATAAGATAGTTCGTAGGGTCAAGTCTTGGACCCCCCAAATGGAAACTTTACCCTTGCTTCTCTCCATCCCAGGAACACAATGTCAACGAACATACTCACTCATAGAAAGTCCACCACCCCTACCTCTGGTCAGAGTCGCATGGGATCCACGTTGTGACAACCCCGTCAGAAAATAGATATCCTTGATATCTAGTGTAAACGTGTGGACCTCTACATGAAATAACTATTGATCCACATCCCACATGTGGACCAGGTAGTCTAACAACCTGAGTTGGGCTCTCATGCCCAGGATCCTGAAAATTTTTAAGAACCCACATTCCCGGAGGGCAGCAACTGTACGCGGATCATTTTCGGCAATGGAATCATCCTCCTCGTGTTCCCTTTCCCTCCATTCCAAAATCGCGATGATCAATACCTACAATGGAGCCATGCGAAGGAAGTTAGCAACTCTTTTTAACCTCTTGAATAATTTTTTATTAAGTAAAAACTTGCACAAAAATCCACTTTTCGGCCCTCGCGGGTGAAGCTTTTGCACAGTGTGATATTCTCGTAGATGCACTAAAGCCCACCTATGAAAATATTAGTTTCCCGCAGGTCCCGAATGGCTCACTTGCGAGAATGCCTGAGCGCACCTATCGGCCCTAAAATGGACTCAAAACTCTAGAATTTTCCAATAAAAATAAAAAATAATCCATGAAAAAGTTGAAAAATCGGGAGATTACCTCGTTGGCCGAAACTATGTGCTAAATGATCACTTGTAGCTCCCACAATTGACTAATGAAATTTGAAAAAAAAAAGGAGGTTTGACAAGTTTTTGGCAAAGTAACAATGAAATGGTAAAAAGCCCTTTTTTCCCATATTTATTCACTTTTTACTATTTCTCATTTAATTTTTTGTATTAGTTTTTATTTTGCTTAAAAAACCTAATACCCTAATGGCTTTGTGAGCATGGTTTTTTGCAAAAGGCTAACCTAGAAGTCTGAATGACGGTGTACGAGCATTTCTCTCTTTTTATATTCGTCACATGTACGAGTACCTTTTTAGGGTTTTATAGGGAAAACCTCGAGCTCGGTCTTCATTCATTCTCACGCTCAAAAATACATGAGAACGCAACTGAGTATACTTTTGTCATCTTTTCATACTCGTCATGGTAACACGAAAACAACGAAAACAAGGGAGCATCCTTTAACCTCTTTTCACGCTCCATAAAAATGAAAATATTTCCGAGTGATCTTGCTATTTTCACGCTCGTAAAAGTATTTGAAGAAAACATTCGATGAGTGATAGTTCATCACTTTTTCGGTCTCGTCGAACTAATTTACGAAAAAGGAACTGGGAGAGTTCTCTTTAAGTGTTTTTCAGACTCTCAAAACATGAAAAACCCCCGAGTTTTCTATCTTTGGACTCGTTAAACAAACATCAAAAGATCCTTTATGGGACTGGACCACTCCTTCCTAGGGTTCATTAAATGTACTCTGAGGGACTCATCCGAAGGATGAGCTTACATCAACAAGCATATGTTATCCTCCTCAAGCTTGCGTAAAAATAAAGAGGTACTCACCAGAAATGGTGGGGGAAATTTTGGGAAAGGGATATGCCTTCGTATTTGTATTAGTGGTAGTAAGCGTCGCTCTTGAACATGACACTCCCTATTCGTCATTTGAATCTGGTTTGGGAAATCCATTTGTCTCTCATCTAACTTACTAAAAGGTAATATCTTGGGTCGTCTTTAAGTCAATGCTGCCAAGACCGTTGTCGTGTCATTCATATGTTCAAGAGAAGTACAAACAAGCCCTCCATTGAGTCAATCATCTGTAGTTGTCCATTCTTACCATGTCGGCCTTCCCTGTGTCTGTTTCAAATCATATTCATACTTTGACTTACCCTCAAAATATGTTACTTATTTCGTGTCATTGATGGGGGATACATCAAGGCCCTCTTGTGACGAGTCTTTTTTCATCGACTCCAACTCATTATCCAGGAATAAGACTTAGAAATGATTTAGTACCTTAAAACCTACATGCCTTAATGGTAGGTCTCTTTGCTTTCGACAGTGGATTCACATCATTGGTCCCTGATCGAGAGATTCCACCGAGTGTTCGACTTCAGCTCATTTATTCACATTCGTTCGGATTGTACTTCGGTACCTTGGGAGTCATTGACATCAATGGTGATTTCCCTCACACTTGTTAACAATTTTCATCAATGAACAACAATCAAGTGGTCTCTACCATGTTCAACTTCGACACATGTAATCATATGGCTAGATTCGTACTTTTCAGATGATGGGATTGAAAACCCCGGGTCTCATATTTTTTGCCCAGGTTGCACTAGAGTATTTATGATTTGTATTGACACATAGATCCACTTTGTATGTCATGTGGATATTTGCTAATCTACCTCTTATACCACATAGATCCACCGTGTATTCCTGGTGGCTATGTAGCATTTTGATGACATGGATCCACAGTGTATGATTGGTGGCCATGGCCTACATTTATGATTTCATTCATTTGTGGTTTGAACATGGGAATTCTTGCCTCAGAATTGGTATTATATTCTTCATATGCTTGATTGTTTGCAGGTTTCTGATTAGGTGTGATCGTTGTTTCTGACACACACATGCATTTTACAAAGTATTTCAACTGTCATGAGTTCCAGCCTCATACTTTGGGGGGCATTCGGTTACACATTATTTTGGTCACTCTGGTGGTGTCTCTACAGTTATGTGTTCAAGCTCTCATAAGGACCTTTTGTCTGAGAAAAGTGACTGTTGTCTTCTTCCATAAACCATATTTTTAAGATGCGTTCGCAAGCTGTCTATGTTGTAGGGTGCAAGAATCTTGATTCTCGCAGGCAACCCTATACCTAGCTTGTGAGGTGTTCACAATCTACTCTATAGGTAGGGTGAAAACCTGTTTCAAAGCTTAAAAGGAAGAGGAAGTTATGAAGGTTCTAGAAGATGATCTTCTAGAAAATGAGTTGGCACTCACATGGTTGGTATCATACTGACTTCTCAAATTTGATGGGATCATCCTCATCCCTTTAACCATCTCTCCTTTTCCTATATAATGAAGGGTTTCTCAAGGAAGAGGTTAATAAAGATTGAATAAAGAATTGATGAAATAATAGATTCAGAATTATGTGAGGAATCTTGTTTTAATTGATGCTTGAGGCCTCCATTTGTCCATCAAGCCTTAGTGGATCTTCTTCATGCAAGTTTGGAGCAAGTGTCTGTGTTGGAACAAAGGACCACTGAAAGGAATCTTGCGACATCAAGGCGATCTGGTTGTATCTTCTACTTTCACATTAATATAATATAGTGGTATATAGGGATAATTTTAAGGATGGAAATTTATTTTAAAATGTAGAAACCTTGGCGAATCTTACTAATCCTTCATATGCCAACTATAAATGACTAGCGATATTTTTGTAAAAATATTCCAATTTCTAAGGATTTTATATAGATTTTATAAAATTTTGGCTATTTTTAAGGTAAAATAATTTTATCCTATAGAATTTGGGCGAATTATTTTTAAAATAGCGAATCTCTTTTTTTGAAAAACCATGGAAAATTAGCCCATGAGTGAAATTTAGCCCCTAAAATCATCATTGGTATATCCCTTTCCAATAAAATCACTCTTATTTTATTGCATAATTCCTTGATCATATGCATAGGTCGTCATTGAATATACTTTACTATCTTCACTTTGGTTGGTTGATGTTGTCTTGGATCTGATCTCGCAAGAGCACCAGAGCGAAGTAGGATCAATAAAGACCTAAGGAAGTGATATAAAGCATCATGTCATGTCCTGCTTTGTTCTAGATCCAGGTGGATCTAGGGAGATCTGTTAGTGTCCGCATATACCGATTTATCCTATAACAACCATGGATACCTTTGCTGAAAAATCTCATTCATGTATGCATTATTGATTAGAAAATTGTTTCTTCAACAACCATACATGACATATTTTTTAAATATGAAACAAAGTTTGGTTTAGCAACACATCAGATTCATGCAATCCAATCCATACAAATCGTTTCATACTTGTAAAAGAGCAGGGGGTGAATAAGGGTTCTGGGATATGTGAGGGATTGTATTGAGCAAAAAGTGTTAAAATGTGGGGGGATAAATCATGATTACTGCTCACAAATCATCAAACAATCAACTATATCGTAAATCAAAAGAATATATCATTGTGATTTATCCTTGTGCGATCCTTTAAATGTCATAATACATAATTTATCTTAGCTATAATTAACTTTTAAGAACAATGAGTGGATAGTGAATATGGGAAGTCGAGGGGAGTTGTAATGTGCAAAACATGAAATAATGGTAGCTAAAAGAACGAATATTGTTCTTAAAACCAATTAAGTAATCCATAAAAACAACTCTGTATTCAATACAAACGATTCCAACACCAATTAAAAAATTACTGTGTGTCAAAACTTGTTCACCATCCCACATCCAGTTTCTTTAAAATTCTCAATTAACACAATGTATAATCATACTAAGAATCACTATGCCTTTCAACCTTCTTGTTAAGAGAATTCTTGTTTCTTTTCATTCCCTTCCCTTTTTTATTTAAAACAAAATCAAAAGGAACACACAATCACATTGCTTCATTTATGTCCAACATATATTTCTATAAATTATCAACCACCAACCATAATTCACAGTTTCCCAAATCAAACATAGACACAGGTCTTTTCCCCAGTTAAACAGACTTTTTAAAACTTTCCCGATTTCACTCTTTTGATAATATTAACTAATAAGACTTACAATGAAACCAAAATACAAAACCCTAGCTTCATTTATGATGGTGCGATTAAATAAAACAATGCACGATGTCTCCATAATCCATACACAATAAACAACAAAGTCACAGTAATCATTTTCGCCAAATTGCAATGATCCCGATCAGAACTAATAAAACACACAACAACCACCAAATAACAATTGAAACCACGTTGTAGGAACACAATGACCAATTCATAACGAAAAGAGGTAAACCTCTGACTGTACATTAGCGTTTACTCCCAATCAACCAATTTAATAAAAAAAATGAGCTAGGTTATCGATGCAATTGTTACAACAAAAGAGATAATCCCTTGAATGTGTCTCAATTCTCATCCCCAATCACAACCTTCAACTTGATCAAATAGATACAAGACAATACTCAAAGAAACTTTCATAACCACTTAACCAATTTATGACAATCAATAAGATACCCAACAAGAGTGCGAATAGTTGGGGTTATCAAAATCGGGATATGTAACAATGAACACAAGAAGTAATCAAGAGTTCACTCGGTCATCAAAGAACAAAGATACTGGAGGTAGAACATATCAACAATAGGAAGAGACCCTTTGAAACAAGCATGATAGAACCACAACTTTTTATAACTTTCAGTTTGTGTAATAGTGTGACATTTCAACACCAGGTAGAGTAGGAAACTATGCAGAGGAGAAACAATTTCTCACTATACAATAACAAATACCAAGAACACACAAAGGCATAACCCTCACTCCTTTCTCAAGGCCGAACCAATTTATAACAATGCCAGTCGAAATGCAGACATTAGGTATCACCAACAACCATAAAGAATGTATCTTGGCATAATGGCCATCCCCTATCCAACTTCGTCGATGCCAATACCACAAAAATAAGCCCACGACGACCAGGGGAATAACCCACGAACGTGGCTTTGGAAGAAACACAGTGACCAATAGGTAGTTCAAAAGCATATAGAGAAACCCCATAGAAACCCGAATACAACCAGACATAGTTACCATAACTGTGAGGAATCAGCGAGAAAGGATAAACATAGCGAAACCCTCTTGTTATCACTCCAGGAGTCCTTCTCAGGTTGTAGCTTGAAAAATCCTAGTAACTTAAAATGTGTTTTGGTTTTATGTTTATATTTGGATCAATGGGATAACTGACCTACTGGATTGGTATCAAGACGGTCAAATGAAACAATGCTTTCAAGAATCAATGATCAGATAGGTAACTTAATGGTGGATGAAGAATGCTATGCTTATTAACCAGAACACACATGTGATGGGTGATATAAGATAGTTTAGATTACTATTAAATCAAGCTTATGAACTGACAAAATGAGATAACCGTCATTAGCAATTAAGACAAACTTGAATCAAAGCACTGAAAGAGAAAGGTAATGGCAGTCTGACATCAATAATGAAAGGAAACCATGTTTTGTATTATATGTATGAGAGTCTATTACAATAGCAACATGGTATCTGTATCCTGAATCAAACCCCTTTCCTTCATCTAAAGTTTTAGGCTTTATATTCCGTACAAAACAGTTCTAGATCCTAAGAAACTGGATCTAATATACTAAAAATAGAAAGTCAAAACAGTTTCATAAAACTAGGAATAAATCCTATTTTAAGGGTCAACCCCTTATCCTGATAATATTCAAAGCATTTGACAAATGCAACAAGTCGTCATAAGCTGATGGATGAAGTCGAAAATGCCACCTTGACAGACATGTCATTTTTTTCCACAAATAGGCAACAAACTTTATCTCTTTCACTTTGCTGGCACCTCCAAAACTGGAACAACACATTGAAACAAATCCTCTTAATTATAATATTCACTTAGAAACCATCCTCGTTCCCTTTAGCATGATAAAACTTAGATATGTGCAAACAGATTGCCATTCTTCCCTTCTCTGTGCTTTCGATGGATAAAGAGCCAAAATTCTAACCTGTAAGCCACTGAAAGCTCTGCTTTCAGTGGCTAAGGACAGCTGTGAAAGCCTTCCTAATCCACCGAAAGCTTTGTTTTAAAATAGTTTTCAAAATTGAAAAATGCATTTCCTCCCCAAGATTTTGATCTTCAAGGCTATTCCTTTAGGGTTTTTGTAGTCTGGGCAAGGTCTTCCAGGCCTGTGTGAACTATAGGATTTTCCTTTGGAAGCATGAGATTAATTTTTGAATGCCTAGAAACCCGATGTATTTTATTGTTTTCTTCAATCATCTTTCTTTTCTTTTTCTCCATTTTAACATACATCTTAGCAAGCTTATGGAAATAATCATATAGTTCAACATTCCCCTCTGTCAAATTTTCATTTCTTTTCTTAATCTCTCTTTCAAGAAATTCAAGTTCATATACCTGCCTGAGAAGTTGATTGATCTTCTGTGATGAAGATTTCTTTGGCTTGCTGGTTGATGCTTCAACAACCTACAACTCTTGATCTTCTTGAGGTGTTGGTGAAGGCAAGTCTTCATGCTCTGTCATCTACTCTTGTTGTTCATCATCCTCAGAGTGTGTGTAGGGGAGATTGAGGATGTTCTT
Organism: Picea sitchensis; assembly: GCA_010110895.2. Classification (NCBI taxonomy): domain Eukaryota; kingdom Viridiplantae; phylum Streptophyta; class Pinopsida; order Pinales; family Pinaceae; genus Picea; species Picea sitchensis. The sequence goes on from SNQJ01S0002680.1 coordinate 52,019, forward strand.
ATCCTTTAGGGAAATTTCTTCCTCTGTAGCCTTACTAAAATATAACTTCTTCTTGGTCCTCTTAGGCTTAGAAGAAGAGGAAGGTTGATCAACTTCTACTGGAGATATGGTTCTCCTCTTTCTCTTGTCACTTCTAGGAGTAGAATATTTCTTAGAAGAATATTTATTCTTGTCATCAGGCTGTGTCTCTGTCTCAAACTCATTCTAGAAAAGGAAATGTCCCCAGTTATTTCCCTTCCTCTGTAGCTCCTCAAGGACTATGAGTTTAATGAGGCCATGATGAAAAATCCTTCCCTGAACCATGATTGGTTTTGCCTGGACTTGGTGATCCATCTTTGTTAAACTTTTATGGAGATAGAAAGGCAAATTCAAAGGGCTTCTTACAGTGAAGTTATTCATTAGTTTGAAATGGTAAATCAATACCCTACAGTACCTTCCCTCACCTATGATATAGACCAAGATAGCCTTCAACAGATGTTTCCACTTCTTCTCCAAATAAGACATAGGGATATCTTTGTTCCAGATGATCACTTATGTTGAGGCTTCCGATATGATCTGAATTCAATATTTTTGGTAATGGTGGTTTTAAACCATATTTCACCTGTACCTGGAATCTCTGTAGCTGTTGTTATCAGGGCTTCATCAACCTGGAACTCTTCCCACCCAAATTTATCTTTCCTTCCATCAAATGACAAGGAAAATGCCTCTGCAACCTACTAGTGAGAGCCTTGAAGCTTCTCATAGTACCTGTAACATCCCACATCCTTGAAGAGCTAACATACTTCAGGGTGTGACTCTAAGTAGTCAATATCATTGAGCTCCTTCCTAAGTGCAGCTCCTCCTCTCTTCATATGGAAATTAATGCTCCAAAACCTGCAATAGACAATTCAGGCTAGGGAGACAGACTTAGTGCAAAATGGGGGAAGTTTGGGCTCATTGAAGATGGGCGAAATATGAGGAATGTGTTCTAATCAAGCTCTGAATTTGAGGAATGTGATAGCAATTAGGATTTGAAAAGATCATGATTTGGTATACTCGAATGATAGGAATTACACAACCACGCGATTTTATGAATACTGAAGTTAAAATGGATTTGATATATCACGCAGAGGGCAGGTCCTAGATTATAGGACATGTGTAGGGTCAAGAAGATTTAGGATAAATCAACTCAAAATCATAATAACACTTAATCACCTCTTACCAAATCACAATCAACCACTTCACTTATCCTTTCGAATGGTAATGAGTAATCATAATACTTTTCCCTGATGTTTTATGTGTGTGAAAAGACGTACTGATTGTTTCCAAGTTCCTGCACTTTTGATGGCTAAAGTATCTCCGAATTTCGTGTTTAAGCCACCGAAAGATAAGGCTTTCGGTGGCTTAGAAGCCGTTTTGAAAAAGGCATTAGCCACCGAAACCTGAGTTTTGAATTTTTTGAAGGAAAAAACAAATCAAATGTTTTTCAAACTTTATTTACAAGATGGAACTCATTAAAATGAGACCCTAAAATTTAGAAATGTATTTTTCAATTACCTCCTATTACCTAAAATAAACAAATTTGACTGTGTTATTTGAGGAGATAACATCTGGCTCCAACTGGGATGGATACCGCCCTGCGAGGTTTCCAAGAACCTAGTATTTCCAATCGCCCTTAACATTGGGCATGGAGTCATTTGGCCTTGACCATTGATCCCCTGCAAACCTGTAGCTTTCCTGTGATGTTTCAAGAACAAGCAAACCTGTGCCTATCCATTTAACTTGAAAATCCTACAACCTGCTAAAAAATCATTCACAATTTGTATTGTGTCTAGTCCATTGGGATACAGAGTCATTTAACCTGTGCAACTGATCTTCTGCAAACCTATAGCTTTTACCATTGGGCTATGGATTCGTCTGGCCTTATTAAATGATCCCCTACAAACTCTAAAGACCTGTGCAAGTGATCTTTGTACACCTATATCCTTCTCTGCTTATTCAACAAACTGACAATTGAAAGAGACTACTTGCTTATAAAAAAAACTCATTCTCCTACTCCTACTCTAACCAGATTTGCATTCAGGTTAGGTAAAGGTTGATTTCCATAACATCCATCCAAGAAATTTTAATATTGAAGAAATCTCATCTTTATCACTAATCAACAAATGATGTTTGACATGAAACAATAGTGATAAGAAGTCTTTCAGGAAACCATACTTACCTGAAAACACTGGCAATCCAAAGAAATCTGAAACTTTCAAGATTTCTGAAAAGTATAACTCCATGAATGCTTCCATCGAATCCTTGAAAAGAAGATGATAAACATGTTGCTCCTCGGGAAACAATTGCACATCTATGGAAGCCTCTTTCTTAGCCATGACTATTCCTCTACGGGAAGACTAATCATCTTCTTGTCATTTTGAGATCAACTTATGATCATCAAAATATACAATTTCCTCATCAGAATAATGCTCACCAGAGGATAATGAAATAGGGTTTACATCATATGGATTAGGATCAGCTAAGAACGTATAATTTCCTATGCAATCATCAATTATCATAGGCTCTTCCTAATTTACAAACTGATCATAAACTTCACATGTATACATGTCTCTAGAATACTCTGCATATACTGAAGAATCCGATTCTGAATTTGAAATATACTCACTTTTAGGTTGTTGTTCCATATTTGTTTCATACTCACTGCTTTCTTGATCTGAGTTTGAAATAAAATCACATGCTCGCTACTATTCCAAAAATGGTTCACATTCATTACCTTCCTGCTCAAATTCTGAAACATACTGACCTCCTGTTTGCTAACATTCTGCTTGCTTATGTGCTTGCATATTTTCAGAGTAAACCCACTCTTTGATCTTCTTGGAAGCATGGATGTTCTCCTCTACCTCTTGAGCATCTTCAAACAAGCTCCTTAAGGATGAAGACTTGCGTTCTAACAGAAGAAGGGAACGTTCTGAATGAAGACCCATAACATAATATATCATGCCAACTATCTCTGAAGGCCAAATCTCTAAAGGCATGTCATGATAGCTGCTGAAAAATCTTCGATTGAGGACAGACAAAGATTCACCCTACTCTCTCTTCAAAGCATAAAAATTAGCAAAGTATGAATCTAGTGATTTGCACTCACCCCAATATTTCAAGAAAACATTAGAGAACTTGACCCAAGAGCCAATAGAATCGACTCTTAGACCCTTAAACCATGCAACACCATCTCTGATCAAAGACTTGGAGAAAAATCTCATGATCACATCTTCATGAACAATCTCAAATCGCTCAACAAAATCGTCAAAGGATTCCAAGTGCTTCTTAGCTGAAACTTGATTCTCTCTAGAAAAATGGGGAAGATATCCATAACAGTCAAGAGGGTAAGGATTAAGAAGATAAGTCAGCCTTAAGGGTTTGAACATATTCATCCTTATCTTAATTTGAAAAGAAGTAGGTTGATTATGAGAGATAACATGTTGATGAAAAGGTTCAGTAGTAATGCCACAAGGTGTTGAGCTATGGACAAGGTTTGAATCAATTTTGACCTCTGTATGGTTACGTGGCTGATCAGATTCAAGGGAGATTTGAATACAATAATCGTCTTTATGAATGGGCTGAGGTATAGATACTGAATCAACATCTACAATATAAGAAGTATGTAGATCTTCTTCTTCTAAAGATGGATATATATAAGAAGGATGATGATTTTCTGAATATACAAAACAGAAAATGATTCTCTTTACACACGAAGGGAAAAGAATGAAAGAGTTGATAAAGAAAAACAACAGTTCATGAAGCAAACTAATGAACTTATACCTGGATTTGAAATTCATCTCCTTCATCTTCTGTCAATTGGATCCTTCCCAGTGGAGTCTTATTAAACTCACATGGATCAGGGAAAAAGGAGGCTTTGTAAATATGCCCTAACAACAGGGCTAGATTTTCTTACCCTTTTACAAACAAGTCTGGAGAAAAGACTCTACTATAGGAAAATTGGTATGAGTATAGGAGTAGATTTTTCCTGGTTCTGCTTGCAAGGAATTCATAGAAGAGGAGAAGACCTCTTCCGGGGTAGATTGTTCAACCTGTTTCCCTAAACTATGTACAGAAAAATTCTCAGGAAAAGGATTTATAACAACAGAATCTAACGAAGGCTCATCACCCTTTGGATTCTCTAATTCAACTACAATTTTCTAAGAACAAGAAGATTCAACAGACGTAGGCTTAATGGAAGGTGTTATAGGTAATGGATGAAGTTGAAAATGCCACCTTGACAGACATGTCATTTTTTGCCACAAATAGGCAACAACCGCTATCTCTTTCACTTTGCTGGCACCTCCAAAACTGGAACAACACATTGAAATAGATCCCCTTAATTATAATCTTCACTTAGAAACCATCCTTGTGCCCTTTAGCATGATAAAACTTGGATCTGTGCAAAAAGAGTGCCATTCTTCCCTTCTCTATGCTTTAGGTGGCTAAAGATCCATAATTCTAACCTATAAGCCACCAAAATCGCTTCTTTCGGTGGCTAAGGACAGCTGCAAAAGCCTACCTAAGCCACATAAAGCTTTGTTTTAAAACAATTTTCAAAATTGAAAAATTCATTTCCTCCCAAGCTTCCGATCTTCAAGGTTGTTCCTTTAGGGTTTCTGTAGCCTGGGAAAGGTCTTCCAAGCCTGTGTGAACTATAGGCTTTGCCTTTGGAAGCATGAGATTAATTTTTGAATTGGTAGCAACCCTACGTATTTTCTTGTTTTCTTCAATCAACCTTCTGTTCTTTTTGTCCATTTTAACATACATTATAGAAAGCTTATGGAAAGAATCATATAGTTCAACATTACTCTCTGTCAAATTTTCATTTCTTTTCTTAATCTCTCTTTCAAGAACTTCAAGTTCATATACCTACCTGAGAAGCTGATTGATCTTCTGTGATGAAGACATCTTTGGCTTGTTGGTTGATGCTTCAACAACCTGCAACTCTTGATCTTCTTGAGGTGTTGGTGAAGGCAAGTCTTCATGCTCTGTCATCTTCTCTTGTTGTTCATCATCCTCAGAGTCTGTGTAGGGGAGATTGAGGATGTTCTTATCCTCTGGGGAAGTTTCTTCCTTTGTAGCCTTACTGAAATCTAACTTCTTCTTGGCCCTCTTAGGCTTAGAAGAAGAGGAAGGCTGATCAACTTCTACTAGAGAGATGGCTCTCCTCTTTCTCTTGCCACTTCTAGGAGTAGAATATTTCTTAGAAAAAGATTCATTCTTGTCATCAGGCTTTGTCTCTGTCTTAAACTCATTCCAGAAAAGGAAAAGTCCCCAGTTCTTTCCCTTTCTCTGTAGCTGCTCAAGGACTATGAGTTTAATTCAAAGGGCTTCTTCCAGTGAAGTGATTCATTAGCTTGAAATGGTAAACCAACACCCTACAATAACTTCCCTCACCTATGATATAGACCAGGATAGCCTTCAACAAATGCTGCCACTTCTTCTCCAAATAAGACATAGGTATATCTTTGTTCCAGATTATGCACTTATGCTCAGGCTTCAGATATGATCTGAATTCAATGTTTTTGGTAATGGTGGTTTTAAACCATCTTTCACCTATACTTGGAATCTCTGTAGCTATTTCTATCAGGGCTTCATCAACCTGGAACTCTTCCTGCCCAAATTTAGCTTTCCTTCCATCAAATGAAAAGAAAAATGCCTCTGCAACCTGTTGGTGAGAGCCTTGAAGCTTCTCACAGTACTTGTAACATCCCACATCCTTGAAGAGATGACATACTTCAGGGTGTGACTCTAAGTAGCCAATATCATTGAGCTCCTTCCTAAGTGCAGCTCCTCCTCTCTTCATATGGAAATGAATGCTCCAAAACCTACAATAGACAATTCGGGCTAGGGGAGACAAAATTAGCGCAAAATGGGGGAAGTTTGGGCTCAACGAAGACGAGTGAAATATGTGGAATGTGTTCTAATCAAGCCCTAAATTTGAGGAATGTGATAGCAATTAGGATTTGAAAAGATCATGATTGGGTATACTCGAATGATAGGAATTACACAACCACGTGATTTTATGAATATTGAAGTTAAAATGGATTTGATATATCACGCAGAGGTTAGATCCTAGATTATAGGACATGTGTAGGGTTAAGAATATTTAGGATAAATCAACTCGAAATCATAATAACACTTAATCACCTCTTACCAAATCACAATCGACCACTTCACTTATCTTTTCGGCGGCTAATGAGTAATCATAATACTTCACCCCAATGTTTTATGCGTGTGAAAAGACGTCCTGACTGTTTCCAATTTCCTGCACTTTTGGTGGCTAAATTAGCCCTGAATTTCGCATTTAAGCCACCGAAAGCTAAGGCTTTCGGTGGCTTAGAATCCCTTTTGAAAAACGAATTAGCCACCAAAACCTGAGTTTTGACGTTTTTGAAGGAAAAAACAAATCAAATGTTTTTCAAACTTTATTTACAAGCTGGAACTCATTAAAATGAGCCCCTAAAATTTTAAAATGTATTTTTCAATGACCTCCTATCACCTAAAATAAACAAATTTGACTGTGTTATTTGAGGAGATAACACCTCCAACAAAATGCCCATAACTACTTAAAACAATAGAGAACCATCACAGTTTTCACCACACAGAAAAATTAATGAAATCATAACTTCAACAAACCGATTCTTTCATTTGCAAAATGAATAACCACACAGTCATTCCAGAGAGAAGAACCACGTGTTTACATAGTTGCCAATCTCAGGAAAACACAAACCAACACATTAATGAGACATCATTCATTTCATACACAGAGTGAAATTCATGGATGGGTGAAACGAACCAAACCTGTAACCAATGGCTTTAAAAGTGGCGAGTTGGTCGACCAATTCCTTCTAGGCTTGAATCTCAGAGCTTAACCACCAGTAAAACCAAATGAAACAATAACCATGCTAGGGTGATGGCCCAATGGGATAAGTATGGAGTGAAGTGCATTCACTGCACGCCGCTTCCATCTTCCTCACATTCAATTTCGTAGTACACGATGTTGAGTTGAGAAAAAGGTACAAATATTATCCTTATTACTATGGTTTTTGATATATTCTTTGTTGAATTTTTTATTAATTTGAAGTAATTAGGGAAGAAAATGGTTTAAAATTCTTTAGGAAATATTATTGAATGATATTAGATATTTTCTGAATTTTGGTTTGAATTGTTTTGATTTTATTGCAGAAATGGACAATTGTTGTTAACTCAAGATATTTAAGAAGATCATGAAGATGCACATGTCATTGGAGATCGAAGAAATCAAGCACAAAACAATTTAAAGGAAGATTGACTCTTTATCTTGTAATCTTCATAAATAGTAAAAGCAATCTTGAGGATCTCTTGATCCCCAGGATAGATTAATTTACCAATTTCATTGTAATATATAAAGGATAGTGAACAATAGAGAAATACCCAAGGATTTTAACCAAGCATTAAGATTTCTTAATTGTTGACATTCTGTACAACAATTCATTGTAAATGGTTTATCAATTATGGAATTAATGAAAGATTCAAGCGTTTTGATCATCCCTGTGTATTGAGTTTTTAGTAGTAGTATCTTCTGAAGACCATGGGCCCAGTCGGAAGGAGTTACTGTCTCATCTGTAATCGTATCAATTATGTGATTTGAATTTTCTTTCAAAACAATTATATAGATTTGATAATGTGTTGATTCTTTTATGAATTGGTTATGCTGTTCATTTGCAGAGAATAGATGTTTCATTTGAATATTATTGATTGGTGTTCCATTTCCAAATGTTGTTAGTTTATCGCTTGTGAATTCCTTTCATTTTCGCATACGTTGTTCCTTTTATCAAGTTCACATTTTCCATTCCTTTCGCTTGATTCGCATTTGATGTTCCTTCTTAAATATATAGTAGATCGTTGTTCTTGTCCAACATGTTAAATAATCATTGAGAGATTGATTCATTAAGTGGTTGTGCAGATTAAATTATTGTTTCTTAGATAAATGAATTCAACAAATTGATTAATGTTTTGATTCATGGTGTGTTATTGTTCAGATTGCAATTCTGTTGAGTGAGCTGTTACTTTCAAAGTTTTTAATGAATGGGTGAAGAACTTGATTATTGCAGTGATTTAGATGGACTCAAATTTTCTTTAGTTGAATTATCTACACAATTTAAACCTCTACGACTATCTGCATAGACTTTGCTGACATTCTTGAAAGAGAAGATGAATTCTCGGTTGATAAATTAATATCAGACTAAGGTTGTTTTTAGGACATCTTTAGAGCCCAACAACCATCCTAGTGCTGACCACTTTGGAAGTAAGGAGGAAGTCACACCACATGTTCCTAGAATGTCGAAGTTACAAGTAATGAAGGCCATAGATCAAGGGGTTACATGGACACACCTTGACCATGAGATCGAAGGGCTTGAAAGGATATCAGTCTCTAGGGTGACGTGGCATGTTGACATCACCTAGGGTGATGTGGACCCACATTGTACGTGCCACTTGGATTCATACGTTTCACAGAACCTACGTGCCCATTAAAATGTGACACATGTCACCCACTGTAGGGGCCACGTGTCATCTATGCCTTGCCACATGTCACCCCTGGAAATTTCCTGTTTGGTCCATTTGGCGAGAGGAGTATTCAAAATCCACCCGTCCTTGCCCCTGCATCCAGTACGTCACCATGTGTGAGGGTGGACCCTTCGGGAGTTCGGGACTTCGAAACTTCCAAGGTTTGGAATGCAATATCGAGGGTAAGTTGAAAGGCCTGAAGGCTAGAGCTACATTGTGAGATTTCGGGCTCCTTCGAGAGTTTGGGAATTCGGGACTCCGGAGGACATGTGTGCGGAAAAAAAGGGACGGTCAACACTGAACGACGAATTCCCTTCTAGCCTGTGTGTTAGATGAGGATCAACTCTAGTCATTGGATTGGACAGTGGATAGACCTTCCCTGAGGGAGGTAGGAACCTGGAGATGGTACGAATGAGATTGACCCATGTGGGCGCCACATGGACCTCAACTCTTAATGCCCAAATAACTTTGGGAGGTCATAAATTGAAAACTAGAGGTCGAATTAGAGCTCGGTAGCAGTCACTAGAAAGATACAGATGAGTAGAAGAGGATGAAGACCTCGAATAGGGGACTTGAGATGATTAGAGGAAGAAAAGTTTTTATGCCCTATCCCTAGAAATGGTAATTAGGGGTCAGGTGTGTTACACCTTGGAGATAGATTAATCTCTTCTCTGAAATAAATTTATCTTCACACCACTGAACGATCTCTTTAAAATATGTTACCTCTAGAACACAACCAACAAGTGTTATTTCTAAGGTCCAGACCTAGTTCTTCTTTTTCTTAGCAGGAGATAGGGCCTTGTAGTAGTTGTAAGATGGAACTCTTGATATTCATGTCTGAACATGTTTAGTGTATCACCACAATACAATTCATTTTTCTTAATTGACATTATTTACATTGCTTTCTATCCTTGGCAATATGTTGCATATAAAATTTTACAACTTGGCATATTAGTTCTTATTTAATTTACCACATATTTATTTGATGATTAATAATTGTATCTCTTGTTTCAAATTTGTTAGTTTGCACGATGTTGTTTTTAATTTATTACAATGTTTATTAAATCTTCACCACTTTAATAATGAAATTATGTTCACACAAGTGGAAAGGGAAATAAATGTGATGGGGAAGTGGTGATGTAATGTTGTGGTGGATAGAAAGTGTTTAAGTATGGAGGTGTGAAAAAATAAATGTAAAATGCATTACAGTGAAGGCAAGATTGTGGGTGTAGGACACAAGGCATGGGGAATGGAAAAATATGAAAGGGACTCACTCCTGCATTTGCAAAGAGAAAAATAACTAAGTATGGTGTTATCACATGTTCTTGCAGGGGGGTGTTTTTTCCTTTTCATTTGGCCCTTGGGTGACAAAATGAAAAAGAAGGGGCTTAAAGAAACCCACAAACGTGTGTCATCCAAAGGCGGGGTGCATTGTGATATGGTGTGCACATATCGGAGGGGAGCTAGCACACGCTAAGCTCTAGTTCAGGAGTTCAGGGATCAGGAGAGTCGGGAGTGGCTCACATCAGTGCACCCAAATCCTGAAGTTGTGAAGCACTCGAGAGTGGGCCCAAGGTTGCAGCCCAAGGTCATGTGGAAAGGTTGGTGCCCATCGTGAGGAGCCTTAGCCATCGGATGAAAATAAATCACAACTGTTTATTTGAGTACGACGATTTCGTCAAATTGGGAGTCGAGGATTCTATTTTCAAGTGATATGAGGATTCCCAAAGGGAGAAATCTCGGAGCGCCTTTGGAGATAAACGTTGGGTCATGAACCAGGGTTGCATGAGGGTAAAGGTGAATATTTCACGAGAGCTATTCCAGGGGCCAAAATTTCGGTGTTGGCCGCAGAAAGAGGTCGCCACATTTTCCAGGTGCCAATTTGACTCGGCCCATCTTGATCCCGATGCAGACAGTTCATGAAAGTGAGGCGGTAGTTGAGACATCGTCTAATCGCACAAATGGAAAGCCAGAAAGGATTGGTAGAGCAAAGCTTGCATCTGACATGGGAAGGCATGCACAGAGGATACTACATGCTCAGTCTGAATGAGAAGACACAGACATATGGCATTGGACGAGAAGCTTGAGCACACCTCTGATGGGCAAATTTTTTAGTATATGTATGTAGTTTTGAGTTTTATGAGAGGTCAATGGTTGAGTAGAGATCCCATATGTAATCTTTATTCTTCCAGAGCTATTCTCTAGTTATGTAATCGATTTGAAGCTTTCACATTAATAGAATTCAATTCTTTGTTTCCTTTCATTTTTGTCTGTTAAAACTGTTTAAAACACTCGAGCATGGATGATCTAGTCGAGGACTATTATGCTACTGTAATGGAGGTTTGATTATAGAAGTATCATGGTCAGTTTTACTCATTTCCTTGTGTATCTTTTCCTTGTTACATTGAATGGCTCGGGCATGGAAGATCTAGTCGACCTGTTGCAGTTGCAGGATGATGGAGGTTTGATCATCCTGTTGCTGTAACTGTGTTTCTTGCAACATATTTCAGTGTCTGGATCTTGAGCTCAAGACTGCTCTTGAGCTCGAGCTTTTCATATCTGAGCTGCTGGAAGGTCAGATTCCCATAGCATTCTTGTTCACCTTTCTCACTAAGTCTACCCTCTTCTCTCGCTTTAACTCAATTTCTTGACTAAAGTTAATGTGGCCCTCACGTCCCTGTGCATTTCTTGTCCAGTCCTGTGTTGAACATCATTTAGATTTTGAGTTTTTTCCATTGACCTTTATCCATACAAACCAACATCCACCATATAAATATGATGGGTATCGTTCTTTCCTTTTCTGCAATCTGAAGGCAACTTTCGGTGTTAACATATGGGAGAGGATAATTTTACGCGTCATGAAATTAAGAGAGACATTTTTTAGAATGTAGAACTGGGGGTCTGCGGACATTGGGACAAAAGACATGAGAAAAAAGGTAAGTGGAATAGGCAGTTTTCCTAAATCCGCATTTTTAAGAAAATGACTAAGTATAAAAGGTAAAAGGTGCATTTTGGAGGACACGAAGATAAATGTGAAAATTCAGGGTAGTGTGATTACGGGTCTGTGGACATGGGGAAATGCAATTCTAAGACATGTTGGATTCATGCATCATTACTCCCACATCACTCAAAAAGAAGCTAAGTGTTGAAGTTTGGAAAGAAGAAAATGGTGAAGTATAGATACACGACATTACGGGTCTATGGACCTAGAAATTTGATAATAGTGCAACCCACAACTTGCATTTGAAAACATAAAAGTAAGGAAGTTCAAAAAGTGAAGAAAAGCAAAGGAAAAAGACTAAGAATGGGTGTGTATATAAAAAAAATGATCAACGAATCTGGATCAATAGAACCTTAGTTAAATTTGGAAAGCTATCGATGGATATCAAACCCTCATGGTTCATTCAAAATTGAGATTGGATCTGGACCGTTCGATCTGCAAAAGGGTTGAGCCCGAAGGCATGAGGATGCAAGGCTTGCAAGAAAAACTGTGAAGTGTGGTGGCATGAAAAATTGATGGTAAATCCTACAAGCATGAGCCCAAAGAAGGACGAGAGCAGTTGGATTGGTGGAGAGTATATTTGTAACATCAAATCTGTCAAGCCCATTGGTCAGTTAAATAACATGTACCTTAGGAACCTACGTTAATCTAGGTCATTGATTGACACAGATGTCCATCGTCTGATCTATCAGACAAGGTCATTACATCGCAAGGGATAGGTGTGATGGACGATTCCATGTTAGCATAATGAGTTAGTGTGCTATGTTGGCATGATGTGTCAACAACTCATCAACAAGGTTAGCTGAGTTGGAGGATGACATGTGACCATCATGGATAGATGGAATGGTTTAGATCAGCGTGGGTTCCCCAAACTACATGACCATCAATGGAGTTCCATGGATTCAACGTCAGATCTGATGGCCAAGATATGCTCAATTTGATAGCCCTTATTCATTTTGAGCTCAAATATGCATGACCTTTAACTCCATCAGGCGAACTTTTTCAAGATGCGAAGTCACCATTGAAATTCTCAAACATATTCTTCCACAAACATTCTTCCAGGGAATCCAACAACATAGGTATTTTCGATCTAACGGTCGATATCATTATGGGATTTAAATATGCTTGATCATCCAATGTCTAATCTATTAGAAAATATCCTTATATCATGAGGGCCAAGTGAAAAGGAGGATGCCATGCCAACATTTTAATCCAACATGCCACATTGGCATGCCATGTCAAGGACTCATCAATGAGGGTAGATGAGTTGGAGGCTAACAGATGGTCATTTTTAATAAGTGGGACCCTTAGCTGAATTTGGAAATAGGTTGACTAATATTGAACCCTGACCATTCAATAGGATTTGAGATTGAATCTAGACCATCTGATTTGGAAAAGGGTTAATCCCAAAGGTGTTAGGCCACAAACCTTGTGAGTTGCGAGATGCGAGAAAAACAATGAATAGTGGTGGAATGAAAAATCAAAGGTAGATCCCATGAGAATGATCCTAAAGAAGGATGAGAGTCATTGGATTGGTAGGAAGTATATATGGACTATCAAATTTTTTGGGCCCATTGGTCGGTTAAAGAAAATGAAACCTAGGACAGATTCCTCTGCATTCTTGTACACAAGCCCTAGGCCAGATCCTGCAAAATTTCTTTCCAAATTACTAGCCTTGAACCATATCCTGCAAAATTTCCACTTCTATACACAAACCATTTATGCCAAATTACCATAGCTTTAAACCATTTCCACTAGGGGAGCTTCCATTCTGTCAAACCAATGAACAGTGTGGAGGTCACTCTCCTTGACTACACTCATTGGAAGAAAGATCATGTTCCCTACACCTACCAATCCTAGGGCCTCCACACGACATCTCATATGAATTCTTAGATAGAGTGTTTGAGCACAAGGGAGGACTTTCACTACCTATGTAGTCTCTCAACACCCCCCCGCCCCCCTACTCTCAATGGAATATCGATTACCCAATAATTTTCAAGTATGTGACTCTCTTAGCTTAGGTCGGGTTTAGGGTTCTCTTCCCAATCACACAGTTCTGCTACTCTATTATTTTTTGTCTACTCTTTTTTATTAGAATCCCTCTTGACCACTCTTCTTCTCATGGATTTATTCTCATGGTCTTCACACATCTCCCTGAAGGTTCTTGAACAACCCTTCTTCTTCTGTCAGGATTAACCTGTGGGTAAAAAATAATCAATGAGGTGGTACTAATTGTACCCTAGATGAAATTTTTGAGTTTTCCTAGCTAGCCCATCATACTTCCATTCATTACAGGTAGTTGAATCATCAAATACTATCATCCTCTCATTAATTGATTTGTTTTGAATTCAGGAAAAAGAGAAATAGTTGATTATTCCCAAAAATAATTGAGAAAGGTGGCTTGGGATCTCTAGCATGATGAACTCCCACTGGGCCACCTCACTATTCCCTCTCATGGTATCATGGATAGTACTTGTGTTTCACCCTTCAATTAGTTGTATGGATTCTTTATTACACCATAATACAATTTACATTTTCCAAATTACCATGTTATGGTAACATTATCTCTATGCCAAGGTAATACCATCACTAACCATAAATATTTTCCAAATTACCATGTTATGGTAACATTATCTCTATGCCAAGGTAATACCATCACTAACCATAAATAATTACAAATTATTTGGGGAATCAAAACAAGGTGTTACACGTTTTAAGCACCTTCAATAGACATAACTTTAGGCTAGTCAATGTATGTATATAATTTTGAGTACACTTTAATGGAGGAAAATCCATGGTACAAAATGTTATCTTGCACATCTCATCGATTTTAGTAGTTTATATGTTGTCTTAGATTTTATGTTGCTACATAAATTTCTATAAAAAGTGTTACAAAAGAAGGAATAGATACTACAACAATTGTTATTGACAAAGAGATAACTGCTATAGAATTTGTTATAATAGTTTCCATAGATGCAAAGACAACTTCCACATAACTTGTTGTAGAAGAAATACTTAGCTATAGAAAATATAACAACACAAAATATCTGTTATAGTAGTAGGTATTTTTTCATTATGCCAACTGTCACCTGCACTATGGAGGCTTAAGAATGATTTAAAATTCCACCATTGACTACACTTCCATCATTATTGACAAAGTAATGGAATGTAGAAGGTTCACATAGCATGGAGTTAGCAAATTATTGAGGAAGGATTAAGTTGAGCATGTAGATGAGGAATATTTAACTCATGAAATTACAAGAAGAACATTTTCCCTCCATCCACGTCAACAAAATAAGGGGAATCAAAAGAAGGGGAATCAACTGCGATGAATGTAAAGCGATTGAATGATTAAATTAATGGTTCATACCATTCACATTGTTCCATCTATGTATAAAATTATATGCACACAAGTAAGAAAGACCCTTTGAGGTACATAGAGGCATTGTTCCTCTAAGTAAAGTTCCATTAAATGGTGGAAGAGGTACATAGAGGCATTGGCATTGGTTATTATTGTGTATAAGTCTAGGCCTTCAACCTTTGAGTGGTGGTTGGAGTGGTGGTTGGTGAGATTTTTTTGGATTGCAAATTATAGTCGTGTGGAGAGTGGTTGTAATGGTGTTGATCTAACAACAACCAAAGACAATGATAATCTCTTAAAACCTCTATAAGATGCTTGAGAGCTTGGCCTTGATTTAATAAAAGAAATCAAAGAGTGTGAATGTATTTATTCTTTCTTTTTCCTTTATTTCCTTTAATTAGTTACTGGAAACATTATTATATGGAGTATGTGATTTGGATTACATACATCTAGAGCTTATATGCATCTAATAATAACTGAGAACTCCATTGAATAACATGTGTCATTTGTATTTCATGTATATCTAAACTCTAAACATGTGTCATTTGTATTTCATGTATATCTAAACTCTAATGTGTATTTTATAAAAATGTGTACTTCATGCATCTATTTCATGTATATCTAAACTTTAATGTGTATTCTATAAAAATGTGTACGATTAATATTTATTGTTCATAATTAATTAGATAGCTAAATATTATACAAATAATTAAATAACAACTATTCAAACAATTATTAAAATACTAAACATTATATAAATATTTAAATGAAAATTATTAAAATGCTAAACACTATATAAATATTTAAATAACAACTATTAAAAATAATAATTTTATTATAAATTTTATTTTGAATACACTATATTATTTATCTTATTTAAATATAAATATAAGTCAATAGATGCACATGAAATTTACCATTTAAA
>SNQJ01S0002680.1:68482-149211 GCA_010110895.2 Picea sitchensis
CTATAAATATTTTTGAAAATTATTGAAAAGACGCTTTTTTTTTTTCACATCTCAATATGAAGTGGATCTCATTATGAAGTGGGTGTGTAATCCCTTTCATAAACATTTAACCTTTTATATTAGCATTAGGGGCATTTTTTTTTACAAATTCCCTTGATTAATTCTAGTGTGTGATTGTGGCATATAAAAATTGGAAGTCTATCACAAAGTCCTTTATCTCCCCCCACTAGAGTAAGGTTGAAGCCCTATGGTTCGAGAGTGCATCATCAAAGAAGAATTCAGGTAAGATTTCCTTTGATCTTGTTTTTGATCCAAAATTATTTCATGAGCTTTCTATTAGTGTCTCTCCAACGGGAAGAGTTGGGCCCTGGTATTTCTCCAAGGAGGGTCTTGATTACTAGTCTTTCTAGGGGTCGGGAAGAAGTACTTCTAGAGGTTGATGTGTCTAAGGATTATGATAAATCCTTTTGGGAAATCTGCGAAGTCCCAAAACCTGATTTCTCTTGGTCTACTTCAATCAAACATTTGTAGGCCCTTGGGGGGATTGGGGTTAGATGTGCAAAAGAAACCTAGCAAATCGAAGGTTGGGAAAAAATTAGCATTGAAGCATGCTTAGGACTGATATTTTCTTCATATCATCAAATGAAATTGAGGGTAAACAACAATATGAAGAGGGTAGAGTGTGCTAATATGGGTAGATAGTATGTTTGGGTAGAGTGTTCTTATTTGGATACACATTGATGATGATGATGATTAATGTACACTAAGACCTAATTGGTCTATCAGACCTTAAGAGGGTAAGTGATTACTTGTGATTCTTTAGAATTTTGTTTCTGTGCTCGAAAAGCATTAAGAGAAGCTTTCCAAGATCACCATACTTTTGTTGAGTTAAGAGGTTAGAAGGTTGAAGANAAACCTTCTTAGTGTCACAAAGGTGACACACTCTTTCATCCCATGGTGTTTTAGGAATTGACCAATGCCCAGTTTCACTATGGGGCTTGTGAGAATTTGTTCTTATCTTAGCAATGCTTATTTTTTTATTTACACTTGACAAAACAGATAGATAATTTTGATCTTCTAGATTAGGGTTGATTACATCTTTATAATACATTAATTTTATTTTTTCTTCTAACTCTTTATCACACCACATTTTTTCCTTAAATTTTGATTTGACGTTTTTTTTAATAGTATCTTTATTCTGCAAAAAAAAAAATTGCAAAGATGACAATGTTTTTTCATTAAATGATAATAATTCAGAATTTTGACAATGATTTTCCCTAAAAGAAAAAAATAATAGCAAAATGTATTTCCATTAAAAAATAATAATTCAAATTTCTTTATATTTTGTTTATTCCATTCTTCAAGTAAGTCCCATTTACACCCATAAACCAAGATGAATAAGAAATACATAGTGATGTATGATATATACCATTGACTAACAAATTGATTTATGAATTGTGCATATATATTTAAACAACTTCTTGAACAATTTAGGGCAATGTTGCATATATATTTGCATACTTATTGTATTTTGTTTCCAATTCACAATTCATAATCTTCTAAGAGTGGTTGGATTGTCTAGGAAGATCTAGAACACTTAAAAGTGATCCAGGAGGATCCAAAATGCTAAAAAATTGACTTTCTCAAATGATCTTAAAAATAAATCCATTGCATAGAGCTCTGCGATAGCTTTCCAACGATGCAAAGAAATTGCCTCAAACTGAGTTCATATGAAAAAGTTACTGCCAGTCAAATTTTTGGTGAAACAAGTCAAAAGTCAAAGTAGGGGTGCCACGTGGCAGACCCAAAGGCTTTCATGTGGCCTATCTGTACAGGTCCATACAACTGACATATGACATCATGCTGACATGGTAGCATGACAAACTGCCACGTGTCACCCAGAAATGGAATTTTTTGGGGTCCATGTGGACCAATAAAAAAGTGCCACGTGTCATTCGTACGGATGTCGTGGCATCCGTACGATTGACATCCAAGTGGAAGATCTGTACAAGTGCAGGTGGCAGATAGGTGGAATAGTGAAATCATGGCATGTGGACTAATTAGAGAGTGTCATGTGGCACTCTCTTACTGGCCAATAATGACTAAGGGAGAATCAAAATTTATTGTAGGTCGAATGGAATAGAACATGTGACCTATAGTCCATTGGATGTAGCTTGGGTGGTTGGGAGGAATGGTTGTTACCCTCCCCACCCAGGTTAACTTCCTTGTAAGTGACATGTGATTCCCTTAATGGGTCTATATCATGCTCTTGTTGTTGAACCCCCAATATTCTGAAAATGCTCAACATCCCCATGTTCTCTAATGGATTTCAGGGGAGTTTTCCATGGATGTAGCGAGTACCGATCTTAGGTGTCATGAACCATGTGAAATTTTTTTTGTTACCTATGGAAGAATATTTGAATATTCCAAAGAATATTCCTTAGTCATAACCACAAGACTCCTACCAATACACCATGCATGTTAGTTGTTATAACTAACATTAAATATTATATTTATATAAACCTATTTTTTCCCAAGATTTCGGTTGGTTGTTTGGTCGACCTAGGCCTATTTAATGGGAACAAAAACCAATGCTTGATACATGTAAATGTGTTCCAAAGAAAGGGTTTGCATAGAATTTTGTGTCAAGTTCAGAAATTTTCTGCCTTTTGCATGCAATAGGTTTCCCTTTTTTGGGTTTGTCTCGTTTTGCATGCTATTGAGTTCTTTGAGAGATGTATAGGGTGTTTATACTCATTTTTCTTAGAATTTTGAGAGGAATTTGGTGTTGATGTCTATTTTATGTAAATAATATGTATGAAAACTCTTAGTCCAATTTGTCATGTATGAGATCCATAGTCTCATTATGCATGCAAAAAGGGTTCTTTAAACACTGGTTCAGAGCATAATCAAGTTTATACTCATTTTTCTTAGAATTTCATGAGGAATTTAGTAATAACCTGTGTTTCTAGAATTGAGAAACATAATTGAAGAGCGGCATCGAATTTGGCATTGTAATCCCATTTACTGTAATCTTTGGCATTTTGGGAATTAATAAGAGCGGTATATTTCTCTCCATTTTGGCACTCATTATTTCCCCAAGTTCTATTTGTCTGTTGAAGTTTATGGATAATTAAGACGTGCACATGATATTTTGCAAATAGTCAAGATGATGTTCAATTTCCCGAATCTGGTCGGATGTTTATGTGTATTTATGAACTAATTGACATCTAAGGATTTTCAGGTTGAATTGGTATCAGGGTTTGTCGATATTTTGGATCAAGTTGGTATCATAACTCGTTTGTTATTTTCATATCATTAGAGAAAGAATCTATCTAATTAATGGGTGGTTATTTTCCATGCCCATAGTGATTTGATAATAGTTGCATTGCCCATTTTTTTTTTCTGAATCCAACAATCAATTCCTGAATAGCTTGTTTTGGGATTACCTCGAAAGAAACAATTCCTTTGTAGGCCATCCATTTTCCTTGTTGATAATTTATGCATATTTTGTTGCTCTCATTTCCACTTCCAATCTAACTTGTTTCTCCTATTGTTTCTTTTTAAGCTCCCCAGTTACATGTAGAGTTCCGAAAAGTGTCAAATTACTTGTAGACAATGAAGAAGGTTCAAAAAACATGTTTGAAATAGACAAGTGACTAAGAATGGATCAATAGTTTACAAAAATGTATGCACACATTGTTTGTGTATTAATTCAACATACATAGAGACTGACTAAAGGAGAGATAATATCATATATGTTTTGTTTCTTCTAAATGCATGATAAGAAAACTTGTGAAGTTAAAGATAATTTAGAACAATTTCACAACAATCCGTGAAGCCAAATATAAGTTAGAACAACACAAGTGAACTAGTTTACTTTATTAATTTTTTCTTTTTTCTTCATATGATATGTAGGATCACATTGTCCTCGTTTAGTGTAAATTTTCTATGCACTTGAAATTCACGTAGCATATAGACATTGCTTGTTTTTTTTTTTGATAAGTATACTTCATATGGAAATTGTGTTAGGACAAGAAGTACATCTTGTAATATAGGTTTTATAATGGTACATTGTATAGTGTTATAGGGTTCAATAATAGCAGTGAGACTCTGTCTATATATGTAAGGGAATGTCTGATTGCATTTGACACAATCATTTGTGTCATCATTTGTTAATGTAGATACGAAGGAGAGAGAGAGTTATAGATGGCACATACAGGTTTGAATGGGGTAGAATATGATTTTTTTGTTGCTTATGTACCTTCAACCTATGTACATGACATAGTAGTTAATATATTGAACAATATATATGTATGTGTGTGTGTGTGTGTAAAACCAATTATGTGTATGAAGTTTGTGGTTGGACTTGTATATGTATACTTACAACCGTTGTGGAGCTAGTTAGTTTCTTCAAATCCTACACTATGTATGTTCTCAATTTTGTTATAAATGTTGATTGTGTTGTGTGAATATATTCTCTCTTACATTTCTCTTCTTGGTTTTATTTTTAAATATCATTAGAGGAAATTCCCCTTTTTGCAATTGTTGTTCTATTGAAGAATTGTTTTTTGCATATGTGTCGAACAATTGGAGTTGTAACATAGGATAATACAATAGTTATGTAATATGATTGAAGACATGTTAGCATTTGAAACCAAGAAAAAAGATATGCAAACTCATACCATTTCCTTTTCATCATCAAAGTCGTCATCCTTTATATGCAAAAAGTATTGTAACCCATCTTTTTTGGCAAGTGTGAAGGCAGTGCCAATTGTTCCAATTGGGTACATGTCTTTATTTTTTGCAAATTGTCGTATTGTTGTGTCCAGTATGAAATTGTGTTCTATACAAGTTTTTTTCATTGTTTCTACAACACTTGAGTCATCAAGCGATATAATACAATCGTAGTCACCACAATCATATATAATTTTTGGTAATGTTTTAAATCTTGTAATGAATATTCCATTTCCAGGTAGAATCTTATCCTCATGTTTATGAATAAGGTGTGTAGGTATAGTTAATGTGTTTTCCATCTTTCCCTTCTTGTCTATCATATCCACATGAAAAATGTGGCGTGTCCTATTTTATTTGTTCAAATAGGTTATATATACAACCATTATGTCTCCGATGAATACTTGTCCAATATGATGATTGTTCAAATCTTCTATTACACTATATTTGGAGATGTAATTCTAGGCTTGTTGACATTGTTTGAACAGAAGAAGTGATACAAAGGACACTTCATATACATCTTTTTTAATAGTTTCACAATTTGAATGAGTTGTATTGGTTAGAGTTTCATATACATACCTTTTAAGTTGTGAAAATTGTAGTATGTTGGTTGCTTAATTTATATTGGTTGATATTTATTGTGAACTAAAAATAGTGGTTGTATATGACATCAACGTATTTACCATGGCATATGTAAATACATAAGTGAACATATTTATTTTCCAAATGTAATAGAAACACAATTTATGAATACTTACACATCTATATGTTGTTTTTCAAATGTTTGTGATGATTGATTGCTCATGCTTTCCTCACTTGTCCAACTTTTCTTGGTGTAAACATTTGTACTTTGACTATGCAAAAAACAAGCATGAACAATATATTTTATATTGCTTTCACATATTTGACATTTTCATTTCTATGGGCACAAAAAACCTCGAGACATTGTTGTAGATGATAGAAATATAACATATTGTGATACCAAAACATGATAGCATCTTTGGGAGGCACAAACAACATTAAGTAGCTAGTATTGGTAAACAATGTTGAAACAAGCATGCACATTGTGTGGGATTCATAATAATTATGGATATACATTTTGGAACATTGTTGTTGAGTTTCTTCTCTTGTGAGACTTATGACTTCTTCCTCTTGTTTAGTTATTCTATTTTTTAAAATGTTGGCAATGAAAAGAATATAATGTACATGAAAATAAGATATTATGTAGAAACAATATGCAATACCAACATATAATAAATTGAGATGTAAATTAATAGAGTAAAATAAAGTTGGAAGCATGTGCCTTTCTAGTTTGTATTTATTTTACTATCTTCCAAAAGTGTCAATGATTGATAGTTGGTTTGATATAATCTGGATTGGACAAAGTATCCATATATGCAAGTAACTTTCATTTAGATGAAATAAAAATATGCGATTTATTTTTCTTCATTGATCATTTATGAAATATACAAACCTTTCTCCATCTATTTCATTGTTTTCTGATCTAATGCAAAGAGAAGGGGGGTTTGTATATATGTAAAAAATATATGGAAGTATGCTTTGGCATATGGGAAATATGTGATTTTGTAATATGTTTCATATGTATTTCATAATTCAAGTAAAAGAAAAATTGCATCATGGTGAGTCCAATATGCATCCAACATAAAGTGTTTGGATTGTCCAATAGACACATTTGACCATATATGATAAATATGTGTTTTATGTACATGATTTGTCTTTTCCAATAGGAGGTGGAGATTATAATTGCACATGTAGTTTTCTAATTTTTTTTGTTTTTCCATTGCTTTGTACCATGCCAACATTGAAGTCTCCTAGAATGATAATGATTATGTTCGAATGTAAATAGTGCAATGCTATTCATCATGATGGTCAAATTTGCATTCGACATGACATAGATATTTAGTATTGCAATTTTTGATTCATGGACTATTACCTTTGCCAAAACTTCCTCAACATTTTGTTCTTCGAAATGGATATGTTCCAAAATTTTTATATGTTGTTTTACTAGTATCATCACTCCATATTTACTGCAATTTGATATGCAATTGAATTTTGGAAATTGTTCATTTTCCATGTATAGTGACATGTATGTTTTTTGCATGAACATAATATCATATTTCATTATGTCATAATCATTGAGTATATCATTAATGTGTGCATTTGTAGTACATGTGTTTAGTGAAAGAATTGAAATGGATGGTTTTGATTGCATGGCTTAGTAATCATATTTTAGATTCCATTCTGCACTACTATAAAGGAGTTGAATCTCAATATCAACTTTTTGTTTGACCTTGAAGTTATCCTTTGTAAGAGAATTTAGAAAATATAAGGATTCCATGTGTCTTACACGGGACATAGTTGTGTATACTAATCAATTTATTCGTATCCCAATAGGGTAAAAAAAAACATTGTCCAGTGTTAAACCTTGTGATATCTATATTGTACATGCACATGCAAGTTGAATTGGAAATTGATTTCAGATCTTCAAATGACCTATCTTTGTTGTTGTCAATATTGGTTTTTCTATTCGTAGTATAGGTATCCAATCTCACAAAATGTCCAAATTATATAGATAAGCTAACTTGTTAGTTTGTTGATGTCCAATATGCATATCGTGGAACTTAATCTATAGAACAACAAATGTATCTATTTTGGTGTATGCTTTGATTATTCCATCTGCACCATTGACCAAGCCATGTTTTGAATCGTAATTGCACGCATATATTTCAACTAGCATGTTCAATTTTAGTACCACATGGAAAGGACAAGTAGGTGTATGTTGATGGTATGGCATATTTCCATGGTTATCGTATTCTTGGTCGATTGCAGTTAATGGTAATTTCATTACTAGGCATGAACGATAACATGTACTTTGTAAATGTGTTGAACTTGCACATAATATATCTAGATAAACAATAATACACACATTTGCAGAGAGAATTTGAGAAAGAAGAAGGAGAGAAAGAATGAAAGAATTCTCATTAACCATTTTGAATAATGAATAATTTACACATTATATACTCTGTATAACTCAATGAGTTCGACTAGAGGATAACCAATGCACCATAGTGGTGGTCTAGAGTGATCTAGACACACACCAACAGTTACAGGAGTGAACTGCCACCTAGTCTAGTCTCTAAGACAATTACGGGAGTGAACTGCCACCTAGTTGAGTTAACTAGTCAATTAGTCTTTAGTTAACTGACTGAACAGAGAGTAGTGAGGAGTTAAATTAGGGAATCAAGGCTAATGCACCACTCTGGTGATGATACCAAGGCAAGGTCGAATTAGCATGGTGATGATCCCAATGTTTCATGGTGGTAAAACCAATGCAGCATCTAAAATCAACTCAACTAGTCAAACTGAAGTGTCAACTGAAAGATAATATTCTCCAGGTGGAATATTATCCCCTAAATTATACAAGATTGGATAATGACTAATTATAA
The DNA here is from genome assembly GCA_010110895.2 of Picea sitchensis. Lineage (NCBI taxonomy): Eukaryota > Viridiplantae > Streptophyta > Pinopsida > Pinales > Pinaceae > Picea > Picea sitchensis. Next base: position 76,684 of record SNQJ01S0002680.1, read on the forward strand.
CCAATAAAAAAGGAAAAACCATGTGTGAAGTAACTCCAACACCCTCCCTGAACATCACTATGGTGAAAATAAAGATTGGGTCCCGACAACGAGGCCATGTTAGGTACCCACGTACAAAAGATACACTGAAAATAAAGTGAGGAAAGAGGGAAAACCTCGTGGGAAAACCACCCCCTCAAGGTACAATGTATGTAAAAAGAAGAACTATAGTTGCTAGGCAACTGTGTCCTTCACTCCAAGATGACTTTGCAGAGAATGGAACTTCTGCTCAGTGAAGGTCTTGGTGAATATGTCTGTCATCTGTTCTGTTGAAGGACATAACTATAAATCGATGATCCCCTCATGTACTAATTCTTGGATGTAGTGCATGTGGATCTCTATGTGCTTCGTCCGATACCTATGAAATGGATCTCTGTAGAACTTTAGAGTGCTCTGGTTGTCACACCAGATGACAATCGACCGATGAAACTGAATGCCCATCTCAGTGAGAAAATATTGTAGCCACATAGCCTGAATGGTTATGTTAACTACTCCTTCGTACTCTACCTCGACTGAAGATAGAGAAATGAAAACTTGCTTCTTGCTCGACCAACAGATAGGCCCAGAACCAAGAATGAGTGAGTAACCAGATGTGGACTTGTGATCAATGTTATCGCCAGCCCAGTCGAAATCAATAAACCCGATGAGATATAATGTAGAGTCTGTTGCATAATGAATCCCAAAGGTGATGGTTCCCTGTACTATCGAAGGATATGCTTTGCATCTTTCCAATGTAGCTCATGCGGCTCCTGCATGAACCTGGAAACTACGCCAACTGCATATGAGAGGTTTGGTATGGAGTGTGTGAGATACAAAAAGATCCCCACTAGTTGTCTGTATAGTGTGCTATCAACCAATGGAGTCTCCCCACCATCCTCAAGTTTGAATCCTGATAGGAAAGGAGTCGGAGCAGACTTGCAGTCTTTCATGTGAAATCTCTCAAGGAGATCTCATGCATACTTGGCCTGAGACAGTTTGATGCCTTATGCATCTTTATTGATATCAAGTCCAAGGAAGAAGTGTAGAGGACCCATGTCCGTCATAAAAAACATGTCATGTATAATCCTCTTGACTACAACAATCGCTGAAGTCGAGCACCCAATGATCAAGAAATCATCAACATACAGAACTAAAAGTAGAAGTGAATCAGTTGTCCTGAGCATGTAGACATTCGGGTCTGATTTACAATGTACAATGTTTTCTGACAACAGGTAGGGGTCCATCTTGGCATACCATGCCTTTGGAGCCTGCTTGAGGCCATAAAGAAACTTCTTCAATCGACATACCAAAGATGAGTTCTGCATAAATCCCTGGGGATGCTCCATGTAGATCTCCTTAGAGAGATCACCATGAAGAAATGCATTCTTCGCATCCATCTGATGGACTTCCCATCCCTTGGCTACCACAATGGAAAGTTCCAATCGTATGGAATCCATCTTCTCTACTGGAGCGAAGGTCTCATCATAGTCAATACGATGAACCTACTGAAAGCCTTTGGCGACAAGCCTGGATTTGTGTCTGCTGATCTGTCCATACGCTGCGCTCTTGGTCTTGTAGACCCATCTGCATCTGAAAAGTTTCCTCCCAGAAGGAAGGGGAACCAGATCCCAAGTTTGGTTCTCAAGGAGGGATTTGTACTCCTCATGTATGGCAGATTCCCAAAAGGGATTTCCAGTAGCCTCGCCATAAGATTGAGGATATGAAAACTGAACCAAGAAAATATGTTTGGAGGGAAATGGTTCAGTGGTAGTGAGTGAAATAGGAGGCTCCTCGAAATTAGATTGAGTCCTCCTAGTATCGGTTGAATCACCAACAAGATCCCCTACAACCTGAAGAGTAGTCTATGCCCACTTGGGCCTCTTCTCTGGCTCTACAACTGCATCTGGATGCTTTGAACCTGTAACCGACTATACTGACTCTAAATATGAATCATCTAAGTCCTCTGAATCAGAAATATCATCTGAAGAAGAGTCAGAATGTGCATGCTCATCATCTTAGACAGGTGGAATATTTAAGGTGTCTGAATGCGGTTGTTGAGGTACATGCAAGACACTTTCCTCGAATTGGACACTATGCTCAATGATGAGCTAGTCTGAGGAAAGATCAATAAGCCAATATCCCTTCACACAATTGGGGTATCCAACAAAAATGAAATCAATGCTCCGTGGATCAAGTTCCTTCTTCTTTTTAGAGGGAATCCAAGCCCTTGCACGTGAACCAAAAATGTGAAAGTGGGTCACTTCCATTTTGAGGCCACTCCAAGTCTCGTAGGGGGTCTTATCCTTGATAGATATACGAGGAGATATATTTTGGATGTATGTTGCACAATTAAGTGCTTCGGCCCATAGTCTCTGTGTTAGTGACTTTGCATGCAACATGCAAGATGCCATCTCCTATAGAGATCTGTTTTCCCACTCAGGAACTCTATTTTTCTACAATGCATAGGGAAATGTGTGCTGGAAGTGGATCCTTGCCTCATGGAAAAGATTATGGATCTCATGATTTACATACTCTTCCCCATTATCAGTTCATAGGACTTTGATATTCTTTCTAGACTGTGTCTCAACCAAGGCTTTGAAATCTTTGAGGTGTTGAAAGACCTCAGATTTTTGCCTAAGAAAGTAGATCCAAGTAAAACGTGAGAAATCATCAACAAAAATGAGAACAAACCTTGATTTTTTGATGGATGGATGCATAAAAGGGCCCATAAGGTCACCGTGGATCAGATATAAAGGCGTGGAAGCTCGCTGAGACTTTCCTTTGTTGAATTTCTCTTGAGGGTGTTTTTTGAGAACACATCCCTCACATACTCCCTTGGAGAAATGGATGTCTGGTAGACCGTCAACTAATCTATGCTTTCTAATATGTTGCATGTATATGAAATTCAAATGTCCAAACCTTTCATGCCATATCTTACTACTTTCATCAACATGAGTAAGCAATAAAGAATAATCAGGTTCAATGAATTCATAAAATATATACAATCTAAAATGATGATTTACCTCACCGGTTGCAACCCTGGAGTCGGTTTGCATGTTGTAGATGTCCACAGAATTTGGTGTGAATATGAATTTCTTTCCGGTGCCAAAATTACTCATCTGATACATGGAGATAAGGTTGAAATTTTTTTTGGGAACGTGCAACACATTCTCGAAGCTTCCATTGGTGAGTTTAATCCTTCCTTTGCCGGTGAATTTGACAGAAGAGTTATCCCCCATCAAAATAGGAGGACCTTTGCATGCATCCAATGAATAATATATTTCTTCTGAAGAAACCATGTGATGTGATGCTCCTAAGTCTACGATCCAAGCATCAAGAGAGGAGTTTATTGTAATCAAGGCATGGCTAGAATTTCCTTTCTTGGGATTCAAATCTTCTGCCTTCTTCTTCTTTGCACCCTCGGGGATGCGATCTCCAAGGTTGTTTTTTTGAAGTATTTGAGACATCATATCTATTTGTTTTTTCATGCATGCAGATTTTGGATGGAATCCTTTGTGTTAGTACATGCATTTCTCTCCTTTTCTTCCCTTTTCTCCTTTGGATTCAGAGGCATTGGTGAAGGGTTTTGTGTACCCTTCCTTCTTCGGATGTGCATGAGATTTTTGTTTATATTTATATTTATATTTTTGATATTTGTGGTTTCCATCATGCACAATGAGTGCATGCGCCCTTGGGCCTTTGATTGTGCCCACGTTGATGAGCTTGGTTTTCTCTTGTGTCAGGGATTCGTTAAAGTCCTCAAGAGAAGGCATCTTCCAGGTGGCTCTAGAGGTGAATCTGACAGTATGGAATGTGGATACGAATACATAGAATTCAAGACCAATATTGGAGAGAATGGTGAGAATTATTTGTTTCTACTCCTTTGATTTATCAACCCACAAGCTTTGAGTTGCGATAGTAAATCCTTGAATTTTGTAAATAAATCTTGGATATTGTCGAAGCTTTTTGGATCAAATGTGATAAAATATACCTCCATCATGTGTCCCCTCATCTCATCCTATTTTCCAAATATCCCTTCCAAGGTGGTCCAAGCTTCATTGGGAGTCTTACAGGAAGATATGTGAAAAAGAAGATTGGGAGAAATAAGACTGCAAATTGTTCCAAGTGCCTCATCCATGTGATTTAAATACTTGGATTTTTCTATGGTTGATGTCAGTTATGTATCTGTATTCAAGTTTAAACTGTACAACCCTCTAGTTTGGAGATGTATGGATATTTTCTCCTTCCATGCAAAATAGTTGTAAGGTGTAAGAATTAATTCTTTTTGGAATTCCATCTTTCCGTTGTCTTCAATCTTTTGTACTTGCAAAAATTTTGGTGTAGCTTTTTCTTAGCAGTCCGTCGGCTCTGATACCATGTAAATGTGTTGAACATACACAAAATAGATCTAGATAAACAATAATACACACATTTGCAGAGAGAATTTGAGAAAGAAGAATAAGGAGAGAAAGAATGAAAGAATTCACATTAACCATTTTGAATAATGAATAATTTACACATGATAGACTCTGTATAACTCAATGAGTTTGACTGGAGGATAAACAATGCACCATATTGGTGGTCTAGAGTTATCTGGACACACACCAATAATTACGGGAGTGAAATTCCACCTAGTCTAGTCTCTCAGGTAGTTATGGGAGTGAACTACCACCTAGTTGAGTTAACTAGTCAACTAGTCTTTAGTTAACTAACTGAACAAAGAATAGTGAGGAGTTAACTCAGGGAATCAAGGCTAATGTGCCACTTTGGTGATGATACCAAGGCAAGTTCGAACTAACATGGTGATGATCCCAATGTTTCATGGTGACAAAACCATTGCAGCATCTAAACTCAACTCAACTAGTCAAACTGAAGTGTCAATTGAAAGATAATATTCTCCAAGTGGAATATTCTCCCCTAAATTATAGGAGACTGGATAATGACTAATTATAACTAATAAAAAAGGAAAAACCACGTGTGAAGTAACTCCAACATACTTGTTATGCATTGTGACATCTTTTTTTTTTGTAAAACAGGTGAGGAAATGTTGGGTCATCTAGAGAAACTCGCATGCAACTTGTGTTGATATATACCAAATCATCACTTATTTGGTTGTTTGTTCACATTTTGTTTAGAATTGTAATAAAATTTTCATTTTTTTGGTGCATTGTAGTATGCAATTCAAAGTTTTTATATTGTCTTTCAAGAAGTCATGTGTTATTGTTTGCATGTTCATTGTAGGTTTTTAAAAAATTAGAAAATCATGTATGGGTTTTTCTTGGTAAATATGACCATAGAATATCATATCAATATTTCCAATGTATTTGGTTTGCACATGTTTTATGTTTGTAGCCAGTTGTCAATGGTGTATAAGAATCAACTTCCAATTAAAGAGGCTTCATCTATGAACACAAGTTGTAGTTAATCATAAATATTTGATAATGTGTATAACATTTCTTTGCTAAGTGGAAAAAAATGGGACTTGTTAAAGGGCATCGACAATGTAAAGTGGATTTTTGTTCCACCTGAATTATATGCAAATTTACTCGTGTATGCAAGTATCGGTCCCTTTGGTTTCAAAGTGCATGCATCATATATTTGTATAATCATTTGGAATAATTATTTCGTTGTAAATATCTTTCCCATTCCTACCCCCTGTAAGGAACAAATGCATCAACGTGTGCATGTCCTTACATTTCTTCAGTGCAATATCCTTGACAATTTATTGTTACTCTCTATTTAGTAGCCTTCTAATTTTCTAATATTCTTCATTTTCAAGGAGAAATGGATGATCTATGACTTGAAAGCCGAGATTGATACTTTTTTTCATACTCGATTCTTGAGGAAATTGAAAGTCTTCTTGCAAATCATACTCTTTGCAATGAGATCTAGTTGTTTGTCATCTTGTTAATGTATCATCAATATTCATAGGGTTATCTAGTTTCTTAAGTGCACCTTCTAAATTTCCCCATGCTAGGTTGAAGTTGTATGAAAATTTAACCTCATTGGTTTGTATTGTAGTTTCATAGAAAGTATATGTAGTTTTCCATGTAGCCAAGTTATGTTTTAATGTGTCTTCACTTTGTTCAAATGGAACATATACCAATAGTTTCTCTTTATATAAGTTTTCATAGTCAATGTATTTATTGCATTTGAAAAATTGTATTACGTTTTCTTTTTTTCCTTTTTGATAGTTGTGTAACATTTTTCTTGTAATTTGTTACAAATTATGCAAGGAAGATATGCTTGATATAAGGTGGATGTTCAATGTAGTAATCAATAATAGAGTGGCATATCATGTCTTCTAAATTATCAGGTTTTTTTTATGGGCATTTATGACACACCATCACCAAGAAGGGAAGATCCAGACCAGGGTTGCCTAATTAACCCAAGTCGTTTGGGATAATCTCCCCTGATGGGTTTTATGGCTCCGTTAGCCAACTAAGATCCTAAAATAACTAAAATATGTGGATTAACTAAAGATACAACTCTATCAATCGATCACTACAAATGCTTAAGTAACAATGTTCATGTACAATGGTTATATACAGTTTACAAGGTTTGAACAAAGCCTTGTGAAAGTAATTGTTTGAGATAATGGATATAAACAAGATTAAAATTAAACACAAGTATTATAGTACTCTAACTACCAAACTAATAAAAATTGAATGAACAAGATTGTAAATGATATACCAAAAATAGACAAAGAAAATTAATGTTTAAAAGATGCAATCACTATTCATTCACAAATCAACAAATTAAATAAATAATAAACTAAAATTCATCTCTCTGTATTTGTATGAGCTCCTCTTAACCCATGTCAAGTGTAAACCTATGACAAAATCAAGCATAATACTTCTTGAAGAAACTCAAAGAAGTATTTTATATTCCAGAATGAGTTTACGATGACAAAGAGACAAATGATTATATATCATGTGACTTTAGAATGTCCAATAACTGAAAATGAAAGAAAATATAATCCTCAGTAATGGTGTTACCAGCTAACCAACATCAAATGTAAACTCAAAATACTTGAATAGATGATCAGTCATAGATATCAACTGAACCAAAAGATAATGAACAATATAAAAAAAGATATGACATAAAAGATTATATGCATAATAGAGTAAATCTAGTTCGATACAAATAACAATTCACATCTAGAAATTACATGAGAAAACAATGAAAAACATTGCACAGTCTACATAGGATGAAAGCCAAAGAGTAAATTGTTTTCCCATATAGTTTCAAAAAAATATGTCCATCATATGGTCCAGGAGGAATTGGGATAATAGACTCTTAAAGATTGACAAAACCAATACATAAATAATAGCAATTAATCATGTATTGATAAAATAGACTAAAGCTAATTTAAATCAATGCATAGTCAATTACTCAAAGAATATGAAGATATTATAATGAAAACAAAACCATTTTACTCACAGGACAAAAGCCATTAAGCAATCTAGAATTTCATATTAATCTTCGAAAATACTGGTCCATTCTTCCAAATCTCCAACCATCTGTTACTCCATTTGAAAAAGAAAAAGTTTACAAAATAAATAATATACAAAAAAGAAAGGAAAAAAATCCTCCTCTGATTTTTTTTGGATCCATTGGGAGCTAAACTTTCTCATATATTTATGCAATGAATGAACAGTCTGGGCGTCACTAATAATTTCTGCCACCTGAAATTTTCCTTGTAAAAAGACAACAATATCTCTCAAATCCTGCATTTGTTTGGGAAAAATCTCGTGAGTAAGCTAAATGGGTCCATTATGCAGATGGGTTTTCAACCGTTGCTTCAGATTCCTCATGGTTTGCCTGCAATAAGTCTCGCAAAATTGCCTTTCATTTCTTGAATGCATTTCCAAATCTTATTTGTTGTTGCTCATAAATTATTTGCAGCAATCCAATATTATTTTTGGATCAATTATCTTGAACGTTTTTAGATAATAAAATCAAGCCATGATCAAATCCATACCAAATAAATGATAATAGAAACCTGTGAACCAAAAACAAACCAAATTAATAACCTAAAAATTGTGAATAAAACAAAATCTAGAACAATAAAATCAAAATGAATTTAAACTAACTATAAGTTCTAAACAAATATTGTTTATATTTTCCTTTCAAATATGATCTTAAAATTCTAGAAGCTTCAAGTTGATGGAGAGGAGAAAAATATTAATTTTGGATTTTCACAAAATCAAACAAATGATAGATAATTCTTTTTTAATTTTTAATTTTTATTTGGAAATAAGATGCAAACTGACAAAAGAATTTAATTAATTAAACCTACCAAATGATTTTGTGAAAATGATTGCTAATGATCAAAATATGAAAACATAATCATAATTTAAATGAAAGTAAACAGTTGATAAAAATTAATGTTTTAGTTTAAATTAAGGTTTCTATGTTCATCTCTCCCTCATTCAAATTTGATCAAATGTGAGCAAATGTCATAGAAAAGATGTGTCGCAATAAAGTTTCTTCCTGTAAAATAATTATTATTAATCCATGTCTTCAACCAAACCATTCTCATAGCAGATAAATTATATAAGAGGTAATAGCAAACTCCTAAATTATGAATCTCATCCATCAACATAAAAAATCTGTAGAAAGAAAAACGAAATGGCATTTGAATTTCATGAAATTCAAACCAAATAAAAGGAAAGAATATAAACTCAAACCAACCTCGAAACAAATCAAACCAATACCAATCCAATCAAATCAAAGGAAACAAAAATGAAGAATCCAAGTAAAATTTTGAGGGACCCTAGATTTTGATTAAAAATAAAGAAGGGGGTTGTTGGGGCCCAACAGGTTCTTGTTTTAATTAGAATGGTGGCTTGAGCTTGAAAGTGATTTCATATGGTGGAGATGTGTTTATGAATATACACTCTCTTGAGTTGGAATTCAATGGCATGGAAAGCACAATATGGATTGATTGTTGAGATAATATTTGTTGAATATTAAACAATGTATTTTTTAGTGTACATATCATTTGTGTAACATTGATTTGAATTCTTTCATGTTCCTTGCATATTCTCCTAAATGAATTTTTCATATATTTTTCAACTTTGGTCACGTACGAGCTACAATATGATGTTGCACCATATGCATTGAGCACATATTGAAAATATGTATTTGCATTCCATATATTTGGCATGTCCTTGGAAAAAATGTCATTCCAAATATGTGAAGGTTTTCATCTTAGAAATGTCGTTGGTTTCTTTAGTGTAGATTGTATTACTTGGATGTACTCATATTCTGTTAGGTTCAATTCCATTAAGAAGTCCTCAAAGCTCATTAATTCATCATAATTTGTTTGCTCTAGATATGTGAATTGAGAGTTTGATTTTTCGATATGAGCTTTGTCTACTAAACTAATCGATTTGATGACTTTTGTTGTTTTTTCAGCATAGGAAAGTTGTATCTGCAATGTGAGTTATTTCATTTTTTACAACTTCTTGTATGGTAATGCTTATGCACTTTATCAATTTCTGGATCCAAATTATTTGTATCACAAGTTATGTATTTGTCCAAAAATTTCTCAATTTGTGAGTTACTATCCTTTCCATATATTGGAGCATATTGTATCCAAAATAGTCCATGTTCATGTTCACTTCCCCTATTTTGGAACTCTGTTACAAAGTAGTAGTTTGATTTTTTTCGAAGAATGTGTTTTCATGACATATCAATTTCTTTAAAGCATTGATTCTATGTCTATAGTAACGAGTACACGTAGTTGGGTCATTTCTTATGAGGTAATCAATGTCATCCTTTGCTAATGTTTCAGTTTGCTTTCCCTTTTTCCTGTTCCTGTACAACTCAATTATGGTAGTCACTAATGGATTCCATTGATGCTCTGCACTTGTAAATTTCATGAAAAATGTTGGAGGCCTAAATTATCAGATCATTGCTAATATGTTTTTCTTGATTTGTTGCAAGTAATCAAGAGAGATGCGAGTGTTATTCAAATCTATGTATCCAATGCCGGATTTCAAGATTTTCTCTAAGTTTTCTTTGTACTTTACATCTATTACTAATATATTTCTTCCTCTTAGCTATTCTTTTCTTATTTGTATCCATATGGAGAACACTTTATCACTTATTATTCACATTGTTTTGAAAAACATATTTTTCGTGTGATATGAAAAATCACCACTTGTTTGTGACAATTCCCATTGCACTATTTTTTGGTAGCTAAATATTTTTGTAATGTCATTGTCATGTAGGTATCTATAGAATAGTNTTGTATGGTAATGCTTATGCACTTTATCAATTTCTGGATCCAAATTATTTGTATCACAAGTTATGTATTTGTCCAAAAATTTCTCAATTTGTGAGTTACTATCCTTTCCATATATTGGAGCATATTGTATCCAAAATAGTCCATGTTCATGTTCACTTCCCCTATTTTGGAACTCTGTTACAAAGTAGTAGTTTGATTTTTTTCGAAGAATGTGTTTTCATGACATATCAATTTCTTTAAAGCATTGATTCTATGTCTATAGTAACGAGTACACGTAGTTGGGTCATTTCTTATGAGGTAATCAATGTCATCCTTTGCTAATGTTTCAGTTTGCTTTCCCTTTTTCCTGTTCCTGTACAACTCAATTATGGTAGTCACTAATGGATTCCATTGATGCTCTGCACTTGTAAATTTCATGAAAAATGTTGGAGGCCTAAATTATCAGATCATTGCTAATATGTTTTTCTTGATTTGTTGCAAGTAATCAAGAGAGATGCGAGTGTTATTCAAATCTATGTATCCAATGCCGGATTTCAAGATTTTCTCTAAGTTTTCTTTGTACTTTACATCTATTACTAATATATTTCTTCCTCTTAGCTATTCTTTTCTTATTTGTATCCATATGGAGAACACTTTATCACTTATTATTCACATTGTTTTGAAAAACATATTTTTCGTGTGATATGAAAAATCACCACTTGTTTGTGACAATTCCCATTGCACTATTTTTTGGTAGCTAAATATTTTTGTAATGTCATTGTCATGTAGGTATCTATAGAATAGTGTTGGGAAGTTCATTTCTTCTGTGTATTTTTCCTTGAAAATACCAATCTAATGTTGTCCCTCGGTAGGTGCAAGTTCAACGATCTTGTCCTACAAGTCGCGGATGTGTTGTGACTTTGTGAATCTTTGTATTAAGGTTTCGGTAGGTCTTTCATTTTCTAATTCATCATATGTACCACTTTCACTATTAGTGTTTTCATTTTGCGTTGACTTGTCATTGTCTTGTTCAAGAACATCATTCCATTCCTCATTTATAAAAATGTTTTCAGCCTTGTATAGAGTTCTGGAACATAATTATTTAAATGGTCTCATGATGATGTCTACACATATTTTACATGTTTGATATTCATTCTTGTATTGAAATCTTCTCTTCAATGCAACAACAATTGTCATTGTTTCATTCATGAATTGTGGAAATACTTTATGCACAAAATCAATATGGGCATGCACATTGATGATTGATAATCTCAATCCCATTTGGGATCATTTATAACCCCACGGTCTAATATGCACAAATGAAATCCACGGTGATAGAAGTCTCTCTTCAATTTATAAAAGCATACTCACAACTGGTAGAGGTGTATTACATATTATTTGGTTAGGCGTTGCAAATTATGACACTTTTCCATTATGAAGTGTCCTTTTGAATGCAACACATATTGTTCTAGTGCATACCGTTATACAATTTAATGTCAAGCTCACGTATTCATTTTTCATGTCTTGTGTGAAACATTTAATGTTCTTTGCAAAATTCAATTCCTCATAGATTGCACATGTGATCCTAGGGGTATCTTCATTTTTCTTCATATAAATTCTCTTTGCATATTTCTTTTCTAGATGTGAATACCCAATGGATGCCCTTTGTTTTTCATTGTTGGTACTACATAGTGTTTGTTTAAATTTATGGTATGTTATTTTTGGCCTCTTATCAGCTCGATGGAAAGTGGGAAATATGTAATTGCATTTTTCAATTTCATGTATATGCCTTTTCAATTTGTTCTAAGTGAGCCCATGCTTGTCACTTGAAATTAGTTTCACTTGATGACAATCCATCGTAAAGTTGGAATCAATATTTGTCAGTGCCAGTGTTTGTTTGCAATATACATGGTGTAGATGTTGATGCTCCTTTCCACTTCCCATATGCTCTTCATGTTCACTAGGAAATGTGTCAGTGCATTTCTTTTTTGCACGTGCGACTTGTTTCAATTTGTGATAAGTGAGCTTACACTTTTTACTAGGGATTCTTGCTACTTTATGACAAGTGAGGTTAGATTCATCATCACTATTTTTCAACATGGTTGTTTTCTTATAATGTGGATGAGGTATATGATGATTTTCTTCTATTACATGTTTAGGAAGCATTACATAATCATTGTTACTTTTTGAACTTAACAATTTTGTAGCTATATGACAATTGATCCCATGCCTCTTGTTTAGACTTAGTGTGGGTTGTTTACAATACATAGTGCATTCCTAACTGCATTTTTATCTTAGAAATGGTTCATAGTGGATGTGTGATGTATACATTTGAAATATATCACATCAAATGCTTTATCACAATTTGAATCAATAGAATAGAAGTTGACAATGTTATTTGCAAGGAAGGACTAGAATTGGATATTTACCTTGAATATGATTGATATCCACTTCAAACAAAATGGCCCACCTTATATATTCCCCTTGTCATATGGAATTTCCATATTATGAGATACCCTTGCCAACTTCCAATTGCTGCCATACTTTGTATGATATTAGTTGCTATAATTTCTTGCATGCAGTGCAATGATTTCTAATCACCATTCATAATTGTATTCCAAAAGGATTGCATAGTATAAAGTATCAAAGAATAAACATTGGATTATGTTTCTATTGAATGGAAAATTTCATTTAAGAGACTATCCCCACAATTAGATGTACTAGTTGTTTCTCTATTTAATCCATGAGAATTCATATGATGCAAAATATGTTTCAAATGCTATTGAAGGTCTTTGCAAATGAGGGAAAAGTAAATATTATATCATCCTAAAGTGCATATGGATAATTTTTTATAAATAAATGGTTCCTAATGACCACTAAGAACATTAGTGTCATGGAACAAGATGTAATATGAATCTATATTTTCATTTCTGTTGAATATAAAATATCTTATTTTCCTTGTTAGTGACCAAATTGGAATAGATATATCTATCCATTTGGATAGCCACCATACACAAAAACTATCTCCCCGTGGTCCTCTCTCATGTTCATTTAGGTTTTCATATGCAAACAACCACATCTTTGAAATACATGTCTAAATGTCATGAATTCCATGTAACTGATAAAGAAAATCAGATGCCAATTTTTATTGATATGACTCTAATGCTTCTACATTGTCGTTGTGTAAACAAAATAGGAAGTGATATATCAATCCATTTTGAAACTCAATTGAATAGTAACAAAAACACAATAGTACTTGAAATGCGTGAAATAGACACAATGTATGAAAATGCATCTAATCTAGAAAGACCATTGTTACTCAGTACTTGGTCAATGTTGTTTTGTATAGTGGAGTGCTCGTTCATTTGATATGCTTCAAAATATATTATTTCTATCATCTACTAATTTTTTTTTCAAGTTATTCCTAATTTATGTTTACAATACTACAAAAGCAAGGAAGAAAGAACAATGTAGGTTCAAAAAATGCACACCTAGTTTTATGTTTCCTTCAAATTTGTTTCTTTCAACTTCAACTTTTCGTAGTCGCTATAGCTTCTTCCTGAAAATAAAAGCGACAAATTGTCTTTAATTACATCAAATACACATTACAAATTAAACAATATTACAATCCACCCTCTTGGTTTTCATTTCTAAGTATTATTATCTTTCTAAAATCTAAAAGGATAGAAGGAATGTGTGCTTTATGCCTCTTGAACACCCAATAATTTATTCTTGAGCAAATTTCACGATTAATGCATGTTGTGAACTCCAATGGATGATAACCCATATTTGAGAATATGCATGGTTTTCTTGGTTGAGTAGTTTCCTATAATTACTCAACCAAGATAACCTTCCTTTGAATGTATATGCAAAGGAATTGGAATTCTTAATTAAAATATTTGACATAGACAAATAATAGAGTGAAGATATGTTCACTTGGAAAAAGTGTTAATTTATCACGTATTATCCATTCTTTTAGTCTGGTCGTGGTCATGCTCTGTACAAAGGGTTTTCCATGTATAATCTTTGAGAATCAATGTCGAAGAATCGATAACATGTTCCCTTCATTCTTTGACAAAAATTCATTAGTGCAGGAGAATTTCAAGCATGTGGGTTGGTAAATTTTGTTAGGATTTGATCCTAACCCCCCATTCATGGGTCATTAGTTAGTATGATATATTTTCTATGTAATAAAGGTTGGCATTAGTTAATAAGGACTATTAAATAAAGGAGAATAATTCAAGGTAAGAAGACCTAATAGAAGCTTCTGCTTCTAGAAATATCTTCCTCTAGAAGTTTCCATAGAAGATATAGTTAGTATAAATAAGAGTAGGATGTATTAGATAACTTGTATTGAGGATTATTATAATAGTGCACTGCTCTATAAGCAAGTGAACATTGTTTCCTATCAATAAAGGTATTATTTTGGTGTTGTGGTTTCATCTATTGTGTTGTTTCATTGTTATTCTCTGCAATGTTTCTATTTTGGCTATTATAATAGCTATGGTACCTTACAAGTGGTATCATAGAACTTTCCTTGGAAGAACATTGTGGGTTATTTTAGTTCAGGGTAGAGACGTATTCTAGCGTCTTAAAGATACAAATATATGTTGGACATAGTGTCATTGATGTATTGTCATTGATTTGATGATAAGTTGGTATGGAAAACTGTCAATGATATCAACAGTATTCGGTTAGCATATAGTGGTTGTTGTCAAACAATTGGACGATATGGAGAGGATAAAGCTCAGGAAAGTTAGCGAATAAAAATCAAAGTTACAGTAGAACGATATGCAAAGATTAAAAGATTAAAATCTCAGGAGGGTTAGCGAACGAATATCAAATATCAGTAGGTATGGTGCGATGAAACTCATATCAAAGTTATAGTAGAATGATATGAAAAGATTAAAATGTTAAAAGATCAGGAGGGTTAGCAAATGAATATCAAAGATTAGTAGGTATGGCATGATGAAACTTAGATCAAATCAAGACCGTTGATACACATGCTCTAGATCAGCGGTTGGGACAAATTGTGGAGAGAGAAAGAAGAATTAAACGACTCATTGATTACAATCCTGCAATCGGTCTAGATCGTCAGATCTCATAAACTCAAATATCGACGATTTTGGTTGATCCAAAAAATGATCAAATTAAGTTAGATTAAGTCGTGACCGTCACATGTGCAATCACCAAATCAATGGCAGGGATATATTGTATAGATTGAAAGGAGAATTAAACATCATGCTATTTCCAATCCCAAAATTAGTCAGGACCGTCAGATCTCATAACTTTAAAGATTGACGACTATGGTTGACTCACCAACAAACACACAACTTCAAATTGAGGAGCTTGGGTGACGAGTTAAATCACTCGCAAGTTGTGGTTCTACAATCATCCTTAACCATTGATATGATTCGAGTGTCTTCACGACCATTGGATCACATTAAGTGGAAGGATAGGAGAAGCGGGGAAAGAGGTTTGAGAATTCGGATATTCGAATTCTCGTCAGTCATCATATTAAATTAAATGGAAGGATAGGATAAGAAGAAAGATATGAGATATCGATTATCTGAATTCCTGTCAGCCGTCAGATCAAATTAAGTGGAAGGATAGGATAAGCAAATATGGAGGGTCGTTGTATTTAAAGCAAGTCAAAGCAGCATCGCAGACAGATCAAGTCGTCGATCTAAGATCTTGATCAAACAAACATCATTCATTTCGGGTTAAAAGACATGAGGAGGTTACACTTCGGGAATCTCACTTCGGAAGAATTGTGAAGTCGAGATATCGAAATACCTGAAGTCCCGAAAGCTAAAATTTTGAAGTCACTCTTAGCTGTCAATCTGAGATACCCTTCGGATACTATTCTGACCGTTAGATCAAGGAGATGAATATGTGTCACATCGAGAGATCTATGTCAGCAGACCATCTCAGCAAGGACATGTGAAATACCATGTCAGCAAGGACATGTGACATACCACATCAGCAAGAAACTATGACAAGCCACATCAACAGTCTAAGTAAGCAAGGACATGTGGCATAGTCAAATAGTGACAAGTGTCAAGATGAAATCGACAGATCATGTACATGTAAATCATGAATCAGAGTGACACCTGGCTGCCACTCGGCCCATGCCATGTCATCAAGTGAATTCAACAAGTTTACGTCACTCCTGGAGTTTTACTTCGGGAGTTTTCACCACCAACAAATGCCCTAAGTCCTGAAGTCCCGAATGCCGAAGTCTCGAAGTGGATATGGGTTGTCTGATCTGAAGATCACTTCAGGTGTATTCTCAAACGTTGATCATATTACAGTGAAAGGATAGTGTAAGTAGAATAGTCTAAGTCCCGGAGTAAATGTTGGCCATCCATCTCAATGCTTGATGAAGTCCTAGCCGTCGAAATAAGCAATGAAAGGATAAGTGTAAAGATCAAATATGACTATCGATCTAGTTCTGCAACATAAAAGTGAACCATCCGATCTGTTCGATGAAATCTTATTCGAAATATTTGACAGGTTGAAAGTACCAAAGTCCAAACTGTCATCCATCTCATTAGGAGATTAAAATCATGACCATTGATTCTGATAAGCACTCAAGCTCTCGTCTGGCCTAGCTTCTAGTCACCGCACTTGGTCATATGGAGTAATAGATATATGGGAAAAAGTTAATACGTCGCTAAATATTGATAAGCCCATGGTTTTGCATTATCAATCATATGAAAATGGTTTGAAGGAAGCGCCTCTGCAGAACTTGATTTTTGAAATAATTGCAGAGATTCAGGATCGAGTTAAAAGATGAAGTTGATCCATATCTGTGATCAATTTATGAAAAGCCTTCACGGTAAGAATAATAAACTGTGGTTATGGTTAATTTATTCAAAGTGGTGTGATGGTCCAAATGAAAGGACACAATGCATTATAACTCACACCATTTTGAATATTATATGAATGAGGAAGAGTGGTGAGAAGATATTGTCTTTGAGGTTCAAATAAGAAGATAAAAAAAAAGGAGAGTCCAAGTTGAATACCTGTTAGTTAGAAGGTGCCTGCCAATGTATTATTGAACATCAGGAACAGAAGAATACAGAGTAGCGGTTATGCAATTCAGTATTAGATATAGAAGACCTTTATTGGATTGCAGCAGATTCATTGAATATTAAATGATAGAAGCCAGAAAGGAAAAGATGAAGTTTGGCTGCAAATAACGAGATAATCATACAAGAAAAGGTTGCAACAGACAAGTAGAAAGTAAAACAATGGCTGCATGAGTCAAACTCAATGAAGATCAGAAGAGATTGAAGTGCATTATAAAATAAGGGTGGTTGGGTGGTGCAAGGGTAGGTTGGAGCCTACAGGGGAGTAGGTGATTTCTTGTCAGTTGTAGCTGACTAAATAGGGGGTCATATCCTCCTTCTAGTTGTGGCTGGTAAATAGGGTGTCGAAGCATCCTTGTCAGTTGTAGCTGACTAAACAGGGGGTTGAAGCCTCCTACTAGTTGGTGTTGGTGAAAAAAGTGAGTTGGTGCTTCCTTGTCAGTTGTAGCTGACTAAACAGGGGTTCGAAGCCTCCTACCAGTTGGTACTGGTGAATAAGGGTGTGGGTGCATCCCGATCAGTTGGTGTTGATCGAAAAGGAAGAATCTCTTCCTTCTATGTAACTTGTAAGAAAAGGAATTTTGTAGTTAATAGGAAAGTGTTGGTGGTTTTTCCTGTTGGGTTCCACGATAAAATATTGTGTTCATAAGGGTTTGTTGTTCATCTTATATTTCTTAATTGAATAATTAATGTGTGTGCTTAATATTAAAGGAATTAATAAGAAAAATTAGGCACTATTGATTCACCCCTCGTCTCAGTATTGCTATATATTCCATCAATTGGTATCAGAGCAAGGTTCCTTTAAGAACAGTCTAAAAAACTGAAAGGAAGATAAAATTAAGCACACTTGGATGGACAAAATATTTACATTGAGAATGGAACTCCAATACATGGAAGAAAAGAATACATATTTTGGAGTACAAGAATGGAAAGTCATTTGAAGGCATTGGGACATGATGTATGGAATTCAATGATCACTAATTACTTCCCACCAAGCAGAGTAAGGAATCTAGCTCAAAAGAAATCCAAGAAAAGTAACTCAGTGGAAATGAATACAATCCTTGATGGACTACCTGATGATGTCAAAGAGAATACAGGTGAATATAATTCTGCAAAGAAACTTTGGGACAAGATGAAAGACCTCTACTTAGAAGAAAAGTCTAAAGAATCATTTCAATCAGAGCAAAGTTCAGTCTACAACAATTCTAGTGATGAATATTCTTTTGAAGAATACTCAGACATTGAAGAAAAATTCAATCTTGAAGCTAAGCTTGAGTGTGCTCTGGATGATCCGAGAAAATATAAACAAAGGTGTAAACAACTAAAGGATCAACTTAATACTGTTGATAAATTCAAGAAAGGGACTGAAGCCCTTGATAAATTTCTCAGTCTACAAAGAATTCTTTCAAATGAATTTGGCCTTGAATATGAACAAGTATGCATGATTAAAGGTTCAAGTCCGATTACTTAGATTGATGTTGAATATGACATGTGTTGTGATGATACCTACAAAGAATCTTCTCATCCTCCCATGAAGATGTATCAAATCAAAAGAGAAGACACAAAATACATACCTATCAAGGATGAAGAGGAAGACTCATCCATCAATAAATAATTTCTTGAAAAGAGTCAAAATCATTTCTTGGAAATAAACAAAATGCTCAAAGACAATGAAAACATCATATCTGAGAAAAATATTCAGCTAGAAGAAAAAGAAGAGGAGATTGAGAAATTAAAGAATGAAATCAGTCAAGTAAAAGAAGAAAAGAAGGAAGATGATGAACTTAGCAGAATCCTTGCAGATCTAAAAGAACTAGGAGAAATCAATGTCAATTTGAAGACTGGACTTGAAGAAACCAAAATAAGAGAGGAGGTAGTGAGGAACCAGTTGAACAAAAGGGAAGAGTCATGTCATAAGATGGAAGAAGAATTTGTAAATCTTAGAAAGAAGGTTGAGAATTCAAACACCCAAGTCAAGTTCTTGAATAACTCTACAATCTTAGATGAGATCTTGGATAGTCAAAGATCACCAAATGACAAATCCGGTCTTGGCTACAACAAGGAAGAAATTAGTAATCCTAAGAAACCTGATGCAAGTCCTTCATTTATAAAGGGTGAAAGAAAGTATGACGCAAGCCCTTCATGTTTAAAGAATGAAAGCAACACTACACTATTTAAAAGATCAGATCAAGGAAGACGTCTTGAAGCTACTCATACACCTCAAAGTAAGTTTAGAAGAGAGACACCTTCATGGATGAATCAAAGGAAGTATGAGAGTGTTTTTAATGGTTATTGTTTTTCTTGTAATGAATATGGTCATAAAGCCTTGGATTGTAGGCACCATGGAAGAAAACAAATTGGTAGGTTCAACAAAAATATAAGATGTTGGAACTGCAATCTTGTTGGAGATATTGCTACACATTGGTACACTATGAGATGCTATAGTTGTGATGGTTATGGCCACAAATCCCATGACTGTTGGAACTAAGAAAGATAGTCAATAAGGAATGCTTCACACAATATGACAAGAAGAGTAAATAATACATGGAAAAGAAAATATGAAGTACCAAACAAGAAAGATGATGAATATATTGCTCTTGAAATTGATGAAGTTTATAATAGGAGTTTGGTGGGTGAAACTTATAATAAGGAATATTCTCAAGAAAAGGATAAAGAAGCTTCTAGTGCACATGATAATGACGTTGATGATGAATCTCCAACAACATAACGAAAAGAATAATTGAGTAATGATTATCTCAGAAATCTTTCAATCCTATTTTAATGGTACACTATATTCTTTCTCAAAAAAAAAAAAGGGAGAGATCTCTGTCCAGAAAGATGCAAAGACTATGCTCAATGAAGCAAAATTATCCGATGGATATTGGAGGGAAGTAGTAAGCACAACAATATACATATTGAATAGAGGTCAGCTCAAGATAATAGTAATGAAACTCCTTATGAACCCTGGTTTGGAAGAGCTCCTTCGGTAAAATACTTCAAGGTCTTTGGAAGTAAGTGTTACATCAAAAGGCTTGATGAGAATCTCAAAAAATTTGATGCTAGATCTAATGAAGGTATCTCTCTTGGATATGCTTCTACCAAAAAAGTATGCAAATGTTACAATCTTAGGTTACATAAGATTGTTGAGAGTGTATATTTCAAGGTGGATGATATAAAAAAAATTGATATCATGGCTAGAGATCGATGAGAATCAATGGACAGATCCAAGGGTTGTTTGAAAAATATGAGCTACAACTATGCAGTGTTCCAGTAGGACAACAGTATCCACAATAGCAACATTATGATGTACAAAATGATATACATGACATCCTGTAGAGATAAAAAGTGTAGAGACCTTGTCAGGAAGAGCTACCCTTTTAGAAACAAACGGGGAACTGTCAAAGGTAGAGAGAGAAGACTGATAGAGGGAGTTATTCAGTTATGGTAGGGAGAGAATAATTGCAGGGGGAGTTACCAAAGTTCAGATATTGATCAGTATCATATAGAAAGATAGATCATAGGAGGACAAACACTTTTCCATTGATGTCAAAGGGGGAGAGTAACTTCATATGAGAGAATCATCATCATAAGGGGAGACTGTGTATGAAGTTGGTGTGTTTCCATCAATGAAAAAGGGGGAGATTGTTGGACATAGTGTCATTGATGTATTTTCATTGATTTCAATAGTCGACGTCATTGATGTGCTGATAAGTTGGTATGATGAACTGTCAATGATATCAATAGTATTTGGTTAGCATATAATGGTTGATGTCAAACAATTGGACGATATGAAAAGATTAAATCTCAGGAGAGTTAGTGAATAAAAATCAAAGTTACAGTAGAATGGTATGAAAGTATTAAAAGATTAAAAACTCAGGAGGGTTAGCGAATGAATATCAAATCTCAGTAGGTATGGCGTGATGAAACTCAAATCAAAGTTACAGTAGAACGGTATGCAAATATTAAAATATTAAAATTTCAGGAGGGTTAGCGAATGAATATCAAATCTCAGTAGGTATGACACGATGGAACTCAGATCAAATCAAGACCATTGACATGCATGCTCTAGATCAACGGAAGGGATGAATTGTGGAGAGCGAAAGAAGAGTTAAACAACTTGTCGGTTACAATCCCGCAATCAGTCTAGATTGTTAGATCTCATAAACTCAAATATCGATGACTGTGGTTGATCCAACAAATGATCAGATTAAGTTGGATTAAGTCGTGACTATTGGATGCACAATTGCCAAATCAACGACAGGGATAGATTGCAGAGAGTGAAAGGATAATTAAACATCGTGCTATTTCAAATCTCGCAATTAGTCAAGATGATACGATATTATAGCTTCAAATATCAATGACTGTGGTTGACTCACCAACAAACACACAACTTCAAATTGCGTAGCTCGGGTGACGAGTTAAATCACTCGCAAGTTTTGGTTCCGCAATCATCCTTGATTGTTGATCTTCTTCGAGTGTCTTCACGACCATTGGATCACTTTAACTGGAAGGATAGGAGAAGTGAGGCAAGAGGTTTTAGAATTTGAATATCCAAATTCCCGTCATTCGTCAGATTAAATTAAATGGAAGGATAGGATAAGAAGAAATATCTAAGATCTTGATTATCCGAATTCCCGTCAGTCATCAGATCAAATTAAATGGAAGGATAGGATAAGAAAAGATGGAGGGCTATTGGATTTAAACCAAGTCAAAGAAGCATCGCAGACAGATTGATTCATCGATCTAAGATCTTGATCAAATGAACATCATTTATTTCGGGTTAAAATATGTGAGGAGGTTACACTTCGAAAATCTCACTTCGGAAGAATTGTGAAGTCAAGATATCGAAATGCATGAAGTCCCGAAAGCAGAAATTACGAAGTCACTCTCAGTTGTCGATATGAGATACCCTTCGGATACTTTCCTGACCGTTAGATTAAGGAGATGAATATGTTTCACATTGGGAGATATACATCAACATACCACATCAGCAAGGAAATGTGACAGACCACGTCAGCAAGGAAATGTGACAAACCACGTCAACAAATGTGATAGACCACGTCAACAGTCCAAGTTAGTAAGGACATGTGGCACAGTCAGATAGTGACAAGTGTCAAGATGAAATCGATAGATCATGTACATGTAAATCACGAATCTGAGTGACACGTGGCTGTCACTTGGCATGTTCCTTGTCATCAAGTGATGTCAGCAAGTTTACATCACTCTGAGAGTTTTACTTCGGGATTTTTCACCACCAGCAAATGCCCTAAATCCTGAAGTCCCGAATGCCAAAGTTCTGAAGTGGATATGGGTCGTCCGATCTAAAGATCACTTGGAGTGTATTCTCAAACATTGATCATATTACAGTGGAAGGATAGTGTAAGTAGAATAGCCGAAGTCCTGGAGTAAATGGTGGCCATCCATTTCAATGCTTGATGAAGTCCCAATCGTCGGATTAAGAAATGAAAGGATACGTGTAAAGATCGAATATGATCATTGATTTGGTTCTGTGACATAGAAGTGAAACATCCGATCTGTTTGACGAAATCTTATTTGGAATATTTGACAGGTTGAAAGTCTTGAAGTCCTGACTGTCATCCATCTCATCAGGAGATTAAAATCATGATCGTTCATTCTGATAAGCTCTCAAGCGATCATTTGGCCTAGCCTCTGGTCACTGCAGTTGGTCATATGGAGTAATAGATATATGGGAAAAAGGTAATACATCGCTAAATATTGATAAGCTCATGGTTTTTCATTATCGGTCATTTGAAAATGGTTTGAAGGAAGCACCTCTGTAGAAATCGATTTTTGAAACAATTGCAGAGATTCTGGATCGAGTTAAAAGATGAAATTGATCCATATCTTTGATCAATTTATGAAAATCCTTCACAATAAGAATAATAAAATGTGATTATGGTTAAGTTATTCAAAGTGGTGCGATGGTCCAAACGAAAGGACACAGTGCATTACAACTCACACCGTTTTGAAGATTATATAAACAAGGACAATTGGTGAGAAGATATTGTCTCTAATGTTTAGATAAGAAGATCAAAACAAAAGAAGAGTCCAAGTTGAAGACCTGTTAGATCTAAGGTGCCTGTCACTGTCTTATTGAAGATCAAGAACATAAGAAGATAGAGTAGCAGTTATGCAATCCAATAGTAGATATAGAAGACCTTTATTGGATTGCAACAGATTCATTGAATATTAAATGACAGAAGATAGAAAGGAAAAGATGAAGTTTGACTGCAGATAACGAGATAATCGTACAAGCAAAGGTTGCAACAGACAAGTAGAAAGTACAACAATGTCTTCATAAGTCAAAATCAATGAAGAGAAGAAGAGATTGAAGTGCATTATAAAATAAGGGTGGTTGGGTGGTGTAAGGGAAGGTTGGAGCCTATAGGGGAGTAGGTGCTTCCTTGTCAGTTGTAGCTGGCTAAATAGGGGGTTGTAGCCTCCTTCCAATTGTGGCTGGTAAATAGGGTGTTGAAGCATCCTTATCAGTTATAGCTGACTAAACAGGGGGTCAAATCCTCCTACCAATTGGTGTTGGTGAACAAATGGAGTTGGTGCTTCCTTGTCAGTTGTAGCTAACTAAATAGGGGGTCAAAGCCTCGTACCAATTGGTACTGGTGAACAAGGGTGTGGGTGCATACTGATCAGTTGGTGTTGATTGAAAAGGAAGAATATCTTCCTTCTATGTAACTTGTAAGAAAAGAAATTTTGCAGTTAATAGAAAAGTGTTGGTGGTTTTCCCTGTTGGGTTCCACAATAAAATTTTGTGTTCATAAGGGTTTGTTGTTCATCATATATTTCTTAATTGAATAATTAATTTTTGTTCTTAATATTAAAGGAATTAATAAGAAAAAGTAGGCAATACTGATTCACCCCCCCCCTCTCAGTATTGTTTGATATTCCATCAAGATATGCCACTCAATGCATAAATATGTGGTCGGGGAAGCATACATGGAGGAACTACATGTGGTATTTAAGCGTACATTGTTGACCACACTTGTAACCCTTGTTGGTACCCCTTTGAGTGGTAGCACATCAGACAACACATGTATACAAATCGGTCTAGATATCTTGAAGCCCTCCGTAGATAAACCAATCGACCTCCTAACTGTTATAGTGCCACCGAGAACAACACTCAGGAAGATACTCTCTCATACTTGGGTATTATGGTAGTACAAATAAGGGCACGGTCTAACCTCCTTAGTTGGTTCCCTAAGATATTGGGTCAAGTACTATTGTTGGACCCCACACGTATACCAAAGAAATATAGCACAGGGAAAACCCTTGTCTATAGAAACCATGAATACCCTAACCCTTGGGACAAAAAAAAGAAGAATTCATGATCTATTGTCATGCAACTTTACCTCCTGCATTTTGGTTGTGAAATTACTACACATTTTGTCATGTCAATAATTTGGGCCTTTCGACACTACAGTCTTATTCATATCGAAGTATAACTCCACAGGAGTTAAAAAATAAAAATTTGGGGTTGCCCAGACCCTTATTTGAGACCTACCCCATTATATTCCTCTCTTCATCTTGATTGTAGTGGCACCTATAATTTTTAACCATATTTTATGTGGCCCGACCCCTTTCCCTCCCCCTTATTTGAGACCTCATTGGATTCCTCTCTTTATCCTGATCACAATCGTACCTATCATTGTTAACCCTATTTTTTTGTGGCCCGACCCCTTTCCCACCCTCCTATCCCACCAACCTCCTTATCCTATTTTGTACACTTTGCCTAAGTTTTCTCCATGTCCCTTGCTCCAACCTATGCTCAAACCATGGAAGACTTGGACAATCGGGTCACCTCACTGAACACGATCGTGACCACCCTCCACCAAGAATTCTAGGATTCCCTGGACAACAAATTCAACACATTGACACAACTCATCAAGGGAAAGCACCATGAGTCCCACTTTGAGGATATTCACTCCTCCTATTCTGAGCATCCTCATTCTTCCCACACTCATTGGGGTCCTCCATATTTATGGAATAATGTTCCCAAAGTTGAGATGCATAAATTTGATGGATCTGACCTGGTAGGATGGGTTTCACAAATGGAACACTACTTCTCCCTCCATGATATTAGGAATGATGAGACCAAAATCCATGTGGGGTTTCTATACCTGGATCAAGAAATATGGTAATGATAGAAATGGAATAACAAATTGTATCCATGATTACCCACTTGGACCATGTTCACCAAAGCGGTTTGTGCCTGTTTTGATAGGGAATCCCATTTTTTCTGCCAACTCGCCAAGCTCAAACAAATAGGATATGTGACCAACTTTATCACAACATTTGAATAGTTGGCCATTGGTATTGAGTGCTTATTAGATGAGTTCTATATTGGATTTTTTATTAGTGGGTTAAAGGATGCCATTAAGGATCATGTTTGCATGAATCATCTGGTCACTTGGCTGTAGGCGTGCCAATTAGACAAGGAAGTGGACAATATTATTTAGGCCCAACCCTTGCACATTGCAGTTCCCAATAGTCATTTCCCAAGGGATACCTCAACTCAAACATAAATGTTGAAAGTCCAAAAGGTATCTGCAGCAAAAATGGAGGAATTTCACAAGAAAGGACTTTTCTATTACTGTGTTGACAAGTATTGTTCGGGCCATAAATGTCATGAAATTTTTTTATTCCATATTGATACATCATCTTCCACTTCCTTTGAAGACATCCCATCAGATAAGGCTCCTGACTCAAGAGGATTCCCAACCAAGTGTCCACCTCAAAGATTCAGTTGCAACCCCTGTAGAATCCACAAAACCTATAATATCTCTTCATGCCCTCTTGGGTATTTCAGCCCCACATACATTGAATATCAAGGGATACATCAAACATAGGTCAGTAATGGTTTTGATTAATAGTGGTAGCACCCATAATTTTATTCATCGCGAGCTCTCTCAGGAGATCCATTTCTTTGTCTGCCTAGTTTCTAATTTTCAAATCCTCATAGATAATGGTGGTACGATGAAGTGTGGGAATTTTTGTGAGAATGTCAAACTCCAAATGGGTGATTATCATCTGAAAACTCACATGTTCTCTATTTACATGGGTGGTTGTGATATTGTATTGGGTGTGGAATGGCTTCACATCCAGGGGCCAATTAAAATGGACTGTCAAGATTTATATATGAGCTTCACCCAAGAGGCTCACCCCTATACCCTTTAAGGCCTCCAAGTTGGCTCCTCTGAAATCATCATGTCTCACAGGATGGAAAAATTGTTGAAGAAAGGCCACCATGGTTTGATTACTCAATTTAAATCCATCCAAGTCACCGATCAAGCCTCTCCTAAAGTCCCTTCTAACCTGCAACTAATATTGGACAAGTACCACAAGGTATTTGAGGTTCCAACATACTTACATCCCTACATGGGTGAGAATGATAATAGAATCCCTCTCCTTCCAGGAAGTCAACCCCCCATTGTATGCCCCTACATGTATCCATTTTCTTAAAAAAAATGAAATAGAAAATGTAGTACAAGAATTATTGGAGGAGAGGGTAATTCGCCCTCGTACTAGCCCATATTCGTCCCCAGTGGTGATGGTATTAAATAAATAAGTTGCTTGGTGCATGTGTCCATATTTTCATGCCCTGAATAAAATGACCATCAAGGATAATTTTCCCATTCCCGTCATTGGTTATCTGTTGGATGAACTCCAGGGTGCATGTTTCTTAACAAAATTAGACCTCCGCTTAGGATATCACCAGATTCAGATGAAGGAGGCATATATTCTGAAGACTTCTTTGAGAAAACATGAAGGACATTATGAATTCTTAGTCATGTCTTTTGGCCTTTTCAATTCCCAATCCACCTTCCAAAGTCTCATGAATAAAATATTGAAACCTTACCTTCAAAAGTTTGTCCTAGTTTTCTTTGATGACATCCTCATTTACAGTCGCACTTGGGATTCCCATCTTCTCCATGTGGACAAATTCCTTCTCTTGCTACTGGAAAACCAAGTTCTTGTAAAAAAGACCAAATATTTCTTTGGAGCCAGCGACATGGAATTATTGGGACATATTGTGGGTCGAGACGGGGTAAGAGTGGACCCCAAAAAGATACAAGCTATGCAGGATTGGCTGTGACCCATGAACTTAAAGTTCCTCGGGGGTTTCCTCAGTTTCACATGATACTACAGGAATTTTGTACACCGTTATGGAACAATTTATAAGCCCTTGATCAACCTTCTTAAGAGGAATCCATTTCATTGGACACCTTTCTCTGAGAAATCCTTCACAGATTTAAAGCGGGCCATGTGCACTACTCCAGTATTAGCCGCTCTTAACTTCAAAAAAGGTTTTTTGGTAGAATTGGATGCTTCTAGCACTGGTATTCATGAGTTCTCACACAAGATGGTCGATCTATGGCCTTTACTAGCTAGGCGTTGAGTGGTAGATCTACGTATGAAAAATAAATGATGGCCATTCTCCATGTGGTGCACACGTGGAAGCCATATCTTTTGGGATGCCATTTTTAGATCAAAATAGATCACCATAGTCTGAAGTAATTTTTAGAGAAACAATTATCCTCCCAAGAACAGAACAAGTGGCTGACCAAAATGTTGGGTTATGATTATGAAATCATATATAAAAAGGGAAAATATAATATAATGTTGGAGTCCTTGTCACGAAAACATGAGGATGATGGCTCCCTCTTTGCCTTATCCTTGTCTGTTCTAGATTGGATTGAGGGAGTATGACAAGAGTGGCTAACAAACCCTACTATGTCCAGGATAATTCATCGACTTCAGGAGGACCCTAATCCTACTCTTGGCTACACTTGAAAAGACAATATTCTCAGGTACAAGGATCACCTAGTTATGTTTCCATCTTCATCTCTCAATTCGAGGCTCTTAAATGAGTTTCACTCATCTGCTATTGCAGGCCACTCTATCTTTCAAAAGAGCTATGTTCGTTCCCATCATTCTTTTTTCTTTGAAAGAATGAAGAAGGACATCATTCTCTTTGTCACTAAATGTGAGGTGTTGCAACGTGATAAAGGTGAAACCATAAAGTCTCCAGAAGGTCTGCAACCCCTACCCATTCCATCTTTTATGTGGATGAACATATCCATGGACTTTATAATGGGCCTCCCCAAAGCTGGGAACAAGTCAGGCATCATAGTGGTGATTGATCTCCTCTCCAAGTATGCTCGTTTTTGTGCATTACCCCACCCTTTCACACCAACACTGGTAGTGCAAGTTTTCCTTGATCATATTTTCAAGTTTCATGGTATGGAAACCTCTATTGTGTCTAATCATGACCCAACTTTCACCAGCACATTTTGGCAAGAGTTGTTTCAATTGCAAGGTACCCAACTGAACATGATCACCACATATCACCCCTAGTATGATGGACAGACATAAGTGGTAAAACAATGTTTGGAAACCTACTTGCAATGTTTTTCTTTTGACAAACAACACCAATGGGTGAAATGGATTCCCTTGGTAGAAAGGTGGTACAATAATTCATATCATACGACCACTAAAATGACCCCATATGAAGTGGTGTATGGAAAAGGACCACCTACAATCACTACATATATTCTAGGCACATAAAAGGTCTAATATATTGCTAAAATGTCCTAAGGTAGAACAATCACCCTTGCAGCTCTAAAGGATAACCCCCACATGGCTCAAAATCACATGAAGAAACAGGTGGACCAACATTGTTCAGAATGGGTTTTTCAGGAAGGTGATAAGGTGTTTCTCAGACTCCGGCCTTACAAACAAACATCTATCGAATCCCAGGGACATCAAAAGTTGGCACCCAAGTTTTAAGGCCCCTATCAAATCATCAAGCGTATTAGTTCAATGGCCTACAAATTGTCCCTTCCATCTACTTCCAAAATCCACCCAATGTTCCATGTTTCATGCTTAAATAAAGTGGTGGGAAAAAATTGCAGGGTCCAAACCATCCTTCCTGAATTAGATGAACAAGGATCACTTTGGCTCCAAACAAAAGTCATACACAATGAATGTGAACATCGGTTGCGTGGAAAAACTAACAAGGAAGTTTTGATCAAGTGGAAGGACACATCACCAGAGGATGCGACTTGGGAACCAACGTCCATACTGCAACAATTTTTTCATCTTCATCCTTGAGGAAAAGGTCTCTTTTGAAGGGGGAAGGGATGTTAGGATTTGATCCTAACCCCTCTTCATGGGTCATTAGTTAGCATGATATATTTTCTATGCAATAAAGGCTGACATTAGTTAATAAGGACTATTAAATAAAGGAGAATAAATAAATGTAAGAAGACCTAATAGAAGCTTCCTCTTCTAGAAAGATCTTCCTCTAGAAGTTTCCTTAGAAGATAGAATTAGTATAAATAAGAGTAGGAGGTATTAGATAGCTTGTATTGAGAATTATTGTAATAGATCAATGCTCTACTGGAGGTTTCCTATCAATAAATGTAATATTTTGGTGTTGTGGTTTCATCTATTGTTTTTTTCCGTTGTTATTCTCTGCAATATTTTTGTTTTGTCTATTATAATATATTTGGTACCTTACATATTCCACAAGAGACAAAATCCCCTTTCTATTTGAATGCTACCGAGGGTGGGATTTTAGACAAGAACCCTAAGAATGGTGAGGTCATGATGAAGGAAATTCCATGTAACTGATTATGTGTCAAAGAGCTAGTGGTGGAGGTCGTTAATGATGTCTTGGTGGCAGACCACGAGGTTTTGACCAACAGGAAGAGTCAAAATCGAGCGAAATTCACCTAAGTATTTTATGGACACACAAACCACACTAAGAGGGGGGGGGGTGAATAAGTGTAGGGCTTGTTTTCAACTTCCCTTCACAAAACTCCTTAGTTAGCAATCACCATTTACTCATCACTTATTACTGTCATTTATAACCACTTGTATGTGAACATATATTAGTAATAGATAACAACAACATATATCATCAATAAGACATCGCCACAAAGAACACAAGATGTATGTACAAATTTCTTTTTATTATGGACTACAATCCTTTGGTTTATCAACAACAACAGAATAGAGTTACAACTCCACAAGAGAACCATCTCTGCAATGAAAGACTCAGCTTACACAACTCAACACCAACTGAGAAGAGGATTCAATCTTCAACAGATACCCATTTGTCAAAAGGTGCGCGACCTATCAGTAGTGCAACGCACACATGTAGGTGATCTACGAGTAGTATATCTAGCATATGTATGCAACATGTCCGTATTACAGCCTGCATATGCCTTCTGAAGAATTAGGGTTTTCTCTCCTTGAAAAACTCAGATCCTCTATAGCCTTCAATCACATCTATTTCTTCCTTTCACTATCCAATATGTACTATAACGAATCACAACACATCTATGATCTCCAACAACTTAATCATGTTCCTCAACCATACAATATGAATGTCACTCAGTCATAAGTAAATATTATTCTATGGAAACCATATCAGTACTGAATCATAAGAGTGTTCCTCACTCTATCAATTAACAAACATAACCATATCACAATATCCATACCAAAAATGCCTTAAGAATTCACCATACAATAAGCAAGAGTATCCATCAAGACAATCATGTAACCATACCAGAACTTCTATGACAAATCTGAGCCCATAGAATGCATATTTGGAACTTTCTTCATTCTTCAAGAACCTGGCAACAACTCACACTCAAGTCTTCATGAATTCCTCCAACTATACATGCTCTGACCTTCTTCAACCTGCATGTGTATGTGATCTATCTCATTGCATCCCTCATATGCATGCGCTCTGTCCCACTACTGCTCGTGTACTCCTCCATAAAATAGGGTTTCTGAACTTCAGAAACTTTCATCGTCAATATATCAGACTTACCAAAACTTTGATGCATCCATGAGATCATCTAGTCAATCTCTCACTCATAATAGATCTTCAATAAATGCTCAAAAGATATATCTTTACAAGAGACCATTGCCTCTTATTTATAATCTCCAAGTAGCTTCCTTAGAAGCATCCACTAGGTCACTTTGTCCACATCTCCACTTTATCCACTTAACCACTTATGTCCAACTTTCTCCAATTGGCCACTTGTCCATATATCCAATAGCCAGTTGACCACTTAACCCACTTTCCTCATTTTAGGGTTAACCTTCTTATAACCACTTTCCATAATTAGAAAGTTCTCCATTTACTTTATTATTTAAATAATTTTCCTTGACTTTATCACCTCACTTTATTATTTAAATAATTTCTTCTTTGTAAGCACTTTGACTTCTTTGACCTTTTGGGACTTCTAGCCAATATATGAGGGTCCTCCAACTTCGTAAGGCCATAACTCTCAAACCGTGAGGAGTTATGTAACGTTCCACATACCACTGGAAATGGAATGACAAGAAGTATCCATCTAGGATAGTTTCACTAACAAATTCACCGATATTCATCTCATTATTCCACAATTAAGAATGGGTTCTCTAACCACACTTATAGGATAATTCAACTGCAAAGTGTCTTCTCGTGAGGGATTTCACCATAAGGGGACCACTTTGGAGTTCATCCATTTGTACTTCCTATCAACCATGACAAGACAATAATGAGTCATCATTACATCAATCCAACTGGAATAACCCATGACAACACATCACTATGACATTTTCCCTTTGTCATTGATTCCATGCATGATCACATGATCCAACGATCAACACATTAATCAATCCATCTATGCATCATATATCAATGACACCACATCGATCCATATTTATCTATGAATGACATCATATATCAATGACTCCACTTGACATCAAAGACAATACATACTTCATCAATATACTATGACAAGACATTGTTCCTTTGACATCAACATTAATCCTTTGACATCAACACTTTGACATCAACATTAATCCTTTGACATCAATGACAACATGATCCAACAATATCCCCCTTTGGCATTGATGGCAATACCAACATGGATGTCAACATCAATCATTGATGGAAACATGTAGACATGGTATTTCTCTTCATCAATAGTCATCTCAATCACATCAATGTGACTATCTCTCCCCCTTTGAAATCAATGAAAAAGTAGATTTCTCTCCTTGGGGTTGCTCCCTCTGTTGGAACTCTCCTTGGGGTTTCTTTCCCTGCCTAGAAGCCTTTGATATTCCTCTGAATAATCTCTCCCCCTTTAACAAGGGATATCACTTTGATGTAATGTTGAAGATATATCACTCATGCTCCCGTTGTGACCATCGCTCCCCCTGGAACTATGCCTTTGTGATATTTCTCCAAGTATATGGTTCTATTCAAAGTATTTAGCTTTGCATCTAATAAATGTCTCCTACTGGAATCATAGGAAGAAGAATGAATCCCCCTATGGGTATGTCTCCCCCTATCTTCTTTGCAATATGAACATTATACTACCACTGCAATATGATTCTGCTGCAAATGTTACTACTGTAAATGCTATTGCTCAACCAGAGCATAGATCAACTGCTCTTTCTATGATGATCCTTGGACCTGTCCATGCATCAAACTCATGCCATGCCATACATCATGAAGAAAAAGATATGTCATCAATAAATAAAGAATCATGAACAAAATATCAACCAAGTACATCTTCTTCCATAACCATGTATCTCAATCAATCAAGTGACTCAACTATATCATCCCATACATCATGTACCAAATTATATTCTAAACAAGTAATACCAATGGTGTAATTTAGCCAAGTACTTTCATCCACAAACATATGCCATATATGAATGCATCAACATCGAACTAAACATGTATCACCACCTGTATCAAGCAAGTACATCAACCATGAACCAATACCACAACAAAATGAACTACAATCAAGATTTGTCCTCATACATGTATGTCATATCCACCATAAAACATGTGTCAATCCTACTTCTAGTAGGTGCCTTTAACATTGTACCAAAAGTGTACCAAACATGCATCAACTATAGATCAAGATATGACTCATCAATGGTGTACAACATGACCACCTCATCAACTCATCAACTACATGTCCCAATATGTAGCTCAAACACATGCCAAATGCATGCACCAAGATATCCAACAAATATTCCTCAACCACTATTCACTTCAGTAAATACTAAGCATCCAAAACTACATGTACTACAAGTGTGCCTCAATGGATCAATGATATCTCTAGATAGCATCATCATGACATATCTCATAACAAAGTTGTCATAGCTTCATTATCACAACCAACATTGTTACTCAATAGAAAAGTGTCTCAATCCACACTCTAGGGTTAGTACCATGCATCCAAGACAGTCTTTCAACACTCAACCATATGTCATTGTTGGCCCTCGACCAAGTTTGAGAGAACATTGGTTCTGTTTGGCCATTTTTGGGACTTTGATAGGCTGGTCAAAGATGGAGCACCCAGGAAAAGCTGAGATCGTGGGATCTCACTTGTTTTGTGGATTTTTTGGGTTATTAGAGTTTATGTAACGAGTATGGGATGTCGGCCCATGGGTTTACCCATGTTTAGGCCTCTTTGTAAATGTATAAATAGATAGTGAAGCGATGTAAGAAGGTGTGTAAGTGTTAGCTATGTGCAAAGACTTGTAATTGGCTTAGTGCAAGAGAATTCAAGTTTCTTTGTGCACAGACGTTGTATGTAAGGCTTTGTGCTATTGAGGAGTTGGCTCTGTGCCTTGACTTGATTTTGAGGAAGGTGGATCTAGTGCATTGTGTGCAGATAACCTATCAAGTGTGAAGTTGGGCTCGATAGCTTTGTGCACAGGAGCAGAAGAATGTAGAAAGCTTGAAGACTAATACAGAAGAAGAAGATTTGGTGGACGTAGCCCCACACTGGGGTGAACCACGTATATCCTGTGATGATGTTCTTTGTGCAATAATGTTTATGTTTTTTATGTATTTACCTTCTTAGTGCACTGATCTTGATGTATGATAGATAAATCTATTGATGATTAGTGCTTATGTATGAGGAATGCTAGATCTAAGCTGATGCTATGTGCTAAATGATTGGATGTGATTAATCTTGTTTATTACTATGTCAATCTGTAATAAGGGTTTAACCTTCGATGTGAATAAGGTTTAATAACTACTGCATGTTATTGGATAATTGCTATGTCAAGTATTGTAATCACATATCTGTGTCCCAACCTGGTTGTAGACATTTGAGTCCTGCAACGCCCCCTGCCTCTACCTTGGGTGAGACTTCATCTTCTTCGTAGGTGTTGCCGAAAGGGCCGATCGTTAGGGTTTTGTTGGTGTGTTGTTGAAGCATTGAACCCTGGGTCTACGCCTGTGCCAACAAATGGTTCTCTTGCCAGGACATGAAACTGTGATTGTTGGGAACTTAAGAAAAGAGAAAGCTTTGCGCATAGATCTGTTGTTGTAGTGTGCAATATTCTACTTGACTTGCGAAGATATGCACTAAGAAAGAAACCCGATCTCAAGAAAAGAGGTAAGATCTTAAAGCTTTGTGCTCTGGTAAAGGTAAGATAAGTGGAAATTTTTTCTTTGAAAGTATGAATCTAGGTATGTTTGATATATTTTGGCCTAGTCTGAAAAAATAGGGCATATTTAGAAGAAAGAGTCGATCTGAATAAATTTGATAGAGATAGTGAAAGATATGTTATTCTTATGCATATAAAGAATTTTTGGAATAACAAGTGGATGCAGGGACCTAGAAAGCATTTTTGCAGATTGCAGGTTTATCACTGTGAGCCTAGTGCATAGTACCAGAAAGGTTGGGGATCGTTTAAAAGAAAGAGAGGATTGACACTGTGTTATAATTGCAGAAGATCAGGACATATTGTTAAGGAATGCCCCGGTATAGATCCTATTTGTCTTTGTTGTAAAGATATTGGTCATGAGGTTGAGAATTTCCCAAGAATGATTGCTAAAGTTGAAAATATGAACCTGAGACAAGAAAACCATAAAGAAGGTCAAAAGTCTAAGGATATGTTAGAAAACAAGAAAGAATCAAATACTATGTTGTTACAGTTAAAAGA
The DNA here is from genome assembly GCA_010110895.2 of Picea sitchensis. Taxonomy (NCBI): domain Eukaryota; kingdom Viridiplantae; phylum Streptophyta; class Pinopsida; order Pinales; family Pinaceae; genus Picea; species Picea sitchensis. Next base: position 112,045 of record SNQJ01S0002680.1, read on the forward strand.
AGAAATGGATGATCATAGAGACTTCAGTTTGCCAAAGATCTTGGAAGAAAAGTAGTGCACAGAAACAAGAATAGGAGACTTTGACATAGACTATGTCCTGGATGGGGAAACACAGGTGAATATCATGCCAAAAATAACTTGGGAAATTTTGGGAAAGCCTGCTATGGTTTCTTCATTGGCAAGGATAGGATTGTTTAAAGGAAATATGATAACCCTATGTGGAAGAGTTACTAATGTGCCTATGATTTCCGATGAAACATCGAATGAAGAAGAATTTGAAGTCATTAAGTTCGTTGAGAGCAATGACCATTTTTCACTTTTGTTAGGAAAGACCTGGATTGAAAAGGATCAGATCAAAAGGAAAGCACGGGAAGAGTCTACAGAACAGAAAAAGAAAGAATTAAGGGACTTCATAGCTGGAAAGATAGAGTGACTAATAAAAGAACAAGAGGATAAGTCGAAGCAACATAGGGAAAGAGAAGTAGTTGTCGAAGTTGAAATAACACAAGAAGGCTTAAAGAACATGCCCATGCAGGAAAGAAGTGCATCCACCCCAGAAATAGTAAGAAAAGAGGTATTACATTTGAACCCTTTGAAAGAACATCAACAGTGCGAAGTTACTATGATAAGATAAAGTAAGAATAAGAATGGAAAGAGGAATCTAGGGACTCAGATCATAGGAAAGAAGGAAAAAAAGCTTAGTAAGAAGAAATAAAAGCTAGAAAAACTATAGGAAGTTCTAGTAAAGGCTTGCAGAACTTGAACCTCGCCAAAACAACAGAGCAACGCAAAATTGCACTTGACCATGGCAAAGCTATATGACCATCAGAGGTGTCCCGACCGTTAGAATGATGCTCCAGAACAACTAGAAACGCAGTTATTGATGAAAAGATCGTCATTGGACCATTGAGACCACACCATAATGGATGGATTCTCATTGATTGAGGAATTCCTACCCATTGGAGGAATCTTTTACGATGTTGCTTATTTAACCCATCAGATGCTGCGCCGGGACCACTTTTTGCAAACTGAGATATCCGTGCTAACAGAGAACCGATTGCATACCACGTTGTTCTATCTAGACCTTGCCATCCGTTTGATTACCTTGTCTATCTGTTCGCCTACCCGATATCCTTGATTACAAGTGTGAATTTTGGGTGAACATAACGCAGTAGAGAAGTCAATGGAGAAAATTCTCATGGATCTCATGACTGAGAAATTCATGTCTGTAGGAATATAGACATCGTCGACTGGAGGATTGCAAGCATACCCATCGACTGGGTGACATTATGGCCGCGCTACTGAGAAAGGAAGAAAACATCTCGACGATCTGGCTAACTCGAAGCAAATCCTATCGATCTTGCCTAATTACATCCTGCCCTTGACTGGTGCGATTAACCATGACAGTGTCTCATGTGATTTTGAATACACGTTGATCACTGCATACCTCCTAAATGGGATGCACGCAGTCAGACCTTAGTTGGGACTAATCCCAGCTCTGAAGATCAATGACTTCAACCTCGGAGACCAGAAGAACTACGCAATGCTCACACTGCATAGGTATTTGATGAAAATGATTAGGAAGAAGCCTAATATAGTTCCCCAGCCATGGATTAAGGAGATTGGGAGATCAAAAATCCTGAACTTAATGAAGATCTCCCACTTCGATTGACATCAGGAGGTTAACTCTTGCATTAAAATCCTCCTTTCATGCTATCATGGAGGTTATCTTTGGTTAGATAGGCGCATCACTATGGATCTGGTGCTAATCCACCTAATCACTGGACTAAGCATGTAAGGACCAGACCCTCACTAGTTCTACCCAGGGAAGACATCAGATCTCTCCTTGGACCAGCGTATAAAAGAAGACTACGGAAATGTAGAGAAGGGGAAGTGAGGCTACAAGGTAGCCTCCATCCACGATGGCGCAGTGCACCTTTCTTACCAACTGATCACTGTTAAGCTTGTCAGAAAGAACTAATCAACACAAGTCACGGGGTTCGTAGTGGACCTCCCAGGGAAGTGTGTCGAAGGAATGCATATGAACTGGGTGAGTTACCTTGTCAATGAGTTGGAAAAGGACTGCCACAAAACAACAAGCCGAGGTTTCTCAAGGCCTTCGAAGCAGCCCTGTTGGTCGTTGGTTATGGAAAGAAGTAAAGAACAAGGAAGAAAAGGTAAAAAGCGAACTTCATGGGAGACACAGTGACTGTCACTAGGTCGAAGTGAGAAAAGGAGCAGATAATATGGAGCGAAGCATGGAAAATCAAGCCGTTGGACGAGAAGATCGAGGATGACAGATCAGAAAGGAAGATGGATCGAGGACAACTCAACAAGCGAAGAAATCCACCAATAGCATTGCGCGCGAATAAAGGAAAGATAGGCTGGCGAAGCCTGGGAAAAGTGGGTCAAGTTGACCTAGTGTTTTAGTATTTAGGGTTTTGAAACCTAGGTTTCGGCCTAAGGCTGTCGGTGAGATATTGTAATGTATAAATAAGGGCCAAGAGGACCTGGGTTGGGTTGTTGTTATTGTTTTTCGATGTGATAGTGTTGATGATGTAGCTTCAGTATTGAGAGAGATTATTGTATTGTGAGCAAGAAGTGCTGAGAGAGAAAGCCTTCAGATATTGTAATATATTCAGCTGTGTGTGAAGATTAGTCCTGCAGCTGGGTGTGTAGGAAGGGGAGAGAAAAAGGGAGAAGAGAGAATATTTGTTGGTTGAGAGCGCAGACAAGAACTGTAATCTTTACCTTAATAAATCATAAGCACAGTTTTGTGGACATAACCCTAGAGAGAGGGTGAACCACGTACATATGTTGTTATGTGTGTGATTGATTCTTTGATCTTTGTCGTTGTTATGTTGTTCTCTAATTTATTGTATTAGACCAGAACTATAGCTGCGAGGGATAGATCTAGCTTGTTGAGTGATAGATGCATGTTGTGTTGCTACTATATTAGATCCACTTGACATTCCCTTGGTTGTAGACATTTCTATCCTGCAACCCCCTCATAGTTGCTTCGGGTGAGACACCATCTACTTCGAAGGTGCTGCTGAAAGGGCCAATATCTTGGGCTTGTTGGTGCGCTCTTGGAGTGAACCTCGGGTCCCCCCATGCCAACAAATGGTTATGTTGTCGGGACAATAATCTTCATGAGGGAATGTCAGGGTGGTTCCCATTGAAGATAGAGATTCAAAAGTGGATAGAATACCAAGAGAGGGACTTCATTGAAGCCCGTAACAAGAACCCTAAGCTCAGTATTGAATATTGGCTACACAGATAAATCTTCACTGACATTCACGAGATCTTCTTTGGAGGAATCCACCAAGAGTTGTTTGAGTGGTTGGCTAGGTTAGATGATACCCAGTTTGAGATCAGACCTATATCCCCTGTGTTGTGGACTCCAGCGTTGATCCAGAAGGCCAAAAGAGTTGATAATGTCATATCCAGAGTAGTAGATCATTGGTTTGATAGTACCATTGGAGGGTATATAACCGAGTTTATTGTTGACATAATAGAATCGTATAGCCAAGCTGAGAGATACTTTTTGAAAGGACCTAGAGGATAATATTTTCACTTTCTAAAGCTGACAATCAAGATGTTGTTGCTTGAAAAGAACGTCTTGAAGATGCAGTAGATTGGGTGGATTTGAAAAGGATAATTTTCAAGAACTCAGACAACGACAACGACACAGAAGCTGGACATACACGCAATGGAAGATTATTTCAAGGGGTTCACATTGAGAACCTCTTTAAGAAAAAATACAGAGAAGAAGGTTTCTATAGTGGAGAAGAGGCAGATCTGACAGACGAAGAACATTCAGAACCCACCGAAGCAGAGGAAGAGGAAGCTAGAGAACTTCACCGAACCGAGCCAAAAACCTCAGGAATTATATAGGCTACTTAAGTAAGTAATATCAATCCTCCTGTTGTTTCAGAAATGCTAAGTAATCAGAACATTCGAAATCACCAGAGTCTGCAGAGCACTATTACTAGCAGTTCAACATCCACTTAGACAGGAAACCTAGGAAAATTCATGGCAGATGATACTCCCTATATTTAGAGGAGATGGATTTGAATATCCTGGTCAACACTGGTTCCTGTGTGAGGCCGTGTGAAAAATTAAAAATATTATCGATGAAGCTGTTAAAAGAAACCAGTTTAGCACTACACTGAGAGACCGCGCATTGAGATGGTATATGAAGCTTGTCCAAGGACTTGTGTAGCCTAAGCCATTGAATGAGATCAATAATGCGTTGACTGCAAAATTTAAGAAACCTAAGTCGAAGTCACAATGTATTACATAACTAAAGGAGATCATGCAGAAGGTATCCAAACCTGTTTGGGAGTTCGACCAGAGATTCAAGACCCTAACAGGAAGAGTGAATTTTAAAATTCTAGATGAGAAGAACAAGGAATGGTTCATCGTTGCCATGTTACCACATATCAAAGTTCTCTTGATGCAGTAGAAGATTTCTTTGTAGGCAGAAGCATTGGAGATCTCCATGAAGCTTAAATCAACCCCTATGGGAGAATCCAACTTAGGTATGAGTTAGATCTTGAGTCAAATAACTAGTTTGTCTCTACAGATCGAAGACATGAAGAAAGACAAGGGAAAAGACAAAAGGGAAGACATTTGGTGTGTCAAATGCAGATCAAAAGGTCATGACTAGGAACACTTCCCTCTATTCAATGGATACTTAGCCTCGGGAGCTCCGATCCCTTTGAATCAAGTCACATTACCCAGGTGCAAGGTATGCAAGAATCAACATCACCCTGGTGAGTGTTACTATATGCAAAAATACGTTCAGACCCCTACAAAATTGTATTTCACATTCTGTAAATCAGTAGGGAATGATGATAGAGACTGCAGAGTTTATGATCTCATGCATTAAAGATCAAGAGACATATACAAGATTCAAGGAGAAGTACATCAAGAAGGAAATAATGTGTAGTATAACTCCCCAGGAAGAGGAAACTTCAACCGTCATGGTGGATACAGAGGACAAGGACAAAGAGGAGGAATGGGTCGAGGTCGAGGACAAATAATCTATTATAACTGTGCGTAGCCAGGACATCTAGCAAGGGACTGTCAGAACCCTTGTACCACTTGCATTTGTTGTAAATTCTTTGAGCATGTCATTGAGGATTGTCTAGTATTGTTGGTTAAGCTCCAGGAGAAATGAGGACCTCAGAAGAACCTACAAATACAATTGATCAAAGAAGAACCCCGCGGAGCTGATCCTAGAGTCATTGTTATTACTCGAGGAGGCGCTGCTATAGGATAGGATAGAGTGACCCAAGGGAAGATTGCAGAAGACTCAGGAATCAGAAAAGTTGCAGAAAAAACCTAGATCTTTGATGCAAAGAAAGAAAGCAAAATATTTGAGGAAGCAAGGAAAAAGTTCAAATTAGATCAAGGCTCTTCATCAAAAACATGACTAGAAATAAAATAATATGGAATGCCTCAGGCATTCGATCAGTCTACTTTACCAGAAGAAGGAAAAGAGGTAAGCAAACTCATGGAATTTCTATGCACTTGTGTTAAGTTAATTCAAGATAAAATAGTTGTAAAAGAGTTGCAGAACTTTATTAGACAATATGAGCTAGGAAGGAGAGACCCCCTACTAACCAAGTAAGTGCACCAGATCGATAAGAAGAGAAGGACAAATAAATAATTACACTTGAATTCTTAGATAGGAGAATATGATATAGACTATGTGGTCCTCGACTTAGGGTCGAAGGTCAATGTCATGACGAAGCAAACTTGGGCACTAATGGGAAAACCTAAGTTGATCTATTCCCCTATCAGGCTTAGAATGGATAATCATCAAGTTGTTATCCCATTTGGATGATTGGAGCATGTCCCTGTGGACATCGACGAAGTTAGAACCTTTGTATATTTTGAGGTAATTGAAATTGTTGTGGATCGCTGCCCTTACCCTGCATTGCTAGGAATTGATTGGGCCTTTGAAAATTCTACAATTGTTGATTTAAAGAAAAGGCATATGACATTTGAAAGAGATTTCCTTTGGTTCATTGCACCCTTAGATCCATATGAGGGTCAGCGATACATAGAGACCATCAAAGAAGAATACCGCACATACGAACTGGAAAACATCTACAAACTAACAACCAAACAACAGGATTACATCAAACCTATAGTCGATGGGAATCTGAGCTGGCAAAGTGACAATGAATGATCATCAGATTCAGAAGAAGCACTAGAGAACTGGAAGAACCAGATATATGAAGCATCTACTAGAATACGTGCTAGGTTAATCAGAGAAGTTCGCTGGACCGACACGATAGTAAGTAATTTACTCACATTTGATGGTCTGAACCCTTTAGAAGCCTTCCTATCAGATTTTGAAGCAAGTGTACCAAAACAACAAAGATTGTTGGTAATGGATGAGTCCTTGAAATGCACACCAGCAAGATGGTGGGGGATGCATAAAAGAAATATCATAGACTGGACACAATGTCGAACCTTGATGACAACGCGGTTCTCAGCACAAGCAGTAAGTTGCGAAGTAAGGTATACTAGTCAAAGTTGCCCAAAGGACCATGTATGAAGCTACAAAGAGGCCTAGAGTGACATTACTCGAGAACAATGGGTGCACAGATTCATTAACATGCTGGACACAACTCCTATAAACTGGTACCTTCAAGAGGAGTTGCGCCTTGTCACTACAGATTGGGAAGGTATGATTCAAAATTTTATCACCACCTTTTCATTTGAAACTGAATATCCTTCAGTAGACCAAGCATTACAGATCATGAGACAAAAGGTATTTGAGGAGGCATCCAACCTCCCTATGGAACAAGAAGAGGACGAATGGACTACACCTCTTCAGAAATTACAGAGCTACTACAACATCAATGCCGATGATGACGATGATCCGAGGAAGGTAAACATCACTGAAACAGAAGGCCAAAGAGATGTGGAGGGAATAGGAGTTGAGATACCATTTATTGTCCATCTAGTCAAGATCAAAAAGGTCAATATTGGAACAGAGGAGACACCAAATCTTTCCAATGTCGGAGATTATTGGGATGTTCCTACCATTGACAAGATTACAGAGTTGTTGTACAAATACCAGGACTTGTTTCTGACCAAGTTCACTGATATGAAGGGTATCAAAGGACCTATGGGAGAGATGAGAATACCTTTGAAACCATGTGTGAAGCCAATCAAGAAAAGACCCTACAGATTGAATCCAAAATACAAGGAAAAAGTGAAGATTGAGCTTGATAGAATGCTGGAAGTAGGGATTATTGAACCTGTCGAAGAATCAGAGTGGATCAACCCTATGGTGGTACAAGAAAAGAAGACATGAGAAATTAGGATATGTTTGGACCTCAGGAAGTTGAATGATGACTGTCTTCATGACCCTTTCCCTACACCATTCACTGATGAAGTATTAGACAATGTGGGAGGCCAGTAGGTATATTCTTTTACAGATGGATTTTCAGGATACCATCAGATCCAGATTGCTAAAGAGGACCACCACAAGACCATGTTTTCCACAAAATGGGGATCATACCAATATACAATGATGCCATTTGGACTAAATAATACCCCAATCATATTTTCCAGGGTTGTGGTCGAAGCGTTCAAAGAAGTTTTACATAAATTTCTAGAAGCATATTTTGATGACTAGACTATGTTTAGTTTGTTGAAAAATCACATTGAATGTCTAAGGCTAATGTTGGATAAATGCAGGCAATGTCAAATTGATTTGAATTTGAAGAAGTGCATATTCTTCTAACCATTTGGAGTGTTATTAGGCCATATTGTATGCAAGCAGGGCTTGTTGGTTGATCCATATAAAATTGCAATTATAGTTGACTTGCCACCTCCTATGTCAGTCAAACAACTGTGCACTGTGCTAGGACATACTGGCTATTACAGGAAATTCATTAAAGGATATTCCCAAATCACAACACCGATGGAGAAGTTGTTGAAGAAGGACAATCAATTTGGCTGGACAGACGAATGCCAATAGAGCTTCAACACGCAGAAACAAAATATGGTCACTGTGCCCATTCTGGTCTTTCCAGATTGGAACAAAGAGTTTCATGTGCATGTCGATGCATCTTTTATTGCATTGGGAGAAGTACTGGCACAACCGGGAGAAGGGGAGATCGACCATCCATTAGATTTTTCTAGTAGGAAGCTATCTACAGTGGAGATCAACTACACCACTACAGAAAGAGAACGACTAGCCATGGTGTACGCACTGTAGAAATTTCGCCACTACTTGTTGGGAGGACACTTTAAAATGTTTACAGATCACTTCACGCTGAAATACCTGGTTAAAAAGCTAGTGTTGGGGGGGAGGATATGTAGATGGATTCTGTTGTTTCAAGAATGTGATTTTGAAATCATAATTAATCCAAGAAGAATGAACAAGGGCCTTGACCACCTGTCGAGGTTGGAACATGGAGAAGAACCCACCAGTTTGGAGGATACACTGCCAGATGCACAACTTCTCACCATTAGAAATATTAATGACCACTTCATAGACATCATCCAGTTCCTATGAATAGGAATGATACCTAGTAAGTTTACAATTCCCCAAAAGAAACAACTAGTGGTGCGCGCTGTAGACTTTTCACTGATAGTTGATTAGCTATACAAGATGGGACCTAATGAGATACTAAGAAGATGCATTATGGAGACAGAGCGATCATGGATCTTTGCAGAAGCTCATGAAGGCATCACAGGAGGACATTACGCTGGGAAAGCAATTACGAAGAAGGTTCTGCAAGCTAGCCTTTGGTGGCCTACCTTACACAGAGATGTGAAGGATTATTCTAGAGCTTCTGATGTGTGCCAAAGAGTTGGAAAACCATCCAGACGAGATGAAATTCCATTAGCACCACATATGACCCTACAAGAATTTGAAAAATGGGCCATTAACTTCGTGGGAACGATAAACCCACCAGGGAAGCACACATGAGCAAGGTATATCATTACTGCGACATAATACTTAACTAGATGGGCTGAAGCCAGAGCAGTCAAGGACTATAGTGCAACTACAACTACGGAATTTATATTAGATGACATAATAACCAGGTTTGGATGCCCCAAGATCCTTATGAGAGATCAAGGCACACAGTTCATCAATAAGATAGTTGAAGCCCTGATTGAAGAATTTGCAGTCCACCATAAGAAGAGTACACCTTACCATCCAAAAGCTAATGGGACAGTTGAAGCATTCAACAAGATCTTGGAGTCAATGTTGACAAAGATTTGCAGTGTGAATAGAGATGACTGGGATTTAAGAGTACCTGCAGTACTATGGGCCTATAGAACCACTTGCAAGAAATTAACAATGTAGACCCCTTTAAAATTGGTTTATGGCCTCGAAGTTGTTGTCCCGATGGAATACTTGGTACCAAGATTAAGGATTGTTGTGTTTATAGATATGGATGAGACTGGCGCTATTCAAGAGAGGCTTGGACAGTTGATTGAACAAGAAGAAGATAGACTCATTGCAGGATTCCACCAGCAGGTTCAGAAGGAACGAGAGAAGGCATATCATGACAGGCACATCAAGAAGAAGGCACTCAAGCAAGGTGATTTAGTATTGATGTATGACAGTAATTTTATAAGACACCCAGGGAAGTTCAAAATGCATTGGATCGGACCATATGAGATCGCCTGTGTAACAAAAGGAGGAGTTGTGCAACTAAAAACATTGAAGGGAGAATGGAAGGATGGATTGGTGAATTGGAGTCAGTTGAAGCTGTACTATGACAACCAGTTGCCTTGCAACTCTTAGTAAAAACAACAGGAAAAGGTTCTAAGTACCAAGTGTTGTTGAAACTAGGTACCAGACACAGAAAAGACAGTCTACACAAGGAGGGAGAGGAAGCGTAAAGAAGAAACCAAGGCTACCCTACATAGTCAAAATTCGAAGCAAAATAGAAGCATCAGATCCAAAGTGCCTCGGGACGAGTCACATGTGAGTGTTGGGGGCCTATTGGCCCTTGGTTATGGAATGAAGCAAAGAACAAGCAAGAAAAGGTAAAAAGTGAACTTTGCGAGAGACACAGTGACTATCACTGGGTCAAAGTGAGCAAAAGAGCAGAGAAGATGGAGAGAAGTATGGAAAAGAAAGTCATTGGATGAGAAGATCGAGGATGAAAGATCAAAAAGGAAGATGGATTGAGGAGAACTCAACAAGCAAAGAAAGCCATCGATAGTACTACGCAGGAATAAAGGAAAGATAGGCTGGCAAAGCCCAGGAAAAGTGGGTCAAGTTGATCTAGGGTTTTAGACACCTAGGGTTTTGGTATTTAGGGTTTTGGAACCTAGGTTTCGGCCTAAGGTTGTCGGTGAGATATTGTAATGTATAAATAAGGGCCAAGAGGACCTGGGTTGGGTTGTTGTTATTGTTTTTTGATGTGATAGTGTTGATGATATAGCTTCAGTATTGAGAGAGATTATTTTACTATGAGAAACAAGTGCTGAGAGAGAGAGCCTTCAAATATTGTAAGATCTTCAGCTGTGTGTGAAGATCAGTCCTGCAACTGGGTGCATAGGAAGGGGAGAGAAAGAGGGAGAAGAGAGAATATCTACTAGTTGAGAGCATAGACAAGAACTGTAAGCTTTACCTTAATAAATCATAAGCACAATTATGTGGATGTAGCCCTAGAGAGAGAGTGAACCACGTACATCTGTTTTTATGTGTGTGATTGATGCTTTGATCTCTGTCACTATTATGTTGTTCTCTGCTTTATTGTATTAGACTAGATCTATAGTTGTGAGGGATAGATCTATCTTGTTGAGTGATAGATGCATGTTGTGTTGCTACTGTTATAGATCCACCTGACATTCCCTTGGTTGTAGACATCTTTGTGCTGCAACCCCCTCATAGCTGCTTCAAGTGAGACAACATATGCTTCACAGGTGCTGCCGAAAGGGACAGTAGCTTGGGCTTGTTGGTGCACTCTTGGAGTGAAACTCAAGTATGCCCCCGTGCCAACAAGCCTTGCCCAGATCTGAGTGACTCAGGATGCATCACAAGTGAGTGTAGGGGGCCTGCTGGCCCTCGACCAAGTTTTGAGACAACATTGGTCGTGTCTGACCATTTTTGGGACTTCGACAGGCTGGTCGAAGATGGAGCACCCAGGGGAAGCTGATATCGCGGGATATCACTTGTTTTGTGGGCTTTTTGGGTTATTAGGGTTTATGTAACAGGTATGGGATGTCAGCCCATGGGTTTACTCATGTTTAGTCCTCTTTGTAAATGTATAAATAGATAGCTAAGAGATGTAAGAAGGTGTGTAAGTGTTAGCTATGTGAAAATACTTGTAATTGGATTAGTGCAAGAGAATGTAAGCTGCTTTGTGTACATACTTTGTATGTAAGGCTTTGTGCTATTGAGGAGTTGTCTCTATGCCTTGATTTAGTTTTGAAGAAGGTGGATCTAGTGCATTGTGCGCAGATCACCTGTCTGGTGCGAAGTTGGGGTCGGTAGCTTTGTGCATAGGAGTAGAAGAATGTATAAATATTAAAGACTAATAAAGAAGAAGAAGAGTTGATGGACGTAGCCCCACACTGGGGTGAACCACATTTATCCTATGTTGATGTGATTCGTGCAGTAATGTTTATGTTGTTTATGTATTTACCTTCTTAGTGCACTGATCTTGATGTATGGTAGATAGATATATGGATGATTAGTTCTTATGTATGATGAATGCTAGATCTGAGATGATGCTATGATCTAAATGATTGGATTTTCTTAATATTGATTATTACTGCATCGATCTGCAATAAGGGTTTAACCTGTGATGTGAATAAGGTTTAAGAACTACTGCATGTTATTGGCCATGTTCTTTGTCAAGTATTGTAATCACAGATCTTTGTCCTAGCCTGGTTGTAGACATATGAGTCCTGCAACTCCCTTGCCTCTACCTCAGGTGAGACTTCATCTGCTTCGTAGGTGTTTCCGAAAGGGATGGTAGTTAGGGTTTTGTTGGTGCGTTGTTGAAGCGTTGAACCCTGGGTATTCCCCTATGCCAACAATAATCACCATACATACATCAATTATGTATGCCAATATGTAATCATGAAAACCTGCAACCAACCATGTTAGACCCTGCAAAAAACCAAGTCAAACCCTATAATAGAAGTTATACCATCACATCAAGATGCAACCCATTTGCATAGCCTACTACCCAAGGCTTTTACCACATGTACGTGACGTTTCATACAAACAACTCTCATATCTACACGACCTATTTATAGTTCATATTGGATATGTATGCGACTTTTACCAATGTAAACCATGTATTCTTCATAAGATGTCAAACTTGATCTTCCCTTAAGGCTGCCACTCTATTCTGATTGATTATGCTTCTTCACCCACTTTTGAAGGTGTCCCATCTTCTCAGAACTTAAGCTCTGAGCTTCCATCTTTCCAACATTGTCTTCTCTTCTAGTCTCATGTGTTCTTCTAGTCATACTATATGAAACACTCCTCATGGATTGTCTTCTTGTGTTCCAACAATCTTGGGATTTGTTACCAAATCCACTACAACTATAACATCTCATGGTGTGACAATGAGCAGCAATGTGTCCTACTTGATTACATCTCCAACACCTTAGAGTGTTATGAAGTCTTTAATTATCTCTCCTTGCATAATATATGCATTCCAAATTTCTGTGACCATATTCATTACATGAGTAACAATGACCATGAAAAACATTTTCATACCTTTGCTTTGGTGTCCATCTTGAAGGTGTCTCTCTTCTTTGAGGTGTAAATATGGCTTATTGATTTCTTCCTTGATTTCTTTTGAAAGTTTCTTTGCCTTGTGTAGATGGCTGACTTGAAACATTATTTCCATCCTTTGAGAGTAAGGGACTTACCTCATGCTTCTTTGAGGTTCTTTCTTCAACATGTGTATCTTCTTTGTTGTATCCAAGACCTGATTTATGATTTGGTGATCTTTGACTATCCAAGATATCATTCAAGATTGTTGAGCTATTCAAGTATTTGTTTGACTTATCTATGTTCTTTCTAATATCAACAAATTCAGCTTTCAAATTATGACATGACTCTTCCTTTTCATTTACTCAATTATTTAGTAATTCCTCTACCCTTTTGGCTTCTTCAATTTGGGCCTTGAGATGGATATTAACTTCAAGACTTTTGCTAATCTCATTGTTATCATTGAAATTTCATCTGCAAATGGTTACAGGAATATAGCCTCTCTAAACACCTATTAATTCATTCATGGCCCAAAAATGCATTTCCAAAGGGCACAAACTATACAACTGGTTATAAAATCAGCATGTACTCAGAATATAAAGGAAGTGTGCACACGTGCGCCAGTAAAAAATGCAAGGAAAGCGCACATGTGCCTGATGCGCGACTGTGGATGCAAAAAGCCACACACACCTCAAAATGACACATTAATGATTCTGGGCGGCCTCCCACCCACTTCTGGTTCATCTCCCAAGTCGATTTGACCCCCAAATCTGAGCTGAATCTAAGTGGGGGGATGGTCAAAGACCTAAAGGTGCCCTAAAGGGCCCCTTGTTCACACCAAAGACCGGTTGGATAATGCCTCAAAGATTTTCTATAAAAAGAGGCCATGGGTGCACTATATTTCCAAGAAATAATTTGTATTGTTATGATGCCTCTATTCTCCCGCAAGGAACCTCTTTCCTCATTGGAGCATACAAGCACCATTTCATTGGGCTAATCACATCACCTCTTGAGTGAATGAGCTTTGGATTTCTTCACCATTTCCTTTTAGTTTGTTATTTGTAAGAACATCTCTCTCATTGGGGGTTCAAGAGACCTTGCTTGGAGGAATAGGGGAGCCATAAGTCTCCCTTTCGCTTTGGTTTTTTCCCACTAATACAATCTATCCATTGGTGGCATGAATATTGGTCAATTGTTTGGTTAATTTTGGTTATAATTCCCTTATGCACTTTAGTTTAGTTTCTTTAATTGTTGTTAGTTTAGTTGTTTGTTTATTTCTTGTGCTTGATATTTCTAACTCTTGCACTAACTTCTGTCCTATCCAGCTAACCCAACTGGACTTGCAAGTGTTCCTCTTTGGCTTATACAGGTGACGAAAAGGATACAACATATTGGTGACTCCACTAGGGATAGGTATCAATTTACTCTCCATTTGGGTTGTTTGAGAACTTCGTTTTGGTTTATTTGACTTGCAGGGATCATAACTAGCCCAAGCCTACCTGTAAAAAGCTAAATTCAGAGCTAAGATAGGAGAATTTCATTCAAAATTTTCTTCCTGGCCACGTATTAGAAAATGTGCTTTTTTTTCAGCCCACAAGCACACCTTCCGAGCACATGCGCCAATAGAACTTTGTTCCTCAATGAATTTTGCACATGTGCGCCAACATGTCATTGTTTATCTACGCATTGGTGCCACATGCGCCTCTGTATACTCTATGACCCACGCATCTATCTAGAAATTCAACATTGTAAGGGTTTTTTGTGATGTTTTGAAGGCCCATAGCCTTCTAAATATTGATTCTATGAAATTTGTAATATGCACCTAATGCAGGAGCATCTCTCCACATCATCCATCCAGCCACACCAGCGCCCATGCATTCAAATGCTAAAATGGAGGTGCAGTCCTCATTCAGATTTGAATTGAATGTAATTTAATGTTTAGGTTGGTGAGCCATGGAAGCCGTGCTATATGCAGGCATTAGTTAAGATTGGCTTTAATGCTAGATCGGTTGAGATCTAGATCCAGATGCTGGACTAGACAGCCCATTGAATGTAATTTATTAGAGTAGGTGAACCTGGAGGGAAGCGCTCAATGAGCCCCGCAGGTAAAAGAGATTTTGAGATCTCATTTTGAGTTAGAAACAGTAGAGTTGAAGAGCCAGAGAGAGCTCAGGGACACCATTGTAAAGATACAAGCATTTTGCCATTATTAATATAACAGAGCAGTTTTTCCTGCATTATTCTGTGTTGTATGGATGTTTGTGAGTGTTCTTCATATTGTGAATGTATGTTGTAGTCATGCATTTGTAGAGTTGTTTTGATTTCAGGGTTGAAGGTCTTTGAGGCTTCACACCAGGAGGGTGTGACAGAACGCTGAGGGTTATGAGAGTTGTGCATAGAGGTTGCACTTCTAAACTTTGCGGAGTCAGACAAAGATGTGCTGAGGCACAGAAGCTGAAATCATCAACTTAGAGATGACCTCAAGGTTGCTGAATAACTTAGAGGAAAGACTGTGTAGCTGAAACACGGTTGCAGACAGAACTTTGTTGTAACTTCTGTGGAGCTCTTCCAGGTGGGAATTGAGCGTATGCACAGTGGTGTTGAAGAAGAAATTTGCTGAGAGTTCGAAGGAGAAAGCAGAGTCACTGAGGATTCTAAGAGAAGCTCTCCCAGGTGGGCATTGAGCCTGTGCAAGCAGTGCACAGAGGAAGGAACTCCATCGTGAGTTCAGACAGAAGGAACCAGAATCACTGAGGATTCTGTAGAGCTTTGCAAGGTGGGCATTGAGTCAGTGTGTAGGCAAGCACAGAAGAAGAAGAGAACTCCTTTGAGTTCTAGAAGAGAGGAAGAATCCACTGAAGGATCTTCCCTGGGTTGCTGAATACTCAGAAGGCTCAACAAGGAGGTTGTTTGAGCAAACAGAGAGCCAGGAAGGCATTTTATTCTCCATTTGAGGGAGAAGAAAGGTAAAATCCCCAAGGGGTCTGAGTGTTCGAAGAAGCTCAGGATAGACAACACGTTGTGCACACGCGGAGACTCTACAAGGAGTGAAAGAGTCGAAAGGACCCTTGAGGATTCGAGGAGAGAATCTTAGGAGGAACAGAGCTTTTACGCGTAGTAGCGAAGCTCAAGGTGAAGGAGTTCATAAAGAGAGGAAAGAAGCACAGGCCGAGGCCTTTTGAATCTTTGAAAATTCTTCCAAGGGGAGGAAGAAAGAGAATAGGGATCTCTGGAGGAGCAACAACCGTCGTCAGATCGGTAGGAGAGAACAGATCTAGACCGTTGAAGATTCACTCCCAGGGGAGCTCTAGAGGAAGGGTACAGAAGGAGGAGATCAACAGCCATCGGATCTCATATAGAAATCCCGTCAGCCATTGGATCGGGAGAAGCGCAGGGAAGGAAGACAGGTTTGAGCCGTTAGATTTGGTGCAGGGTCGCCGACAGCCATCAGATCTGCAGAAGCTGCGAGGGAGATAAGCCTCGGGAGTAAGAAGAGAAGTGTCGACACGAGGAGTTTTCATCAGGATATCAGCCATCGGGAGATCAGAGTTCTCAAGGTCGTGAGAACCGGGACATTGAAAGTCTCAAAATCTTGACATAATTGGGACCGTCCATTTGGAAGGACTCATGGTAGCGATCGAGCGCCACTAGGGAAAAGCCCGAAAGGGAGGCCATCTATCAACATATCGAGAATCGGGATATCGGAGATCCTGGGCATAGAGGTTTTGTGCATTGCGGAATTGCGAAACGCGATTTCCCGATAAGGCATCGGAGCGCGTGGACCCCAGAGGAGTCGGTGAGGAGGACAGGTGGCATTCCACATCGGCTATCAGAATATCGAAGATCCCAGGAGCAAGGAGTTCGTGCATCTCGAACTCGCGAACCCCGTAGCCCCAACGGGTTAAGGTTGTGGTCACAGGGGTTGTTCATACGAGCGGGAGTTGAGCCGGGAGGGCCAGCGCGTGAAGGAGCACATCGGGGATCGGAGGATCGGGAGTTTCGAGTACATGTGCACCTCGACACTGCAAACCCCGAAACCCCGATGAGAGTTTTTGTTGTGGTCATATAGGAGCCGGTCATGTGGAATAAGGGCTTAGCCATTTGGGGCTAAGGAAACAAGGGCACAACGAAAATTTGGGAATCAAGAATTCGAAGGGTCAGAAATTCTCGATGGCAGGAAGGCCGAAGCCCCGACGGGAGACACAAGGCTGCATTCTTGTGGACGCATGGTCGCATGGACCTAAGCCTAGCTAGGAGGGGCTAAGGGTAAAGGAGAGATTATCGATAATCAAAGATCGAGGATTCACGAGGACAGAGGTTTGTCACAACGGGATTTATGAAACCCTGAACCCCGATATTGAGATCGGGGACTACCACGGTAAATGTAGAAGCCGTGAGAGTGAAGAAAGGACCTGTGGATCGGGTATTTGCACAGTGATTCCCGAGGGAATCGAAAGAGCCGCTTCGCCTCATAAGCAGAAAGGGATAAGAGTGATCCTGTGGGCAGGAGAGCGCGATGGGTGTGGTCACAAATTTACTCGCCTGCGTCAAGTGGTATCAGAGCTAAGATATTGTTTGTATATTTCAGGGCAAGGGAAGTAGGAGATAAGAGAAGCACTCTGATACACAGGAAGTGGTATCAGAGCGGGAACTTCATCTGTATATTTCAGGTGAAGCGAGAAGAAAGTAGGAAGGAAGACAGAGTTGTTGAGGACTCTGTAAGGACTTGTTTGCAGGTAGGCAGCAATCAAAGAGACAGTCAGCAGGACTGTAGGATGAAGCTGAGCACTCAGGATTGCAGGAGTGACAACAGCAGGTTTTCTAGGAGAGAAGACAGAGGCAACAACAGGGCTACTGAAGGCCGTAGGTATGCTGGGAGAAGAGAGCTATGGAGACAAGAATATATAGATGAAGAGCTCGCAGATATAAAGAGAGAATTGGCGAGACTCGAATTTAAGCTATGGCAGGAGGAGAAGATGGTTCAGATATGCGGGCCAGAGACTGGGGAAAGTCTCAACGATTGGGAATTTGAATTGGGATCAGGTAAGGATCTCAAGGACTGCTAGGAGGGAAGAATAGAAATTCCAGTTTTCCAGGTGGGCAATGAGTTCAGATCAACTGAGGATCTCATGGACTGTCAGGAGGACAGTCGAGGAATTTCAATTTGCTAGGAGGGCAATGATGAGAGATCGTTAAGGGATCTTGAAGATTGCCAGGAGGTCAGCGGAAGCATCTTGGATTTCCAGGTGGGCAGAGATGAGCATTTGAGACTGTCTGAAGGTCTCATGGACTCAGAAGTGAGTTCAATTTAGCAAGGAGTGTTGATGAAGGTGGGATCGGTTGATCTCATAGATTGCCAAAAGGGCAGCGGAAGCTTCCCATATTGCCAGGTGGGAAGGGATGAGCAGATGAGACTATCTGTGGGTCTCATAAACTCATAAGTGAGTTGGAATCATCCAGGGGAGATGACAGAGAAGGTGAGCTCAAAGGTGAATCCGGATTAGCAGGTACAGCTGATGGTGGAAGATATGAGGAGTCGAATGATGATTGGGGGAATACAAGTATTCCTACCATCTGCCTAGGAGGAGGCAGAAAATTATGTTGCAGATGATACAACAACAGTAGGGGAACAGTCAGCTATGACTGTCAAAAGGAAATTTGAGCAGGTGTTTGAGACTGCCCAAGAAGAAACAAGAGAAGACAATGAGCGTTCTAAGGAACAGCTCAATAGTTTCAGCCAGCGAGCTGAGAGTGCTGTAGCATTGGAGATAGCAGCAAAAGAATCCAAGGAGGGAGCAGGCAGATCTATCACTCCATGGGAGATGGAGCTAGAGATGTTGGAGGATTGGTTGAACAATCCAGAGCCAGCAGGAGAACTGGCAGAATTTGAGCTGTCAGAGAAGAGAATGACTGAGCAGCAGGTCAGTCAAGAAGAGACTATAGAGCTGAAGTCTGCAATAGAGTGGCAACTTGAGGCCACAGATGAAGATGAAGAAGAAGGCATGGGAGATCATAGCGATCTGCCCAATTGTAGAAATATTTGCAGCTGAGGAGACTGCATGAACATAACCAGCCACTGAAGTAGCTGGATGCAGTGATAGAAGATATCAGAAAGTTGATGTTGAAGTCAGAAATAACTGCCAGCGAGGAGAAGTTGGGCAGAGAAGGGGCAGTAGTAGTAGCAGTGCATCAGAAGCAATAGCAGCAGCAGGATGGAGTGGATGGAAGGCTCCAAAGACTTATTTGGGATCCAGGAGGATTTCCAACCCCTCAGAAGGGAAGCGCATGAGAAGGAGCTCATGATTTTGCAGCTGAGGAGTATGATGCAGGAGCATCTCTCCACATCACCCAGCCAGCCAGTCAGCCAGCGATGCTAGCACGCATGCATTCAAATGCTAAAAGGGAGGCGCAGTCCTCATTCAAATTTGAATTGAATGTAATTTAATGTTTAGGATGGTGAGCCATGGAAGCTGTGCTATATGCAGGCATTAGTTAAGATCGGATTTAATGCTAGATCGGTTGAGATCTAGATCCATATGCTGGACTAGATAGCCCATTGAATATAATTTATTAGAGTAGGTGAACCTGGAGGGAAGCACTCAATGAGCCCCTCAGGTAAAAGAGATTTTGAGATCTCATTTTGAGTTAGAAACAGTAGAGTTGAAGAGCCAGAGAGAGCTCAGGGACACCATTGTAAAGATACAAGCATTTTGCCATTATTAATATAACAGAGCAGTTTTTCCTGCATTATTCTGTGTTGTATGGATGTCTGTGAGTGTTCTTCATATTGTGAATGTATGTTGTAGTCATGCATTTGCAAAGTTGTTTTGATTTCAGGGTTGAAGGTCTTTGAGGCTTCACACCAGAAGGGTGTGACAGAAGGTTGAGGGTTCTGAGAGCCGTGCACAGAGGTTTCACTTCTGAACTCTGCGGAGTCAGACAAAGATGTGTTGAGGCACAGAAGTTGAAATCATCAACTCAGAGATGACCTCAAGGTTGCTAAATACCTTAGAGGCAAGACTGTGAGCTGAAACATATTTGCAAACAAAACTTTGCTGTAAGTTCTGTGGAGCTCTGCCAGGTGGGCATCGAGTGTATGCACAGTGGTGCTGAAGAAGAACTCTGCTGAGAGTTTGAAGGAGAAATCAGAGTCACTAAGGATTCTGAGAGAAGCTCTACCAGGTGGGCATTGAGCCTGTGAAAGCAGTTCACAGAGGAAGGAACTCCATCGTGAGTTTAGACAGAAGGAACCAGAATCACTGAGGATTCTGTAGAGCTTTGCCAGGTGGGCATTGAGTCAGTGTGTAGGAAAGAACAGAAAAAGAAGAGAACTCCTTTGAGTTCTACAAGAGAGGAAGAATCCACTGAAGGATATTCCCTGGGTTGCTGAATACCCAGAAGGATCAACAAGGAGGTTGTTTGAGCAAACAGAGAGCTAGGAAGGTATTTTATTCTCCATTTGAGGGAGAAGAAAGGTAAAATCCCCAAGGGGTCTGAGTGTTCGAAGAAGCTCAGGATAGAAAGCACGTTGTGCACACGAGGAGACTCTGCAAGGAGTGCAGGAGTCGNCCTTGAGGATTCGAGGAGAGAAGCTTAGGAGGAACAAAGATTTTACATGCAGTAGCGAAACTCAAGGTGAAGGAGTTCGCAGAGAGAGGAAAGAAGCATAGGCCGAGGCCTTTTGAATCTTTGAAAATTCTTCCAAGGGGAGGAAGAAAGCGCACAGGGAGCTCTGGAGGAGCAGCAACCATCGTCGGATCGACAGGAGAGAACAAATATGGACCATTGAATATTCACGTCCAGGGGAGCTCTAGAGGAAGGGTACAGAAGGAGAAGACCAACAGCCGTCAGATCTCATATAGAAATTCCGTCATCCATTGGATTGGGAGAAGGTGCATGAAGGTTAAGCCTTAGGAGAAGTGCAGGAAAGGAAGATAGGTCTGAGCCATTAGATTTGGTGCAGGGTCACCGACAGCCGTCAGATCTGCAGAAGCTGCGAGGGAGATAAGCCTCGGGAGCAAGAAGAGAAGTCCCAACACGAGGAGTTTTCATAGGGATATCAACCATTGGGAGATCGAAGTTCTCAAGGTCGTGAGAACTGAGATATTGAAAGTCTTGAAATCTCGACATAATTGGGACTGTCCATTTGGAAGGATGCGTGGCAGCGATCGAGCGCCACCGGGGAAAAGACCAACAGGGAGGCCATCTATTGGCATATCGGGAATCAGGATATCGGAGATCTCGGGCACAGAGGTTTTGTGCATTGCGGAATCGCGAAACACGATTTCTCGATAAGGCATCGGAGTGCGTGGACCCCAAAGGAGTCGGTGAGGAGGACAGGTGGAATTCCACATCGGCTATCGAGATATCGGAGATCCCGGGAGCAAGGAGTTCGTGCATCTTGAACTTGCGAACCCCGTATCCCCGACGGGTTAAGGTTGTGGTCATGGGAGTTGGTCATATGAGCGGGAGATGAGTCAGGAGGGCCAGCACATGAAGGAGCACATAGAGGATCGAAGGATCGGGAGTTCCAAGTACATGTGCACCTCGACACCGCAAACCCCGAAACCCCGATGAGAGTTGTTGTTGTGGTCATATAGGAGCCGGTCGTGTGGACTAAGGGCTTAGCCGTTTGGGGCTAAGGAAACAAGGGCTTATCGGAAATTCAGGGATCGAGAATTCAAAGGGTCAGAAATTCTCAACGGTAGGAAGGCCGAAGCCTCGACGGGAGACACAAGGCTGTGGTCTTGTGGACGCATGGTCGTATGGACCTGAGCCTAGCCAAGAGGGGCTAAGGGAAAAGGAGAGCTTATCGGTAATCGGATATCGGAGATTCACAAGGACAGAGGTTTGTCACAACGGGATTTATGAAACCCCGAACCCCGATATTGAGATCGAGGACTACCATGGTAAATGTAGAAGCCGTGAGAGTGAAGAAAGGACCTGTGGATCAGGTATTTGCACAGTGATTCCCGAGGGAATCGAAAGAGCTGCTTCATCTCAGAAGCAGAAAGGGATAAGAGCGATCATGTGGGTAGGAGAGCACGACGGGTGTGGTCGCGAATTACCCGCCTACATCAGCACCACACTTAGATTCCCTCTCCACATGAAGGGTTAGTCAAAACATAGGCCCTTATGGGGTTAAAATTCATATTTCTCCTCTTTTTTCTTTCATTTTTCCACATGGATGGCTTGCTTTGATTGTAAAAGTTAATTTGGAATCATTCAATATCACATATATAAACACTTTCATTGGGACCAGAAATCAAACTTCAACCATAGAGTATTCTCTTCTCTCGCACCATAGAGCGATCTTGAGAATCATAAAAATGATTGAGGGAAGATTTCATCTCCCTTAAAGACAAAATCTTTAGGAGAGGACAAAAACCCCATTTTGGACTCCTCTTAGATTCTTTTCAAAAATATCTTAAACTTGTAAGGGTCCATACATGCCCACATGCTACAAAGATAAGATAGTTTTGAGGCTACTTTCTTAGTTTATATCACTAGGGGATTTTAAAGATTATTGTAATGGGCCCATACATGCCCACATGTCCACAATCTAGGATAGTATTTTGAATATTTCTTAGATTAAATCACATTAGGGAGTTTAAAGGATTGGTAAGGATCCACATGTCCACATGCTAGTTCTCTAGGGATTTTAAAATTCCAAAAGGTTGTACCAATGGCATCTAGTAAGATAGGTAATCAAGACTTGTAAGGACCACACAAATTCCACATGCTACAAGGTGACACCTAAATTATTAAAAATTTGGCACATTTTATCACTTGCTCACACACAAAGTCACTACTCACTCACATAGTTTCATCTCGAATTGTGGAGGTTGAAGTAAGTTTCCCCCAAAGGGATTCTAAAACACCCCACCCTTTTTCTTGAAGGAACTATCCACTCCCACTTAATTTGAATGAGATTGTTTCGCATCCCCAATCTCACAAACAACCACATCTAAAAATTTTCTAACAACTCACTACGTTTTCCTCCATAGGAGGTGCCAAAATAAATTTTTTAGTCTAGGTAGGATCTCAGGGATAGGCATCCAAATAACTCCCCGTTACCTAGTTCTCACATATTCAAACATTAGAAGTTGTCAAATAGAGAACTTTAAATCCTCCAAGTCAAGTGTTCCTAACACCATAAGGTAGGGAGATACTCATGAAGGGTCGAAGGCTAAGGTATGATTGTTCTGTGCATCCCCCCTTGAGGCACCCACCTCTTAGACGGGATCCATCCTGTGACCCATTTCTGAGGCCAAAAATATAAATGTCGCACTTTGACTGAGGTACCTAGTAACCAAATTTTAGGACATCTACTTGGGTGGTAATTGTGGGCTGCAATTACACCTTGATTAGATTTTGTGTGGCTATTGGGAAATATTGCTAGCTCTTTTGGGATATGCACCCTCTACCCCTCATTATAACTGATTATTTCATCCTTCACTAGTTCCTCTTCTGGTGGCCTCAAATCCCACTGTTGAGCACTATTGGAAGGTCCAGTGCTATTTGAGAGGAAGGACGTTACGTATTTTTAGGACACGAGCATTTGTTTTCTTTGTTCTCCCATGCGGACAAAATCCACCTACCCACATATATGCTCCTTTGTCAAATGATTTATGTATGATGCTCTTGTGATTACAACACGATTGTGAGATATATTGTGAAGGTCCAAGTTATACAAAGTCTCTTGTTCATTTATTACTCTCATCACCATTTGCACACATTCACTTTGCTAGTCGGACATCATAGGGGACCCACAGAATCCCCGTCATTCCACACGTTTGCTAAATCTCCCTCCTATTCTAGGGGGAGTTCATAATCTTGCCAAATCATCAGCTCCACCCTCTCACACCCCTATGAGTGCTACTATCTTGGGATCATCTTTTCTCGGTTCCACTTTACTTGGGTCTACCTCCCAAGGCCAACCATCCACTAGCTCTCCTTTACAAGGAAGCAAGGGGAAAACTTCTTCCCAAGGGGGAAGTACAACCCCACGCCACCACCCTCAAGGGTCGGGTACACAAATCACTCATGCAATGTCTAGAACTAATCCTCCTCCACCACTTCAGATTCCATACTTGGATTCCCTCAACATACCAGATCTGAGCAAGCTCACAAATGATCCTATATTGCATGACCCCACATGGCCTACAATGCCCACCAAACTACCTTCAGACATCCCCAAGTTCAAAGAAAAGGCAGGGGACGACCTTTCCAACCTTGTAATGACCTTACACTTATGATGCTCTTAAAATATCATCATGGATGACTCTGTCCGATTAAGTTTATTCCAACGCACACTCACTGGCCCATCAACCAAGTGGTATGTAGATGAAAAATTAGGGTCCCATGTGACTTTTGAATCATTGTCCAAAGAATTTTTGACCTTCTTTCAACCACCAATCCTCCATGAAAATGATATTGAACTTCTCTCCAAGTTTAAACAAACCTCAGCCACACATATCACTGACCACATTCATGAATGGCGTCGGCTACGTAGTTTATGCAAAGAAAAAACCACCAAAAAACAATTCCTTGATCGGTTTCTTAGGTCACTCGTCTCCCTCCTTGCCAAATATGTGGCCTCCAATTTCCCCCAATATGAAGAGAAATCCATCAGCAAGGTTCAGTAGTATGACCTCATTTACATGCAGTTGAGATACTTATATACGGTACTACCTGACGTCCCAAGACCTGTACCATTCGGCCAAGACAAACCTGGGATGTCTCACTCAGCGGACGGATTGATTGGTACCACAAAACACCACAACCTGTACATCCAACCCCCACCCATGTACGGTACACCCCAACATCCACCGATATATGGAGGACCCCCTTATTACACTCCTCCCCCTTACCAACAACAATACCCTGTTGTACCCCCTCCACCCACAAGTGGACCTACATCGACACCCATGATGCGTCCAACTATACAACCAAGTTCTGGTACCCCTTCTACCTCAGCTTGCACCCTGAGTACTAGTGAAATCATCACACCTTCCTATGTACCATATGGATCATTTCCACAAAATAATCCATACTTTCCATTTCCTGGTCCTCCCCAACCCATGGCTCCACCACAAAGATAGCCACACTCCGGGGTTAACTTTGTTCAGCCCTCTCCCATTCAACAGTTTCAAAATTTTGAACCACTGAATACGAAAAATCAGGCCCATCAGTCGAATAATGCCAAAAATAAAGGAAAAAACTAAAACAATAATAATCCAGGACCAGGAGGAAATAACCCCCAACAAAACCAACCTGCTGGGGGCAACCAGAATCAAGAGAACTAGAACCCCCAAGGGGGAAATCACAACAAACGCCAAGGAAAGAATAACAATAACCTCCGGACAATCTTCCCTTACACCCTTTGTGGTGAATATGGCCATTATACTCACCATTTCCCCCAAATAGTGGACTTTAAATGAATGAAAGAATCTGTGAATGGACCACGTCCCCCAACACCACCTACCCCTCAGCAGGCCCCACAAAAATACGTGCAACAACCACCCCCAACAGTGTTACAGAACCCTATTCCACACCAAGGGGTGATGAATACCCAACAAGAAATGCACCCTGACCCACCACAAATGGGACAATATCCAAACCCTAACACTCCTACAGATCACACTATCCTCCTCACTAGCGAAGAATAAATTCTTCTACAAATGTGCGGTCATCAATAAAACGCACCCCCTGAATCTACTCCCCCCACTTCAGAAGTAGTTCCAGTTACAATGGGACCACCTCTGATGATCCTATGCCCTAACACTGAAACCCCCCTTCGGATTCCTCGCATCCCATTATGAATAAATGTCAACAACCCTCAGGCTAGGGCACCACACAATTACATTTTGGTCAATGACTTGGTGCAATCCCCTACCACCATGTCAGTCTTGGAAGTCCTTCAAACCTATCCCACTCATTACTCTCTGCCCTGGGGGAAGTTGACCCTGCTGATACTAGACTCATCACATTTGATCTAGATTGTGGGGAACCCCGTCTCCCTACTTTGGTAGCTTTCCAGATACCAGTCAAAATTTGGAAAATCACAGTTCATTGATGCATCATCAATGAAGGTGCATCCACATGCATCATGTCCAAAAATGTATGGAAGAAACTTGGCTCTCCTGAGCTAATACCATCCGGCATCACTTT
The DNA here is from genome assembly GCA_010110895.2 of Picea sitchensis. NCBI lineage: Eukaryota > Viridiplantae > Streptophyta > Pinopsida > Pinales > Pinaceae > Picea > Picea sitchensis. The sequence continues at coordinate 137,945 of SNQJ01S0002680.1, forward strand.
ACGAGCTTATGATGGATGACCATCCTCTTTTGAAGGTCTCTTTCAAAATGTCCCCATTGAACTCGAGGGAAAAACCATCCTTATCGACATTGAAGTTATTGATGCCCCACTCGATTACATTATCTTGTTTAGACATAGCTACATGTACGCTATGAAGGCAGTCTCCTCTTCTTTGTTTCGCATGATGATGTTCCCCCACAACGGAAAGATCATCACAATCGATCACGTTTCACATTACAAGCCTAACCCCTCCTCCAACATCGATAACATCCTACCTTTTGTCCACACTAATCCATATGCCTACCCACTCGTTGAGATGGGCCCCAGAATTTTCAAAGACCCATCCTTGCTAGGGACATACCACGGAGCACCCCCGCTCATACATCCCTCAACTCAAGTATTCATCATCTCTTCTAACGGAACTAGCACTGAAGATACTATTCCTTCCATCGAGTTTTATAGCGGGAAAACCCCTCTACAGACTACACCAGGGTTCTAAAATGTAGGCAAAGCTAACTGTCTAAAGTCTCCTACTTTTTATCAACTATTCCAACATTACCCCACAATCATACATAAAAGACAAAGTATAGGGATCCGATAGGCATACCTTAAACTCTACCTCCGGTGTCGATCCCTTTGCGCCTGGTTGTTTCCTGACTGCAAGTCTCCTCCCAAGGCTAACCTGCATTCACCAAAAGATAAACAAGAAACTACAAACATCCATTCTATATATGGATTAGTGGGTTAGACATCATAATAAAAAAATGTAAACAAAATCACGAATATTGAAGACATCATTTGGCGGGACAAAAAAATTACTTCTTTATATTAATCTCACAAAAGTCGTTTACAACATGAGACCAACACTGCTCCTCGAACTTGGTCCTAGGCTCCTCTTCACCATGCACCAACTGCTTCTATGCATTCTTCTCCTCTTCAGTTCTCTCTAGGGAAATGGCAAGGATTTGCAAAAGAGGAAGAAGGCAATCTGGATCAAGCTCACAATATGGTTGCAAAATATTGGGGCAACGTGGGAATATTGAAATGGGTTGAGTTTCTATGCTCTCGAGATTTTATTTGGAATGGGGCCCCAACACCTTATTTTATAGGCCAAAAGAAATAGTAACAGTTGGGGTGACTGGCTATGGGCATTCAAACGGTTAAGTAATGACCCGGAAGCCAATATCCATATTCAATTTTCATTTTTCACGATTTTTTGTGAGTTTACACGAGATGTAGTGGTGTAGAAAGCATGTGTACACAGGCATTAATGGTGTAGGATGTGTACACCTTCAAAACAATGGTTTTTAAAAGAGTTGTTCAGTGATGTCTTGGAAAAGATAGCAAGTAAGATGGCTTGATACCAGGTATGCATGTCTGGTGCAGTTTAGGGTTATAACAGATGCCCCCTAATGTGTGAGGTCAGAAGAGCATCTCATGGCCGAAATACATTACAAATATTCACCAATGTACAGAGTGAGTGAGCCCAAGGACCAGAGTTCAGGAGGTTCCATCTGCAAAATAACAATTTTTCTAACCGAAGCGGGCATACTCATGCTCAGGATGAAATAAAATCATGGATACAAATCAAATACACTGCAAATCCATGTCATATAACTATATAAAGTGTAGCAACGAGTAGTACACAATGGATCTACATATCAAAATCAAAATATATACATGTATAGTATCCATCTTCAAGAAGCTAATGATGCCTGATGGTTAGAGATGAGTTCTTAAGAGCTCAAGCAACAACTTCAAAATCTTCAAAACTCTAGTAGGAGTGTAATATCAATGTACGACTTCACTACCCAGAGGTCTTCGATGGCTCATCGAGAATAGACAAGAGGATATCGGTGATCAGGCATAGAACTTGATTTATTTTGAGCAAGGACTTGATTGGTTGTTTGGGGTGGTTGGGAATGAGGACAAGAGACAAAATGCATAAGGGTCGACTCAAGTTGAGTAAAAATTCCCTTGGATGAAAGCATGACAAAAGATGATACTCAGGGAGCATGGTATTAATATATGTTTACGATGCAGGATGCAACTTGAACTCTCCAAATGTTTGGAAGGATAACCAAACAGAGGAGGACATAGCTCTACGTAATGAGAATATCTTCCTAAGGTCATATTGAATCCTAGGGATTGACGAACAAATGAAAGGATGTGCTTTGTCCAAGGGCGACTCATTGTGTTGTTAAGAAAAAGAAAATACTTTTCCCTTCCTCTTTTTGGGGTATATTTGATTTTTTTTTTTTGACTTTTTCAATAATTTTGGGAATCTTTGAAAAAGAATAAAAGAATTCTACGTTACAAAGGAGGATCGAGTGTCACATACATACTTAGTTCCAAGAACAAGGAACACACTGATTCTCATAGCAAGGGTACATATGTAGGAAAAGGACACTCGAGAAAAATTATCCATGGGTCAAGGTGTCAAGAAACAGAGGAAAAGTGCTATAAGGCTTGCGTATAAGGCATGCTTCAAATGGTTCAGTTGAGAGCAACATGGAACCATAATTAGGCCAAAGACACATGCATGCAAATGTGATTAATAAGACACAATGATAACATCCTTCAATGTAATTTTAACGAGCCCAGAGAAGGTAAGCTCAGTGGTTTTTCATTTTTAGAGAGTATGAAAAAGCATAAAAGGAGACTCTACTGGGGTACCATTTTCGAAGGTAGTCTAGTCGGCTCGAAAAAGGGGTAAACTAGCACCGAACAGACGTCAATTCAAAATCATTTTAATGAGTGTGACAAAGACAATATCACTCAAAAATATTTTTATTTTTAAGGAGTTTGAAAAGAGCTTAACTATGGACTCCATAAGGGGTGTTCTCCTTGACCAATTTAACGAGTGTGAAGAGACAAGGTCACTTGGAAATCTTTTCAATTTTAGGGAGTCTGAAAAGAGATTAAACTATGGACTTCGTGGGGGTTCCTTTTTCGTAAATTTAGTCCCTCATTCCCGAAAAAGCATTAAACTTATACCTGAGAATACTCTTCTAGAGAATCGAGGCTCCTAGAGTATACCTTTTTTCATTCATTTGACCATCCAGACTGAAAAAGGTGTAAACTACCGCCAGATAGACGTTCCTTCAAATTTTAGTTTGGTGAGCGTGAAGGGCAATAAGATCGCTCGACAATATTTTCATGTTTAGAGGGTCTGAAAAGGGCTTAAAATAAGACCCATTGTGTTTTGGGAGTCCCGAGGGTGAGGTCAAGAGTGATAATGAATCATGCAAATGAGGCTCAAACTCATAATTAGGAAAAACTAATAAGGACTCCCGAGCCTATAATCATTAACGATGGTATGGACACCAAAATGAAACTAGTTTCTACCTAGGGAATCCATGTGGAGGTAGGCTCTACCATTAAATTATGACACTTATGGAGCATGAGTAAGGGTTCTGTGTCACAATTCAGTGGGATCGATCCTATGGCAAAGCAAAAAAGACAACGAGGTGCAAAAAGTGGAGGTGGAATCCTATCTTACATGCACAAAGTTGGAAAAATGAGTTTTTACCAAAATACCTTTAAAAATGACCCAACTCTCAAAACGTTTCCAAATACCCAAAGTAACACTTATCGTAACATTCCCCATATAACTCAAGAACCATAGTAAACAATTTTCAAGCTAGAAAAAATGACAAAAGGGTCCAAAAAATGACAAAAAGGGGCCAAAAAGTCTATAAATAGAATGTTGGCAACTCATTATCGCCATCGTAGATTGAGAATTGACCAAAAGTAAGAAAACACCCCTTTGCTGAAAGAGTTGATTCTGGGAGCTTCAGTGGATGAAATGAACTTCTATTTGGACCAAGTAAGTACAAACTAGCCTCTCTTGCATTTCCATTCTTCATTTTTAAATTTATTTTTGTTTTTTGGGGGGGCGCTAACCTTTAAAGAGGTTGGACCTGCATGTACGCGGGCTATCCAAGCACAGTCTACATGTACACGCAGGCAGAAGACAATTTTCTCGTGTGCACATGCGACTATCGATAAGACAACCCACGTACACCCTCCAACAAGTGGTAACAATAAAAAGGCAAGAGTTAACTCTCCAAACTTTGGCATTTTGAAGGATGTATGTTCATTGGAGAGAGAGGTAGCATGAGGACATTGATTTTTTGGTGTCAGAAGACCCTGCTTCTATCGTTGTTTTATCATAATGCGGGATGTTAAACTTCTTCCAGTGTCTGTTTATGAGGGCACAACCCAGGTTGTTGAATGATTTGATAGATTACTGGCATCCTGACGCAGAGGAATTTATGCTCAAGGGGCAGTCATTGACTCCAACGACTGAAGACATTTATTTCCTGACTAGTCTCTTGAGGAGAGGGGATCTAGTCAAATTGTGTACTTTTCCCCTCAGGCCTCACAACATTGAGGAGTTGATTGGACTCCATTGTGAGGATGATACTGAGAAAGTAGGTTCTAAGGTGCCTATACATAAGATCAACAACCTATCACTCAAAGTGATAATTCTACTCATTGGGTGGATCACGGGATCTGCAGCTTTGCATCAAGCTTCTTGGGCGGGCATGCATTGTGCAGTACAATGCTTAAATGCATGGATTTTTGACTTGAGCACAACCATGCTAGATTGCATGAAGAGATAGCACAGAGTGTCAGAGGGTACCTAGTCTTAGTCCTCGAGAGACTATACGAGGGCACGAGGCCTCTCTCCCAGCACTATGCATATGGGCGACATTGTTTCCACAACAAGGGGGAGGGAGGACCATAGAGGCTTTTGATGATAAATTTTTTGACTAGTGTTCATGGAAGATTCTGACAATAGAGGACTACCCCTATGCAAGGATCAATTTTTCCAGGGATCCTCACATGCCTGTACGTCCTGGAGCGAAGCGAGGAGAGATGGGTAAGTTTTTTGTTTCGAAGTTATTTAATTTTTATGTCTTTTTATATATATCATTGTTTTGTATACCAGAGTATCTGACACTCATGTATTTGTTATGTACATATGTGGGACCAGTGCATCCAGTAGACTTCTCGAGGACTAGGCAGCATCCTCGAGTAAAGGAAGGACCAGATGCAACCGTCGGACCAGCAGCAGCAGTAGGGGGGCCTCCAGCTGGAGAGGTTGAGAGAGTATTGAGACAGGTAGAGTATAACCTCACTGCACTCACTCATACAGTCCTTATGGTGGAGATCGAGGATCTCCCACCATCGATTCAACCTCACATAGTTGGGGTGCCATGGACCTGGTTCCAGCTCTTCCGACATTTTTAAAATTTCATTGTTCATTATGGTAGGGCCAATAGGCCCCGCCCTTAGCTAAGCTGGACTACTTACGTGCCGAGAGAATGTTTTGTATATTTTTTAGGGCATAAGCCACGTGACTCTTAATGGACATATTTTTGAGGGGCTTGCACCCACCCATGTACTCTGATATTTTTGATATATATATGGATGTTTACATCTTTTTTACATCTTATGGATTACATCTATTTTACAAATGTATTTACATGTGCGTGTGCATGATTTTTATTACATGTGTCCAATATGCCAATCTAATACATGATTAGCTAGAGTATCTGTGGTTTGATTCAATATCCTAGGAACATGGATATACGCAATGTAATCAAAGCTTAGTTCTAAGAGATGTACCCTAAGGAACCGTCGGTGTAGTGTAGGATTGTAAATGTGGTAAACCCCATTTAACTGGGACACAACCAGCTTAGCGTCTAAGTAGACCTGGAGGTGAGAGATACCATGCAACAAAGTGTCATGAAGAAACTCTAAAACTATGTTTTATTCGGCGACATTGTTTGTGGTGTCACCTAAACAAATACCTCCTGAAGATAGCAACTGGCCCTGAGGTGTGAAAATTACCCAAGCTGTGGAAGAAAGCCTCCGAGTGTGCTAGCTAGCACCATCCGCAAACCCAACGAACACCTCTAATTCACTTGACATCTTCCACAGTGAAAACGATGACATAAAAAATGACACATCCATAAAACCAAAAAGACAAAAATTGAAAAGAAAATGTATAAGACTATACATATGTTACAAGAAGTCACCCAAGGAGACCCACCTACGAGTAATACTTCTTGAGGTAGAGCCCATTTCTAGGCTCCGCCAAAGCATTTCCCTCAAATTCCACCAGACGATAAGTGCCCTTCTTTAGAACTTCCTTCATGATGAAAGGTTTGAACCACATGGGTTTGAACTTACCTGCCTCCAGGGAGTCCTTATCTTCGTCATAAACTAGGACAAGGTCGCCTTCAGAGAAAATCTGAGGATAGACGGACCGATCATACTGACATTTGAATTTTTTTTTGTGAGCCTCGTTAGCCAAGGATGCATCCTGGTGCTGCTCATCAAGCTGCTCAAGATATAATAAATGTTCCTCAAGCGGTGAAGTGTCCGATAATAATTGTACTACCAATTTTAGAGAGGGGATATGGAACTCTATAGGCAAGACTTCTTCCAGCCTGTAAACGAGTTGAAAAGGTGAGAAACCATTCATAGTCTTAATAGACATTTGGTAGGCCCATAATGTCGAGTACAACATCAAATGCCAATTTGACCTGGCCGAATTGATCGCTCATTCTAGAATAGACTTAAGGGATTTATTCATAGCTTCCACCTGACCATTCACTTGTGGGTAATAGGTTGACGAATGTTCTTGCCTCAATCGAAGATTTGACGTTAACTTGGACATCATTTTATTATGGGAGTAACTGCCATGGTTAGTGACAATCTCTCTCAGGACGCTGAACCTTTCTATTATCTGGTTAAACAAAAAGAGACTTGTTGTCTCGCCATCATCTTTAAACGTTGGCATAGCCTCGACCCATTTCGTGAAGTAGTCTACTGCTACGATGATATAACGGTTCCCCCTTGCGGAAGGAGGGTTTCATGTAGCATAATAAATCCCCCACTTGGTGAAGGGACCAACTGTGATGACGGGAAACATGGGAGCAAGGTGTGCCCTCATCTTTCGAGAGAAGATCTGACATGGGTGGCACTTCTTGACCGATTCAACACAATATTTTATTAATGTCGACCATAACCGGCTCGTAGAATCTTTTGGGTTGTCACCAACCCAAACAAATGACCGCCACATTCTCCTATGTGGCAATTATTAAGCACAATTTTCGCTTCTTCATGAGTGAGACACCGACGAAGGATGCAATCTACACCTCGACGATACAAAGTTTCCTCGAGTATGAGATAGTTCTTATCTTGATGGAGTATATGACAATGCTCATCACGAGAAGTAGAGGTGAGGCACTTCAAAGTCTGGAGATAGACTAGTATATCTCCATACCAGGGGTCTGAGGATGCGATAAAAAACATGTCTCCTTTGATAGGTGACTCCTCGAGTATAACATCACTTGATTCGAACGGAAGTTCTGAAATGAGTTCCGCGAAGACCAACAACTTTTTGGATTTTTCCGAGACAAAATCCAAGTCGAATTCTTGGAGGATAACTATCCATCTACTTATCTTTCTGCCTATTACACGTTGTGTCAACACGTATTGAAATGGATTCACAACGGCAATGACGGTGATATTGCGAAACAAGATGTAATTACAGAACCACTGGAAAACATGAACGACTACCAATGCAAGTTTTTCAACGTGGGAATAATTGAGTTTCGATGCAACAAGGCCTTATCTCAGGTAATAGATCACTTATTCTGAGAGAAAATTATCCTCCTGAACCAAGACCATGCCAATGGTTGACTCTACAGCAGCCAAGTAAAATAAGAAATATTTATTATAATTGGTTGGCTAAAGCAGAGGGGTAGATGTGAGGGTGCGTTTCAACGCTTTGAAAGAGGGATGAGCGGCTTCATCCCAATGAAAAGGAACATCCTTCTTCAGTAAATGCATGAAACCCTTTGTGATCTCGGCATAGTTTGTGTTGAATCATTGTAATAATTTCTCTTTTCCCTGTAAACTCTGAAGCCGAGGGATTGTGCACGGGGGAGGAAACTGAACTATCACCTCAACCTTTAGAGGATCAACCATGATCCCTATTGTCGAAACTATGAAATCGAGTAGATGACCCGATGTTATGAAAAAACTACATTTGTTTGGATTCAAGCGAATCCTGTTGTAGCGACATCACTCAAAGATAAGTTGGAGGTGTGTTGGATGATCATATCTCTTTTGTGATCGTGATGATAAATCATCAAGATAAGCCTCAAGTACGTGTTTGAGGTCATGGAAAGAAAAAGACATGGCCCACTGAAAAGTAGCTCCAGCATTTTTCAAACCAAAAGGCATCTTCCGATAAGTGAATGTACCCCACGAACAAATGAAAGATGTTTTGTGTTGGTCTTTGGGTTTGATCTATATTTGATTGTATCCCAAAAAACCATCCATGGAAGAAAAGGCCTCGCAACCTACGCATTAATCGACTATCTAGTCAATAAATGGCATGGGGAAATTATCCTTTGGACAGTCCTTGTTCAAATCACGTAAATCTATACATACGTGAATTGTACCCTGCTTTTTGTTGACTGGCACAGGATTTGACACCCATTGAATCAATTGAATGGGGTATATGAAACCAGCTTTGAGTAGTTTCTCAACTTCAGCCTTAATAGTTGTTGCTTTCATAGGATTAACTAGACGAATCTTCTGCCGGACCGACCTGGCATCAGGATTTGTCGTGATTTAATGTTCAATGATTCTTGGATCTATGCCTAACATTTCCTCGTAAGACCAGGTAAACACGTCACATAATTCATAAATAAATCCGTGTAGATTTGAATCTCCTTGAGGGACAAATCTGCTCTGATGAAGATATTCTCCACGACGCCAGGGATTCGGGAGATATTAATAGGTATAATTTTAGCGATGGTTTCCATATTTCCTTCATCATAAATAGCGTGCATAGCCAAAGTATTGATAGGAAAAGCCTTATCTCCAGTCATAGTCATAATGAATTATCCTGCTTCAATTCTTCTCAACTCTAGGAGAAAATAAGATCTGTGATGGAGATCATCCCAGGGTCTGTCTGGACTAGTCATTTCCTCAATAATCACCTCGTCTGAGGGAAAGACTAAGTCTAAAGAATCAGTATCGGCAAAGGAACCTTGAGCCCAAATAGGCTTGAGAACCGTATCTAACTCTTGTGCGGGAGTCGGATCGCGGTCGACGGAATATTATTGGACTATCGAGTATGCAATTTCTACCATGGATAAAGGCATGGCCATGCCATGGTGCCCTTTCCCTTCCATTGTATCTGATGGGGAAGGAAGAGTCCACGGATCGTTAAAGTAATTCATGCGAAATGACGATATTCGAAATATTTCAGCCCTAGGCTAGTCGGGGACAACCGATATGTAATGGACATTTCCGGTTGGAGGCGGGTAATTGAAAGTAGCCATCAAAGGTGGGAACAAACCAACCCCTATGTTGACGATGTCGGGATGAGGGTTATCAATCATCGAGATCATGGATACCCCCGATGAAGGGTTATGACGAGAGAAGGATAACTGATCAATGGACACAATCTGACCCTCATGTGGAATGAACAAGACTGGGAAAGATGTTGCAACCACTAATTGAATATGATAGGCCCAACTCCTTCCTAACAAGATATTGTAGTCGAGAGATGCATCAACCACTTCAACCCCGACGCACACAGTCTTCCCCCATAACTGCACGGGGAAAGAGGGGATGATTCCATGTGGTCGGAATGAACGACCGTCTAAAGTGGTAAGAAGAGTAGGTGATGGAGACAAAACAGGTTGGCCAATGACCTTCCAACACACCAAATACAACACGCATGTTGAGGCACCCTCGTCAACCACTGTGCGGAAAATGTTTCGAGTCAAAGTTTTTTTGGTGTAAGACACTACTATCTGAAACACCACGTGGTAAGGAAGACGAGGTTTTTAGTCAGTCGTATCAAGCATGATCGTTCCTGGATTACAGGTCTTAGCATATCCTAAGGTAGCTAACAGAGCCTTTCTCTGGGAAGGGAATCTATAGAGGACTTCCAAAGCAGACATTACACAATGGGTTTGTGAAAAATCCTCCACCACAGATTAATTATCGGTAGCCCTTGCGTTTGAGTTTTGGGAAGCTTTCTTAAATGCACCTTTTTGGATGTGTGTCATTGTTTCGCCCAACGTCTTCTCAATATGGAGGGGAAGAGATGGGTTTTTGTCTTCTTCACCCTTCTCATAGGTGTTTGTCATTCTGTAGTCATGTGTCCTAGTTGTTATGTCAACAGTGACTTTCATTATGTACACATTTGTGGACAAAGGATTACTCGCAGACGGAGGGGTTCTTTGACTGCCCCCTTCCACACTTGAAGAGGCTTGAGTTAAATTTTTCCCATGTGGAAATGGACTCATTAACACGACAGGGTACTACTGCACCAATAACGTTTGGACCTCCACAAGACGAGGGCACTGATGAGTCGGGTGGTCTTCCGTGCAAATATTACATGGATACTTCGACTTCTTCTTTTTTGTGTTTCCCCCACCAACATTATAGGTGGGTTTCTTATCCCCCTTACCCTTCTTTCATTGTTTCTTCTTTCCGTCAGGTTGCTGGTGTTACAAATTATTTTTGTCATCCCTATGACCATTAATGACGTAAACCTATCTGTTTCCTTCAGAGGGGTCAGTGGCCTGAGTTCCTGAAGAAAGAAGAGAGAAGAACTTTTCTTGAGAAAAGAAGTTGCATTCTCCTTTGTAAAAACCCTATTAAAGAGGATGTTCATAGGTTGCTATATAGGCAGGGTGTGAGAATGCTTGATTCTCGCAGGCTACACCATAGTTGGGTTGTGAGAGGTTCGCAGGTTGCTCTATAAGAAGGGTGCGAGAATGCTCATACGTGGGAAAAACGAGCATCTTCTCGATGCTTCTAGAAGGAGAAACTTCAATGGTGAGGTGGCATCCGAATGCTTTGGATATTACTTTCTTTCATGATTTAGTGGGATCATCCTAACCTCCTCACCTTATCCTCTTCATCTTATAAAAGGAGAGGAGCTCTCATGGATAAAGTTAGTTTTTTTTGGCTTGGGATTGTTAGATTGGTTAGAGTGGCTTTGAGATTTGCTTTGTCAAGATAGATTGTGAGTAGCTATTAGATCCATGGTCTCAGAATCGTTGGAGTGGAAGTGTGTGGGGAACGAAGAATAGTTGGAAGGGACCTTACAACATGAAGGCCATGGTTGTAATCTCTCTTTCACATGTAATATGATACAGTAATATGATTCTTTCCTATAAAGCTTGTTGTGTTTTATTGTATGATTCCTTGATCAC
>SNQJ01S0002680.1:152285-167494 GCA_010110895.2 Picea sitchensis
ATTAAAATCTATCCCAAGCATAGTTTTGTTTTGTTTTAAAGCTTGCGTAAAAATGAAAACAATCCCGAGCTTAGTCTTTGTTCTTTCTCATGCTCGTAAATACATGAGAATAAGTTAGTGAGCTTAGTCTTTGTTCTTTCTCGTGCTCGTAAATCAATGAGAATGTAATCGAATATACTTTTATCACTTTTTCGGACTCGTAAAGGTTATACGAAAAAGGAACCCCCTGGAGTTCCCTTTAAGCTCTTTTTAGACTCTCTAAACATGAAAAGATTATCGAGCGACCTTGTTCTCTTCACGCTCATTAAATTATTTGAAGAAAACATCTGTTGAGCGATATTTTATCTATTTTTCTATCTCATCAGACTACTTTATGAAAAAGGAACTGAGAGAGTTATGTTTAAGTGTTTTTCAAACTCTCTAAACATAAAAAACCCATGAGTTTTCTTTCTTTGGACTCGTTAAAGAAACATCAAAAGGCCCATATGGGACCGAACCACTCCTTAGGGTTTGTTAAACATACTCTGAGGGACTCATCCAAAGGATGAGCTTACATTACAAGCATATGTTATCCTCCTCAAGCTTGCGTAAAAATAAAGAGGTACTCGCTAGAAATGGTGGGGAAAAAATTGGGAAAGAAATGTATCTAAACCTGTATTTTGTAGAAGAGTCACTTTTGAACATGACACCCTTTCACTCGCTTTGTGTCTAGGTTGGAAAATCTTCTCGTCTCTTGGTCATAGTTATTTATAAGATTACAAATTGGTCTGTGATCCCTGTTGTTGAGTCAGTATTTTCCAAGACAGTTGTCGTGTCGTCAATATGTTCAAAAAGATGTCCAACCTGAAAAGCCTTCTATTGCGTCGACCATTTTTGCAGTCTTTAAGCCTTCTATTGCATTGGTCATCCCTAAGTCAGTCCTGAATCACTTGTTACTCTGATCTAATTCAAATCTTGTTAGCTGTTTCATTTCATTGATGTGGGATACATTAAGGCCCTCCTGTGACGAGTCTTTTCCTGTCGACTTCAACTCATTATCCAGGAATTAGACTTAGAAACCAATTGGTACCTTGGAACTTGCATGCCTCAATGGCAGGTTTCCTCGCTTTCGACAGTGGCTTTTCATTATCGACCCCTGATCGAGAGATTTCGTCGAGTGTTCGACCTCAACTCGTTGATTCACATTCGTTGGATTGTACCAGAGTACCTTGGGATTCGTTGACATTAATGGTAATTTCCCTCGCACTTGTTAACGATATACACTAATGACCAGTAATCAAGTGGTTTCTACCATGTTTGACTTCAGCACATGTATTCACATGGTTAGATTCATACTATAGAGTGGTGGAGGTGAAGACCGTGGATCGTTTCTAACAGATCTAGGTTGCGTTGGAGTATATTTAGTGTATTGTTACATAGATCCACATTGTATGTCTGGTGGTTGTGTTCAAATTTGAGTCTTTAACACATAGATCCACAATGTATTTTTGGTGGTTTCATTCAGATTTGAGTCATATTGGCATGGATCCACAGTGTATGTTTGATGGCCATGGCCTATCTTACTTGACATGGATCTTCGCATGTTGACATTTATGCTATGATTTATTTGTATTCTGAGTATGGGAATGCCTACCTCAGTGATGATATATTATTGTACTGTATTTCCTTGTTTTTTGGCAGGTTTCCGACCGACGGTTCCTTGTTCCCTACACACACCCGACAAAGTATTTCATCTATCACTCTTCTCTAACTTCATACTTTGGGGGGCTCTCTGTTACACATTATTTTTGTCATCCCTATGACCGTTAATGATGTAAACCTATCTGTTGCCTTAAGAGGGGTCAGTGGCCTGAGTTCCTGAAGAAAGAAGAGAGAAGAACTTTTCTTGAGAAAAGAAGTTGCATTCTCCTTTGTAAAAACCCTATTAAAGAGGATGTTCATAGGTTGCTATATAGGCAGGATGTAAGAATTTCTAATTCTCATAGTTTGCACCATAGTTGGGTTGTGAGAGGTTCGTAGGTTGCTCTATGAGCAGGGTGCGAGAATGCTCATACATTGGAAAAACTAGCATCTTCTCGATGCTTCTAGAAGGAGAAACTTCCATGGTGAGGTGGCATCTGAATGGTTTGGATCTTACTCTCTTTCATGATTTAGTGGGATCTTCCTAACCTCCTCACCTTATCCTCTTCAGCTTATAAAAGGAGAGAACTCTCATGGAGAAAGTTAGTTGTTTTGGCAGGATTGTTAAAACTTGGTTAGAGCACAGTTGCTTTGTCAAGATGGGTGTGAGTAGCTTCTATCAGATCCATGGTCTCAAAATCCTTGGAGTGGAAGTGTGTGGGAACAAGGACAGTTAGAGGGACCTTACGACATCAAGGAAAAGGTTGTTTGGAAGGGACCTTACGACAACAAGGACATGGTTGTAATCTCTCTTTCACATTTAATATGATACAGTAATATGATTCTTTCCTATAAAGCTTGTTGTGTTTTATTGTATGATTCCTTGATCACATACATAGGTTTATATCGAGTTTGTGCTATTACTATCACTTTGGTTGGTTGTGTTCTTTTGCAGATTCATCATTGTATGAGCATTGGAATGAAGCTAGGATGGTGATGGTGAGAGGAAGCGACATTTAAATGGTATATCACCTATCCCTCTTTAGTTAGTAAATTCAATATTTAAAATTTAAGGAAAGTGTCATGTTCTGGTGTGTTTTGTTCTAGATCTAGGTGGATCGAGGGAGATCAGTTAGTGTCCACACCTATTGATTTATATGATAAAATATGGGTGGCCTTCGGGTTTGTCTATTTCACACTGTGTACATCCGATGTTTGAGTAGGGGGAGTAGCTGAACCAGTGGTCTGGCTGGTCGTGGTTTGTTGTATTGACAATTGTTGCAATTGATTCGACAGCTGATCAATGGGGTTCATATGCGTTGAACCAACAATACCATCGGCATGTGGTCCAAATCTCTGTCTTGTCTTGTCAAGTATCAACCGTAGTGCATCTGGAAAAAAATTATAAATTAAACAAGATTGAGATTAAATCATCTCTAGCTATTGAGCTCTCATTATCGCTTCTTCTTCTTAAAAGACCCCCGAGGTTGCGACATATTTAGATAATTGGGGTACCAAATACTTAAGGAACCACTCAAGCAGGAATGTTGGTGGGACTGGTACTTTTATCAAACTCTTCCAGCATCTCCATTCTCGGATGTGTTGGCCCTTGGTTATGGAAGCAAGCGAAGATCAAGGAAGAAAAAGGAAAAATTACGAACTTTGTGGAAGATACAATGACTGTTACTGAGTCAAAGTGAGAAAAGGAGTAGAAAAGATGAGCAAAGTAAGTCATTGGATGAGGAGATTAGGGATGACAGATAAGCAATAAATAAGGATCGTGGACAAATCATCAAGTGAAAAAATCCACCGTTGGATGCTTTGGAGCACCACGTGAGAAGGAAGAAAAGTCAGGTTGGCGAAGCCCTGAAAATGCGGGCCAAGTTGACCTAGGGTTTTAGACACCTAGGGTTTTGGTATTTAGGGTTTTTAGATACCTAGGTTTCGGCCTAAGGATGTCGGTGAGCTATTGTAATGAATAAATAGAGGTCTAAAGGACCTGGGATGGGTTGGTGTTATGATTATTGGTGTTTTCTTTGTCGTTGTGTGATCGAGTGAGTAGTAGTGTGTGAGAAATAAGTGTTGAGTACGAGAACCTTCTGGTATTGTAAGATCTTTAACTGGGTGCGAAGATCAACCCTCCAGCTGGGTGCGTAGGGAGGGGAGAGAAAGAGAGGAGAAGAAATAATATATGCTAGCTAAGAGCGCAGAAAAGAACAGTATGCTTCATCTTAATATATTATAAAGAACAGTTCTGTGGACGTAGCCCTGGAGAGAGGGTGAACCACGTATATTTTGTGTTGTGTGTGATTGGTATTTTGTCTCTATCATTGATATACTGTGATTGCATTACTGTTTAGATCTGATAAGTATATGTGTAGAGTAGATCCAAGT
Organism: Picea sitchensis; assembly: GCA_010110895.2. NCBI lineage: Eukaryota > Viridiplantae > Streptophyta > Pinopsida > Pinales > Pinaceae > Picea > Picea sitchensis. The sequence goes on from SNQJ01S0002680.1 coordinate 156,300, forward strand.
TGTAAGTGATATATGAATGTTGTGTTGTTCTTGTAATAATCCCACTTGATATTCCCTTTGGTTGTAGAAATCTCTATCCTGCAACCCTCTCATAACTGCTTCGTGTGAGACTGCATCTGCTTCACAGGTGTTTCCTGAAAGGGCCAGTAGTTAGGGCTTGTTGGTGCACTCTTGGAGATAAACCCTGGGTATGCCCCTATGCCAAAAAATGGTTTCGTTGTCGGGACATGAATCTTCTTGAGGGAATGTCAAGGTGGTTTCTATCGAATACAGAGACTCAAAAGTGGATAGAGGATCAAGAAAAGGAATTTGTTGAATCCCAGAACAAGAATCCTAATCTTAGTACAGAGGATTGGTTGGAGAAATATATCTTCATTGATATACACGAAATTTTCTTTAGGGGAATCCATCAAGAGTTGTATGAGTGGCTAGCTAGATTAGCATATACCTAGTTCGAGATCCGATCTAGAACTCCTGTGGTTTGGACGTCGGAGCTAATAAAGAAGGTCAAAAGATTTGATAATGCCGTATCACAAGCAGTAGATCACTAGTTTGATAGCACCATTGGAGGGTACATCACAGACTTTGTTGTTGACAGATTTGAATCATACAGCCAAGCCGAGAGATACTTCTTCAAGGGACCAAGAGGAATTTTTTTACAATTCCTAAATTTGAGACTCAAGATGCTATTGCATGAGAATAACATCTTGAATATATAGTAGATTGGTCAGATCTAGAAAGGCTAATGCTCAAGAATTCGGACAACGACAATGACACAGAAGCTGGACATACGCGTAGTGGGAGAGTGTTTCAAGAAGTTCACCTTGCAAACCTGTTTAACCAGAACTACGGGGAGGAGGGTTTCTACAGTGGATAAGAGGTAGAAATGACAGATGAAGAACATTCAGAACCCACTAGGGAAGAGGAAGGAAAAGCTGAAGAGATTCGTCGGGGAGAACCTGAAACCTCAGAAACTGCGCAGACCATCGAAGTAAGTATTGTTATCCCTCCTGTTGACTCAGTAGTATTAAGAAACCAAAATAGTCAAGGTCACCAGAGTCCTCAGAGTACTATTACTAGAATTTTGGCACATACTCAGTTAGGGATCCTAGGAAGATCTATGGAAGATGAGATGAGGCTTCCTATCTTTAGGGGAGATGGATCTGAAGATCCTGATCAACACTGGTTCCTATGTGAAGCCGTATGGAATATTAAAAATTTCACTGATGAAGCTGTCAAAAAAACCTAGTTTAGTACCACTCTAAGGGATCACGCACTGAGCTGGTACATGAGGTTTTTCCAAGGACTTGCACATTATAAGCCACTGAATTAGATTAAGAATGTGTTGATTGTAGAGTTCAAGAAACCCAATTTAGAGTCACAATGTATCACAGAGATGAAAGAGATCAAGCAAATGGTGGTCGAACCTGTTTTGGAATTCAATCAGAGATTCAAAACCTTAACAGGCCGATTGACTTTTCAGATCCCAGATGAACAGAACAAGGAATGGTTCATTGTTTCCCTCTTAAAATAGATCAGAATTCCTCTGATGCAGCATAAGATTTCTTAGTAGGCTGAGGCATTGGAGATCACCATGAATTTAGAATCAACCCCTATAAGAGAATTCAATTCAGGTATGAGTCAAATCTTGAGTCAGCTAACTAGTTTTTCTCTGCAGGTCAAAGATATGAAGAAAGACAAGGGAAAAAATAAAAGAGAAGACATCTAGAGTGTCAAATGCAGATCAGAAGGCCATGAAAAGGAACATTGTCCCCTATTCAATGAATACTTGGCTTCTAGGGCTCTGACCCCATTGAAGCAAGTCACCTTACCTTGGTGCGAGGTATGCATAAATAGGCATCACCCTGGTGAGTTCTATTACATACAAAAATAAGTTCAGACACACACAAAATTGTATTGCACATTCTGTAAGTCTATAGGGCATAATGATAGGGATTGTAGGGCTTACAATATCATGCATGAAAGGTCGAGATACATATATAAGATTCAAGGTGAAGTACAGTAAGAAGGAAACACTACGTAGTATAACTCTCCTGGGAGAGGAAACTTCAATCCTCGCAGTGGATTCATTGGAAGAGGACAAGAAGGAGGAATGGGTCAAGGCTGAGGGTAGATCATCTATTATAATTGTGCACAACTAGGACACCTTGCACGGGATTTTCATAACCCTTGTACCACTTGCAGCTACTGCAGCTCGTTTGACCATGTTATAGAAGATTGTTCTGTGTTTCTAGCTAAGCTTCAGGAAAGACGAGGACCTTAGCAAAACCCACAAGTGCAACTGATATATGCTAAGCCTCATGGAGAAGACCCTAGAGTCATTTTTATAATCAGATGAGGCGCTGTTATAGGAGATGACAGAATGACCCAAGGGAAGACTACCGAAGACTTGGGAATTAGGAAAGATACAGATAAGACACAAATGTTTGATGCAAAGAAAGAAAGACAAATGTTCGAGGAGGAAAGAAAAGAATTCAGAGGAGACCAAGGCTCTTCATCAAAGACAAGACCAAAAGTGAGAGAATATGGAATGCCTCTGGAATTTGATCAGTCTGCTTCACCAAAAGAATAAAAAGAGGTAAGCAAGCTCATGGAATTCTTATATACTTGTATTAAGTTGATTCAGGATGAAAGTGCTATACAAGAGTTACAAAATTTAATCAGACAATATGAGCTAGGAAAGATAGACCCCTTACTAAATAGGGAATTACACCAAATCGGTAAGAAGAGAAGGACAAATAAGGAATTACATTTGAATGCTCAAATAGGAGAGTATGAGATAGATTATGTAGTCCTTGACTTAGGGTCAGAGGTCAATTCCATGATGAAGCAAACCTAGGCACTGATGGGAAAACCGAAGTTGATCTATTCCCCTATCAGGCTTAAGATGGCTAATCAGCAAGTTGTAATCCCTTTTGGCAGATTAGAACATGTCCCTATGGACATCGACGGAGTAAGAACATTTCCAGATTTTGAGGTAATTGAAATAGTTGATGATAGTTGTCCTTACTTCGCATTGTTAGGAATTGATTGGGCTTTCAATAATTCCACTGTGGTTGATTTAAATAAAAGACGTATGACTTTTGAAAGAGATGGCCTTAGGGTCATTGCACCTTTACATCCATATGAAGGTCAACAGTACACAAAACCTATCAGAGAACAAGACCATGCATATGAACTAGAAAATATATACAAGCTAACAACCAAACAACATGATTATATTAATCCTACAACAGACGGGAACTTAAGTTAGTGAAGTGATAGCGCATGTTCATCAAAATTGGAAGAAGCACTGGAGAACTGGCAGAATAAGATGTATGAAGTATCTACAAGAAGATGTGCTAGATTAACTAGATAAGTTCACTGGATTGGCACAACAATAAGAAACTTACCCACCTTTGATGGTTTGAATCCTTTAGAAACCTTCTTGTCGGACTTTGAAGAAAGTGTACCAATACAACACAGATTATTGGCAATGAATGAGGCCATAGAAGCCACACCTGGAAGATGGTGGGGGGCACATAAACACAGCATTACGGAATGAGTACAATGTCATACCCTGATGACAACACGGTTCTCAACACAAGTAAAAGGCTGCGAATTTTTCTATATAGGTCAAAGCTATCCAAAGGACCATGTGTGGAGTTGTGAGGAATCCTGGAGCAACATTCCTCAAGAACAATGGGTGCACAAATTCATTAACACACTGGACAGGATGCCTATCAACTAGTATCTCCTAGCAGAGTTGCACCTCATCACTACGGATTGGGAAGGTATGACTCAGAATTTTGTAACTACCTTCTTATTTGAAAGTCAATTTCCTTCAGTAGATCAAGCACTACATATTCTTAGACATAAAGTATTTGAGGAGGCCTCTAGCCTCCCTTTAGAGAAAGACAAGGATGAATGGATTGTGCCTCTCTAGAAACTGCAAGGATGTTACAACATCAACGTGGATGAATACGATGATCCAAGAAAGGTGAAGATTATAGAAACAGAAGGCCAAAGAGATGTGGAAGGACCAGGAGTTGAGTTACCATTCATTAGATATCCATTGAATATTAAGACGGTCAATATTGGGACAGAGCAGACACCAAATTTTGCAAATGTTGGAGATTACTGGGATGCTTCCACCATTGACAAAATTAAAGAGTTACTGCATGAATATCAAGACTTGTTTCCAACCAAGTTCACTAATATGAAGGGCATTAGAGGGCCTATGGGAGAGATGAGGATCCCTTTGAATCTAGATGTTATAAGAGTCAAACAAAGACCCTATAGATTGAACCCTAAATATAAGAAAAAAGTGAAGATTGAGCTTGACAAAATGATGGAAGCAGGAATGATAGAACCTGTTGAAGAGTCAGAGTGGATTAGCCCTATGGTGGTGCAAGACAAGAAGACAAGAGAAATCAGGATTTTCATAGATCTCATAAAACTGAATGATGCATGTTTACATGATCCCTTCCCTACACCATTCACTGATGAAGTGTTAGATAATATGGGAGGCCAGGAAGTATATTCTTTAACAGATGGATTTTCAGGATACCATCGGATCCGAATTGCCAAGGAATATCGCCACAAGACTACATTTGCAACAGAATGGGGGTCTTATCAGTATATAGTGATGCCATTTGGATTGAAGAATGCCCCAACCATATTTTCCAGGGTGGTGGTCAAAGCATTCAAGGAGTTTCTACATAAATTTCTAGAAGCATATTTTGATGATTGGACTGTTTTTAGTTTATTAAAGAATCATATTGAATGTCTAAGGCTCATGTTGGATAAATGGAGGCTGTGTCAAATTTCTTTGAATCTGAAGAAGTGCATCTTCTTCTCACCATTTGGAGTTCTTTTAGGACATATTGTATGTAATCAAAGATTGTTGGTAGATCCATCCAAGATTGCCATTATAGTTGATCTACCCCCTCCTATGTCATTCAAATAGCTGTGCACTATGTTGGGAGACATAGGCTACTACGGGAAGTTCATTAAGGGATATGCTCAGATTACAACACCCATGGAGAAGTTATTGAAGAAGGATTATTAGTTTAGTTGAACAAAATAATGCCAACAAAGCTTTGATACACTGAAACATAAAATGGTTATTCTGCCTATTCTGGTTTTCCCAGACTGGACCAAGGAATTTCATGTGCATTTTGATGCGTCTTCTATTGCTTTAGGAGTTGTGTTAGCACAACCTAGAGGAGGAGATATTGACCACCTGTTAGCATTTTCTAGAAGGAAGCTATAAATTGTTGAGATCAACTACACCACCACTGAGCAAGAAGGGTTAGCCATGGTGTATGTGCTGCAAAAATTCTACCACTACTTGTTGGGAGGGAAATTTAAAATGTTTACTGATCACTCCGCACTGAAATGCCTAGTCAACAAGCCAGTGTTGGGGGGGTGGATATGAAAATGGCTTCTGCTATTTCAGGAGTATGATTTTTAGATCATTGTAAATCCAGTGAGAATGAACAAAGGTCCTGACCAGCTGTCAAGGGTGGAACATGGTGAAGAGCCAACCAATTTAGAGGATGCACTACCGAATGCACAGCTACTGTCCATTAGAAAGATCGATGACCACTTCGTAGATATATTCTAGTTCCTATCAACAAGAATGGCACCTAGTGAGTACACAATTACTCAGAAGAAACAACAAGTAGTGCACGCTAGAGACTTCTCACTTATAGCTAGACATTTATACAAGATGGGACCTGATGAGATATTGAGAAGATGTGTTATGGAGGCAGAACGACCACTGATCCTTGCAGAAGCTCATGAAGTCATCGCAAGAGGACATTACGCAGGGAAAGAAACTACGCAGAAGGTTCTTAGAGATGGCCTTTGGTGGCCTAACTTACACAGAGATGCTAAAGACTATTCCAGAGCCTACGATGTGTGCCAAAAAGTTGGAAAACCATCTAGGAGAGATGAAATGCAATTGGTACCACAACTGACCCTACAAGCATTTGAGAAATGGGCCATTGACTTAGTTGGACCTATAAACCCACCAGGAAACCGCACAGGAGCAAGGTACATAATTACAACAACAGAGTACTTGACCAGATGGGTCGAAGCAAGAGCAGTTAAGGATTGTAGTGCAACTATAGCTATGTGCTTCATATTTGATGACATCATAACCAGGTTTGGATACCCAAATATCCTTATGAGTGATCAAGGTACGCATTTCATCAATAAGACAGTTGAAGCCTTGACTGAAGAATTTGTAGTCCACCATCGGAAGAGAACACCATACCATACATAAGCAAATGGGACAGTTGAAGCATTCAACAAGATCTTTGAAACAACACTAACCAAGATTTGCAGTGTGAATAGGGATGATTCGGATTTAAGAGTACCATCAGTATTATGGGCCTATAGAACTACTTGCAAGAAACTAACAATGAAGACCCATTTCAAGTTGGTATATGGTCTTGAAGTTGTTGTTCCAATGGAATATTTGGTACCAAGCCTCATAATTGTTGCCTCTACAGATATGGATGACCCAGGCATTGTTCAAGAGAGGCTTGCAAAACTGGTTGAACTAGAGGAAGATAGATTCATTGTAGGATTACATCAGCAGTTTCAGAAAGAAAGAGAGAAGGCCTATCATGACAGGCACATCAAGAAGAAGGCATTCAAATAAGGTGATCTAGTATTGGTATAGGACAACAAGTTCATAAAACATCTTGGGAAGTTCAGAACGCATTGGCTAGGGCCATACAAGATCACTTATGTTACAGAGGGAGGATCTGCGCAATTGAAGACGTTGAACAGAGAATGGAAGGAAGGTTTGGTGAATGGGAGCCGACTGAAGTTGTACTATGACAACCAGATGCCCCACAGTTCTCAGTAAATGCAAGAATAAAAAGGTCTAGGTACCAGGTGTAGTTGAAACTGGGTACCAGACATAGAAAAGATAGTCTGCACAAGGAGGAAAAGGAGGCATAAATAAGAAAGCAGAGACTGCACTGCGCAGTTAGAAGTTGAAGTAAAATAGAAGGATCAGGTTTGAAGTGCCTCGGGATGAGTCATAGGTGAGTGTTGGGGGCCTATTGGCCCTTGGTTATGGAATCAAGCGAAGATTAAGGAAGAAAAAGGAAAATGTGAACTTCATGGAAGACACAGTGACTGTTATTGGGTCGAAGTGAGAAAAAGAGCAGAAAAGAAGGAGAAAAGTAAGTCGTTTGACGAGGAGATCAGGGATGAAAGATAAGAAATAAAGAAGGATCATGGACATCTCAGCAAGCATAAAAATCCATCGTTGGATGCTTTGGATCACTGCACGAGAAGGAATGAAAGTTAGGCTAGCAAATCCCTGAAAACGTGGGCCAATTTGACCTAGGGTTTTAGACACCTAGGGTTTTGGTATTCAAGGTTTTTGGATACCTAGGTTTTAGCCTAAGGATGTCAGTGAGATATTGTAATGAATAAATAGAGGTCTAAAGGACCCGGGATGGTTAGTTTTATGATTATTGTTGTTGTCTTTGTCGTTGTGTGATCGAGTGAGTAGTAGTGTGTGAGAAATAAGTGTTGAGTACGAGAGCCTTCTGGTATTGTAATATCTTCAGCTGGGTGATAAGATCAACCATACAACTGGGTGAATAGGGAGGGGAGAAAAAGAGAGGATAAGAAAGAATATCTGCTAGCTAAGAGAGAAGACAAGAACTATATGCTTCATTTTAATATATTATAAATCACAGTTCTGTGGACATAGCCCTAGAGAGAGGGTGAACCATGTATATTTTGTGCTATGTGTGATTGGTATTCTGTCTTTTTCATTGATATATTGTGATTGCATTACTGTTTAGATCTGATAAGTAGATGTGTAGAGTATATCCAAGCTGATAAGTGATATATGAATGTTGTGTTGTTCTTGTATTAATCCCACTTGATATTCCCTTTGGTTGTATACATCTTTGTCCTGCAACCCCCTCATAACTTCTCCAGGTGAGACTGCATCTGCTTTGCATGTGTTGCCGAAAGAGACATTGTTTAGGGATTATTAGTGCACTCTTGGAGTTGAACCATGGGTCTACCCCTATGCCAACAGGATGTGATCTGAGAAATGGTCTGCTTTTGTCTGCTCAAAATTGGCCAACAATTCAGTGTCAGCTTGTATCTCACAGGTAATTGGAAATGGTTTAAGAAATCCATTACCAATTCGTTGAAGGAAGAGTATCTTGAGAGGTTGAGCTCAATGTACCATTTCATATCACTCTCGATGAGAGTTCATTGAAACAAATGCAACTAGATGGATTTGTCTCTCAAAGAGTTGGACAAGCACCATAAATGGAAGGTAGTCACATGATCGCCTGGATCTTCGTTAGGCTTAGCCTTGAACTTTAGAATGTCCAAAGGAAACTTGGTCGGCATGGGAGGCCAATGCGAATCATGATATATGGGGTCGTTTAATAACCTTGTCAAGTCTGGCAAGTGTAGAGTTTCTAGAAACAATAATTTAGGTTGTTGATTATAACCAGGGAAAAATGACCCTGGAGTTTGGTTGGCACCAAGTTGCCAGGAAAAGTTAGGTTGTTGGCCAGGGTTCTGGTAATAACCATGGCCATGAACATTGTATGGATTCTATGCTTATTGAGACATCATCGACTGACTCCCGTAATAGGACGTAAAGGGTTGGGCTTGCATCACATTCCAATGGTTTTGGGAAGGGTTTCCCCCTGTTGATCCGACGGCCATAGGTGATGAGCCTTGCCTGGGGTTCCATTGGCTATGGAAGGGGTCACCCTCGGTCGAAATCCTTGACAAGGGAACTGATCCTTGCCATGGATTCCAAGGTACCTGTGAGGAAGGAATTCCTAAGTTTGCCCCTTATGCAGAAATAGTACCTTGCATAGGATTTTGTTGTCCATAACCAAGGTTTCCCCTGACCAAGATGACAGCTGAAGAGAATGTGTTGTTACCAAACACATCAAATAAAGAGAACGGTGTTGAACCTACCAACATGTTATAAGAGGGAAGTCCTAGAATACCTGCTTCAAATGAACTATAGTTTACATTTAGCCCAGTGGAGTGCTGGTGAGAACCATCGAGTGAAGGGGATGAAGGAGGTATATGACCCCCTCCATAAGGGAAAGAATTATAGGGAGCTAAAGTTCCCCCCATGGATACTTGTAGAGGAGCGTTAGAGCTCCCTGCCCCCAGACCTAAATTCTGCACAATGGAGTAAGAAAGGACAGTGCTCATACGAAAGCTAGGAATCCCATATGAGAATGGAGGGCCTGCCGCACTCTGGGTGAATGGATCAGTGATCACCACCATAGACAGAATCAGACTATTACCCAAGGCAGAGGCAGTCGAGACCATAGTGGTTCGAACTGACGACGGTTGGTTAGGAGGCAAAACACCCCCTGTAGTGACAGTCGTAGAGGGAATATGATAATTCCCTGAAGAAGTAGCAACATTTGTCTCAATTGCTGCTTGTGACACTACCTAACGCTCGTAAGGTTTAACCTATACGACGATGGGCATAGATAGATCGAGGATCAAAGGGTTATATGTACCAAGAGCTTCCACTCCAAGGTAAAAAATGGTTGGTTCCTCTGGAATAAAATGTTCTCCTCTCGAAGATGAGTCAGGCATAGTTTCATGTAACCTGGTCGCCTAAACGACCCTTGCTGGTCTAGTTTTCGCCTTAGAAGTGGTGGGGGTGGCTCGAGATCAACCAATGGTAGGCCCAAAATCCTTCGCGATCGGAAGAGCTCATGATCCGACACTATGTGAGAAGATCAATGACACACTAGGGATTTCTATAATCATTTAAAAGTGAGCACACACTAGAAAAAGCTTCTATGGGATAAGACAAGCAGATCACTAGCTAGTTGGAAGAATAGTTACAACAACCAACACTAGAGAAAATTACTGGTGCAAGTGCAACTGGAATACGGAAGCACCCTCCAGGTATACTCTACAAAACGTGGCCCATTGTCTATCCTAGGTACTGTGGTATACCCCCACAGTCACCTGTGTAAGTCACTAAGATAAAGGCAACTAGGTTTCCAGCATGCGAACAGTCACCAGGCGGGTATAGTCGACAGTCGGGTGGACCACAATGAGCAGGGTATCAAGCCCGAAACCTATCAAGGGTATTGAAAGCAAGTGTTTTAGAAGATGAATGAGGACCTCGAATGGATTTGAGACCCATGAAGCTCTGTGGAAAATTAGATCAACGGAATCCCAAGATAATCCCTCTATATGCGTTCCCCACTACGTTCAGTCCAGCTTTGGAGGGGTTATCTCCGCTACCTTTCCACACATGACCTTGTGTTTAGTCCCTGTGTTATAGTGGGGTCTCGGATAAATTTCATGGTTAATGGAATTTCAAGAACTCCCTAGCTTAGACTCTTATGTTTGTTTTTGTATCCTTGAAGAGTTTCCTCTCCAATCCTAAATCAAGGCTCTAGCCTAGACTGCATTGATGGACACTACAAACACAAATTCTAATAAATTTTAATTAAACGTTAATTTTAGTGGATGTCTTAATTCAAAAGGAATGGAAATGAAACCAGTGGTGTTTTGTTTTTAAGAGACTAAAGAGAATAGCATAAGATGATACTGGAAACAAACTACTTATTTCTTCACAAATAAAGATTTGCCAATTTAAACTCTTTAACCAAACTTTCTGTAATTACTTTTCTCAGATCTTTGAAAATAAAAACTTAAAACAAGATTTCACTCGACTACGAGCTACTTAATTTCCTAAGCATTCAAGTAAAGAACTTAAGAAAACTTTATTTTTCCTTGGTAATTGAAACAACTAACCTAAACTACTTTACCAAACAAAGAAATGAAAGATTTATTTTTTTATTGTTTTACGCTTTAAAACAAGAAATTTGAAAATGAATTATTTTCTTTTCTTCTAAAGAAAAAAAGGGAAAAATGATGACAAGTCAAAACCAAGAAATGAATTCAGGCCCAATTGCAGATCGCAAGGAGTCACTGATAATACCAAACAGGCAGATCAAAGCAGACTCACAAACTTGTCTAAAACCCTATCAAAGAAAGAACAAGAAATATTTTGATGAAAAGAAAGCTATGATGAGGTCAGACCTAGGCTACAGAATGTTATAACAAAGACCAGGGCTAGATCAAGAAAACCCCTAAGAAGAGTGACTTCTCACACAGAAGAGGATGATTGCCTCTTCTAA
>SNQJ01S0002680.1:169006-217636 GCA_010110895.2 Picea sitchensis
GAAAACATCAGTGTGTTGATATTTGATCTGGTTATGTGAGTGGTTACTAAAGGTGTTCGTCCTCTGTTGGAATACCTGTGTTGTCGAACAATAAACAATCTATCCTTTGCATACGCATCGCACTACCCAGAGGCATTGCTTAATCCCTCTGTGTCTCCCCTACTTCCCTTTTTTGAGTTAAGTGTTTTTACCCAGCTAAAAAGGGACAATTGAAGATTACACCCTCATTGTCTAAACTCTCAATACCTGTAAAAATCTAAGGGTGGGATTCCCACAGTCAAAACTTGGCTTACTAGCACTAGTCTGTTTTAAAAATGTCAGCCTTGTATATTTGAAACCAGAATTTAAGTCCTCCTGGATATTACTACCCCATAATCCTTGAGAAGCTCTAATTCTAAGCCATGGAGAGTCCTCAGATGAAGAAGACACACAAAGGGGGTAAGGTGGTTAGGACAAAACCCATGGATATGCAACTTTTTGATATAGAGCCCATGGCAAGAGAGGTCTTTCAAAGAGTGGGATGCCTCTCTTTCTGCTAGAATATGCAAAGAGGCCATCCAGAGATGACAAGATAGTTTACATTACATTTTGATGGCAGGAGAACCGAGGTTAGGGATTTGGAATTTGAGGTGACTGAAGCCTCTATCTCAGCTACAACAGGAATCCCTATTAGAGGTGAAAAGTGGTTCAAATCCATTTCTTTGAGTTCAACCTATGCCAAAGATCTCTTTAAACTTGAACATCAAGCCATTAATTTGTCTAAAGGTTTTCCAGGGAATCAATTGATTGAACAGTTTGACAAGATATTGAAGATCATCCAGAGATATTTTACATGTGAAGGGAGATTTAACACATTGTACTGGTACCATATAAGGATTTTGTTGCATTTTACTGGTAAAGTTGAAATGAATATTCCCTATTATCTATTAAGGAGCATAGGTAAGATGTCAGACAAGATTCAATCAAAGTCTAAGGATGTGGATACTAGCCTTTTCCACTCTGGATTGATCAGAATGCTAGTCTCTGAGGAATTGGGTAATAAAGAGATTTCATGGGAGCATTTTGTTGTTGCTTCTCACTTCAAGTTGAATCCATCATCTACTCCTCAATCACAGAATGCAAGTCCTTTATCACCCACCAGTGTTGTTAAAACAGGGACCAGTAGGAAGAGAAAGGGAATATCCCTTGTTCAAGTTTCAAGGGTCAGCAAGCAAGTCACAGGAGCTAAGGAGGAAGCTTGTCCTTCCCCACAAAGAGATTTTTCACTAGCTCCTCCACCAGGGTTAGAAGAGGTTCCTTATTCTACCAAAACTACATCCAAGAAAGGTAAAAAGAAGACTACACTTCCCCTCTTCTCCTCCAGTAGTCAATACCAAGGGAAGAAGACCTTTCAAAATATCATCAATTCCTAGGGAAGTTTTTGCAGAACAATCTTTATCAGAAATCCCTGTGCAAAAGAAGAAAGATAAAAGCAAATCCACCAAAAAGCCTGATGAAGTAGACAAGGAAATTCCTATGCAGGTGGAAGACAAGACAGACAAAAAAACCTATTGAGACTGTGCATTTCACTTCTCCACTTGACAGTCAGACATTCAAAAGATTAATCAGGAAACTTAGGGATGCAAGAAAAGATGTGGCTTAGTTGAAAACGGAGGCCATGTCCTACAAGGTGAAAATGAAAGAGCTCATGGATGGCTACAGCCATACCCTTGACTTGGCAAGGTTTGTAGAAAGAAATTCCTAGCCCCTTCATAGGTAGCTCCAAAAAATTTATAGGAAGAATAGAGGTTTTCAATCTCAGAACAGGAAACTCAAGGAAGAGTTGCAACATTTTCAAGAGGAAGTAGCTCAAAGAAACTTGCAAGTATTGGTTGAAGCTGCCATTGAGAAAGAAACACTGGAATTCAAGGAGAGCATAACCCCACTGAAAAATCCTTTCATTGCTAAGAAGAAGAAGTCTGTTGTGCCAAATGAAGATCCTCCTTCTACCAGAAAGAGTGTGAGGTTAAGTGTCAAGGTAACAAAATCGCTGGTGAAAGGTGAGCCCCATTTTTTAGGATGGTTCCTTTTTTGTGAGGGTTAACTGATATTAAAATATTATCTCTGCCACCTATACAGGATTTTAAGCATTGATTCTCAGCGTTTTGGGATTTTTGTGAAGTGCTAACTCCCTCAGCAGTAAAATGCAGACATTCTGTAGCGCCTTAGTGCTACGTAATAGTATATTTCAATATTACACTGGTATGCTACCAATAGTGTTGCCATGTCACCTAAAGATAATGGGTTTGACACTATGCAAGGTCACTACTTGATCTGTACATGTTCAAGATTGGAGGTGCTGAGTTTTTGACAATGCTACCTAAACTTTTCACACAAACGCACAGTGGCGCTACGTAAATTTGCTACCCAATATCTGGCAGAGAACAAAGTTTGCACACATATGCAACACAGTGGTGCTACATAAATTCACCACCTAATATTTTGCAGAGGGAAACGTTTGCACATATAATATGAGGGTTCGGCGCTACCTTTTCTACTTGTCCAGTTTGAAGTGCGCTACTCAGACTGCTACCTAAAGAAGCTACCAACAAACACCAGGGATTCAGGAGGACCAAGATAACAAGTTTTTGGATAACCGATGATGGAGAAGATTGTAGAAATAGAAGCTGGAATCATGAGGACAAACACATGCTCCTGAAAGACAAATGGAAAACAATGATATTCACAACAAAAGGGAATCAAATCAGTATGAAGTTTGGTTGGATTAGTCACGAACATTTTCCTATTTTATAGCATAGGTTGTTAGCCAAATTGTTAGATGAAATAAATTATTAGATATTTTCAAGGGAAGGAAGCCAGCTCGTACCTCGAGTTGTTGCCTCCCTTTTGTTATAAATAGATAGATGAAATTCTTTAGTAGGCTCAAATGGTTGAGAAAGGCTCCCTTAGACTGTAATAATTTGATGAAGTGACTATGAACTGGATATGTATTGGATTTAAGACATTTTGGTTAATAGAAATCAACTTCTCTTTCATCTTATTTTCTTATGATGTTAAATGTTCATGATTTGAATGATTCACATGAATGTTTGTGGTGACGTTATGGTGGATGTTTGATCATTATATTATCATGATGTTTATTTAGCTTCCTTAGTTTCTGAGTTCAAGAAGATCTTGTGTTAAGAAACTTTATTCCTTAGGCTTTTGTAGACCTGATGTTTACAACAGACCCTACATTCCTCTCATTCAAGTCTTCCATCTATTCATACTCACTCCCAATTACTGATTGAAGTTATCCAGGACCTTGATTGCTGGTGCATGCTAGCCCTGTTTTCTGAGTTGGAACATTATCACTTTGAGTCTCTTTCCATTTGACCTGATGGGTATTGGGCTTGTCTTCCATGCAATATGAAGGTGATTCCTAGTGCTAAAATTCTTGGCGTCGTTTCCAGGGAACGATTTAAATACTTTTCCCTAGGATTGAATGAAACAACATACTAGTCTTAAAGGTGCATTAGAACTCAATATCTTGAAGATTTCAACTTGTACCCAACGAATCCATTGTTTTATCTCTGGCACCTAAAGGTAGACATACGAGATCGAATCCACAACTACCTTTAGTTCCATCTGAATCTGACCCAGAGAAAATAATAAAGAAGGGAAAAGCTTCTCCAAAAAGTTTTTCTGTTGCTGCTACAAGTGCTTCTGGTCAGTTGCCTGATTCCACTCTTAATACTCCATCTATTTTATCAAGTTTTCTTTACCTTCTGCTGAAGTATCTAAGAAACTTGATTTTGAAAAGTTTCTTGTTGAATACTCTTCCTTTGAAACTGAATTGAAAGAAGAAAACATTGACATATTCTCTTCCCCTGACATTGAAAAGTGTTTCAGTCTTGATAGTTTTAAATATTTCCCTACTTTAGGTTTTGCTAATCCTCTTTCTGTTAAAACTTTTGCTACCAAAGAAGTGGAAAATTCATCCCCTTTACAGACCTTACCATCTTCTTCCAAGAATCAACCTTCTGCTGTGAAAACTAAACCCCCCCCTACATATTTTTTTTCTTCTCCAAATCTGTACACATCCAAGTCTCCTCCTTTTTGTTCACCAAGAGTTTGAAATCAAATGGTAGTTGTTAACCCCCCTACAACTAGGATGGATTCCATAGTGGCTACAAGATACGCTCCTCTAGTCTTACCTCAGCCAATGAATTCTCTCCCTCCTAGAGATTATTTGAAATACATGCCTAAGTTCATGGGAGAAGAAGATATAATAGCTGAGGATAATATTTCTTCTTTCTACAGCTATGCAGATAACCAAAATATTGAAAATGAAGATGTTTGGATGAGGGTTTTCGTCAAAAGCCTTTTTGGTGAGGCTAGGAAGTGGTTTAGGGGTCTGGCCCCTGGACCCATTACTGATATTGAAGCATTTCATGAAGCCTTCTTGAGGCATTGGGGGGACAAAAAGGACTTTTTGTACTACATCACCGAATTCAGATCCCAAGAAAGGAAAGAAGGAGAGTCTGTCTCTGACTTTTCTAAAAGATTTAACAAAATGTACAAAAAAATCCCTGATGAGATAAAACCCATTGAAACCTTTGCAAAAATCAATTATGTCAGTGCATTTGACCCCGATTTCTACCTCCTATTGAGAGAAAGAAGATCACCTTCCTTATTTCATATGCAAGATGTTGCCTTGGAGGTAGAATCCAATATCGTGGCATCAGATAAGCTCAGGGGGAAATCTAATAGAGATAGGAGAAAAAATAGAGTTGAAGCTTCAACTTCTAATTTCTCTGTTGTCCATTATCAATTAGATGAGCTAACCAAATGAGTAAAATCTCTTTCTACTAAGATTGAGAAGTTAAAATCAAAAGGGAAACAAACATATAAAAATTCTCAAAATACTGACAATAGAGGTAACTTCAGGAGACCAAATAATTCTCCCCAAATCCTTCCCAGAGATCCTAGAAATAGAGAAAGAGATGATCGGAGGGTACAAGCTCCTTTCCAAAACAATTTGGTTGTTGATGAAGAAGAACAGGAGGTAGAGGTTGATCCTGAGATTCATTGTTTAGGTGACACATCCCCATCCCCACACTTGACTCAATCCTCTTATGAGAAATCCTTGATGGATATTCAAATGAATGAGTTAAGTGAGGGAGAGAAAGAAAAATAAAATACTAATAGATATAATCTGAGATATAATAAGAATGAAGAAAGAACTGATGCCCCTAATCAGCCTGCTCAAAGAGAAGATTCTACCAAGGCTGTGACAGTGAGCAGTAAGAAAAAAGACTCTCAAAGCCCACAAGTTATGATCAGAAATCCTTCTCCTGAAACCAAAGAGATATTGAAACCTTCTTATTCCTTCAATTTTGAGAATGAGATCCAGAAAATAAAGATCCTTGTACCTTTTTTGGAATTGATAAAAAATGAAGGATTTAAAAAAATATCTATCCAAAATGCTACATCCTGAATCTTCTCCAAATTCCACTGATTCAATAAATCTGCAAGATGAAAAACTAGCAGTGATTTTAGGTCCTTTGATAGAAGCTAGAGACTATTCATCCCCACCTTTCTATACCTCACTAAATATACATGATAAGGTGTTGCATAATTTTCTCATGGATTCAGGGGCATCCCACAATCTTATGCCAAAATCTGTTATGGATGAACTTGGGTTAGAAATCACAAAGGCTTACCATGACTTATATTCTTTTGAATCTAGAAAAGTGAAGTGTCTTGGAGTCATTAAGGATATGGTGGTGGCTTTATTTTAGTTTCCCATGAAAAGTATACTTATGGATATCATAGTTGTTGATGTTCCCCCCAATTTTGGCATGCTCTTGTCAATATCCTAGATAAAAAGACCTGGTGGAACCTTGCAGATGGATCTCTCTTATGATACTATTCCCATTTTTGGGGGAGATCATAAAAGAGTTTATAGGGAATCTAAATTGGTTTACATCATTAGTGATGAAGCAAACCCCACAAATCACCCTATTTTTTCTTTTGATACAGATCTATGATCTAGCATTTTGCAGCTCACTGATTCTCCTGAAGCCCCTCTAGAAATCACAAAACAATCCATTACCTTTTCTGAGGAGCCTCTTCTAACCACTTATGTCTGGAAGATGTTCTTTGATGGAGCCTATTCTAAGGAAGGTGTTGGTGCTGGGGTGGTCTTTGTTTCACCAGCTCAAGAAACTATATCTTTGTCATATAAACTAGAATTCAAAACTACTAATAATGTGGCAGAATATGAAGCTCTTGTCTTGGGACTAAGGGCTGCTAAAGACATGGGAATAAAAGAGATATTAGTATTTGGGGATGCTGAATTAATAGTCCATAATATTAAAAATCTTTATCAAACAAAGCACCCTAGGCTTAGATCTTACAGAAATGAAGTATGGGACTTGGTGGACAGTTTTTTCTCTTCTTTTAACATATCATTTATTCCTAGACAAGAGAATATCATGGTTGATTCTTTGGCTATATCAGAAAGAAACTTCAGAATTCATATACCACCTAAAATCAAGTATGATGTAGAAGTCAAGTACATTCCTTCTATACCAGACAATGTGAAATATTGGAAGGTGTTCGAAGATGATTTATAACTTCAAAATTTCCTTGAGACTGTTGATGATTTTTCTACATTACACATTGATCAGGATCATGATTCAAAAATTACTCCTCATGCTGATGTTTTCCTCAATAAAATTTCTAGTCATCATATTGTGCAACTACCTAGCAATCATATTCCAAAAGGACTAGTTCCTTTGGAAAGATTATTTGATGGGAATGATGTGGCAGTGAAAGGGAAGGTATCCATCGATGATGCTAATATAACTGAGTGTAATTTGGGCATTGAAAAGAATATGAAATATGTCAAATTGTCAAGAAGCTTATCAGAAGAGCAGAGGGTAGAATATACTAAGTTGTTGAAGGAATCTATTGATGTATTCGCTTGGACTTATGAAGATCTGAAAACTTATGACACAAGAATTATAGAGCACATGATCCCATTAAAAGAAGACACCAAACCCTTCAGGAAAAAGTTGAGGCAAATCAATCCTATGTTTTTGCCTGTCATGGAGAAAGAGATAAAAAATCTTTTAGATGCAAAAATTATCATTCCTTTGAGGTATTTTGAATGGGTGGCCATTTTGGTCCCAGTAAGAAAAAAGAATGGAGAAATCAGACTTTGTGTTGATTTCCGAAATCTGAACAGAAGTTCAAAAAAGGATAATTACCCTTTGCCCAAGATGGAGCACATATTACAGAAGGTGACAGGAGTAGCCACGATGAGCAGCCAGGATGTCCATGGTTGATGGTTTTTCTGGGTACAATCAGGTCTTTGTTTTGCCAGAAGATAGAGAGAAGACAACTTTTACCACTCCTTGGGGTACATTTATGTACACCAAGATGCCCTTTGGTTTGATCAACATAGGGGAAACTTTTTAGCAAGCTATGGACATAGAATTTATTGGAGAGAAGCATAAGTTTGTTGTTATCTATTTAGATGACATAACAGTGTACTCTCAGTCTAATAAAGAACATTGCGATCACTTAAGAAAGGTTTTTGGCCTTTCTTTGAATCCGAAAAAATCATTATTTTCCATGAAAGATGGAAAATTATCGAGGCATATCGTGTCAGCTGAAGGGGTAAGGATTGGTTCCAGTAGGGTTGAAGCTATATAAACATTGTCACTTCCTAGATCCAAAAAATAGGTTCAATCTTTTCTGGGAAAAAATAATTTTTTGAGAAGCTTTGTGTCAAATTTTGTTGAGTTGGTCAAGTATATCATAGCCCTGTTGAGGAAGGGTAGTGAAATCAAATGGATTGTTGAGTCCCGTGATTCTTTTGATCAAATAAAGAAAGCCTTGACTGAAGCCCCGATTCTTGTTAGCCTAGACTAGTCCAAGGACTTTCTTATTTTTTTCGTTTGCCTCTTTCGATATAGTAGCAACAGTCCTATTGCAGAAGAACGATGAAGGCTTAGAGCAGTGCATTTCATTTTTCAGCAGGGCATTGAGAGATGCTGAATTAAAATATGACAACATGGATAAGAAAGCCTATGCATTGGTTAAAGATCTTAAGTCCTTCAGAGTTTATGTCCTACATTCAAGAGTTATTTCTTATGCCCCATTAGCTGATGTAAAAGAAATTCATATTCATCCTGATATAGATGGAAAAAGGAGCAAGTGGATTGCTAAATTACTTGAATTTGATTTGGAAATTAAGCCTACCAAATTGGTTAAAGGCCAGGGTTTAGACAAGCTCTTGGATGAATCAAATTGCTCAGCATTGGGGGTAAATTTCATCCACTCATGTTCAAAAAATAAGCAAGATGAAATAACTGATAGAGGTTCTCAAATCATCCTTGCATTGGCAAATTGCAGCTGGTACACGGACATTATATTTTTTCTACAAAATTTACAGCCTCCAAGTGGTATGGAAAAGAAAAAGGTGAGAGCCTTAAAACTCAAATCAATAAAGTATTTCCTTGTTGATCAAATTTTGTATTGGAAGGATCCATTAGGAGTGCTTTTAAGATGCCTAGACCCCCAAGGAGCCCAAAAGATTATGTCTAATTTTCATGACAATCTATGTGGGGGGAATCATTATTGGAGAACCACGGCATACAATATCCTTAGGGTTGGGTACTTCTGGCTTATTTTGTTCATGGATGTTTATGCTAAGATCAGAGCCTATGCTAAATGTTAGAAATTCTCTAGAAAGAAGCAACTTAAGTCTTTTCCATTAAAGCGTGTGGCAACTTTAGGACCTTTCCAATAGTGGGGCCTAGATTTTATTGAGGAAATTCATCTCGCTTCCAGTGGTCAACATAGATGGATCTTGACTGCTACAAATTACTTTACTAAATGGATTGAATATATTCCTACAAGGAATGCTTCCCACAAAGTGATCATTGGCTTCCTTGAAGACATTATGGCAAGGTTTGGGTGTCCTGACAGAATCGTCACTGATAATGATGCATCTTTCAAGGATGAACCATTAATTCAGTTATGTGAATAGTTTGGGATCACTTTGATTCATTCTACCCCTTACTACCCTAAGGGAAACGAGCTTGCAAAATCCTCAAACAAAATCATTATAAAGATTATTAAAAATTTGTTAGAGGATAACAAAAAGGCATGGGACTCAAAACTCAAATTTTCTCTATGGGATGACAGAGTGATGGTAAAGAGGTCCCTGGGTCTTTCCCCTTTCCAGCTGGAGTATGGCATTGAGGCAATTTTTCCTTCTCATCTTGCCTTACCTGTGGCAAAATTCTTCCAATATTACCAAGGGGAGCCCGATCATATGATCAGAAGGATTCAACAGCTGGTTGAAGTGCAGTAGACTCGGGAGCATCTTGTAGACAAAGCTTATGATAATCAACTAAATATCAAGCAGACATTCGACAAGAAAGTGAACAAAGAGGATTTTCAACTAGGCGATATGGTGTTGAAGTGGGATGCACTAAAGCAATATAAAGGAAAGCATGGTAAATTTGAATCTTTATGGATCGTTCCTTTCAAAATCTCTGAGGTATTCTCTAATAACATTTTCAAGTTGTAGAATATGGATAATGAAGAGGTTTTTGGTGGCCCTGTCAATGGGCATTTCCTGAAAAAGTAATTTGCTTGAGCCTTGAGTGGCTCTCCATGTCATTGCAAATATCATTTTCTTTTATTTTTGTTTTAATAACTGACCCCATATCCCTAGGATAAGGCACTTAATATACTCATTCTTGGTAGCCTGCAGGGGGCATGCCATCCCCTATGGAGTCAATGTTATCACACTAAATTGCCTTGGATTTTTAGTTTGTTTTTATCCTTGTTAAGCCTTAGATTTTAATTTCTTAAGTTTCATCCTTCTAAAGTTTATGTTTGTTAGGTCCCCTTAGATAAATAAAGTTTTGAGTCATAGCTCTAGTTTGATCCTCAAATTGATTTTTGGACTTAGAACCTTTTTAGTTCATGACTTAAATTTTGGACCCCTTCATAATTTATCACTAGGATCGATCCCTCCCCTCCCATGACTAGACCAATGTGACACACCATTCTCCTAACTCATGACCTCGTGGGCATGCCTTTCTATCCTTTCTTACTTGTCCAATCATTTTTTAAATTGGAGCAATGCCTACTCATCAGGCGGTTCCATAGCACATTTCCCGTTCATCATGATTTCCCCCACGAATTATGATTACCATGACTGATGTCATGTTACTTGTTTTCATTGCCAGCAGTTGGTTAAAGATACCTCAAAGATCTTGTATTTACGAGCCCTGATAACAGTTTATGATTTGAAAATTCAAGAATGTTGTGCTGCTCAAACTCATAGTTCTGACTAGGCGATAGCGGTGCGACCAAATCTAATGCTGAGGTAGATTCGAGGGCCAAAGTATATGTGACTTCAACCTGAGATTTCGCTGAAGCTTCAAACAGGTGTATACTCCACAGGTACCTGTTTTGCCTCCTCTTCACATTAGTTTTCACAAAGAATTAGAGCTCAGAGTTTAGTTTATCGGGCTTGCACAGTTGTAAGGGAATCATATTTGCATCATATAATTGTCCCCTCCCTTTTCAAACCTATGAACTTCATTTTCTCGTATCAAAGTCTGAATATATCTGCTCGCCATATCTATTGAGGTTGCAAGCATATAAACAGTCTATCCTCTGCATACACATCGCGCTACCCAGAGGTGATGTTTAATCCCTCTGTGTCTCCCCTGCTTCCCTTCTTTTTTGAGTTAAGTGTTTTTACCCAGCTACAAAGGGCCAATTGAAGATTACCCCCTCATTGTCCAAACTCTCAATACCTATACAAATCTAAGGGTGGGATTCCCATAGTCAAAACTTGGCTTACTATCACTAGTCTATTTTTAAAAGGTCAGCCTTGTATATTTCAAACCCGATTTTAAGTCCTCCTGGTTATTACTGCCCCATAAGACTTGAGAAGCTCTAAGCCATGGAGACTCCTCAGATGAAGAAGACACACAAAGGGGGAAAGGTGGTTAGGACAAAACCTATGGATATGCATCTTGTTGATATAGAGCCCATGGAAAGAGAGGTATTTCAAAGAGTGGGATGCCTCTCTTTCTGCCAAAATATGCAAAGAGGCCATCCAGAGGTGAAAAGACAATTTTCATAACATTTTGATGGCAAGAGAACCAAGGTTGGGGATTTGGAATTTGAGGTGACTGAAGCCTCTATCTCAGTTGCAACAGGAATCCTTATTATAGGTGAAACATGGTTCAAAGCCATGGCTTTGAGCTCATCTTATGCCAAATATCTCTTTAAACCTGAACATCAAGCCAGTGATTTGTCTAAAGGTGTGCCAAGAAATCAATTGATTGAACAGTTTTACAGGATATTGAAGATCATCTACAGATATTTTACATGTGAAGGGAGATTTAAAACATTGTACCAGTACCATATAAGGCTTTTGTTGCATTTTACTAGTAAAGTTGAAATGAATATTCTCTATTATTTGTTAAGGATCATAGGTAATATGTCAGACATGATTCAATCCAAGTCTAAGGATGTGGATACTAGCCTTTTCCACTCTGGATTGATCAGAATGATAGTCTCTGAGGAATTGGGTAAGAAATAGTTTTCATGGGAGAATTTTTTTGTTACTTCTCACTTCAAGTTGGATCTAGCATCTACGCCTCAATCATAGAATGCAATTCCTTTATCACCCACCAGTGTTGTTAAAGTAGGGACCAGTAGGAAGAGAAAGGGAAAAGCCCCTGTTCAAGTTTCAAAGGTCAACAAGTAGGTCACAGGAGCTGAGGAGGAAGCTTGTCCTTCCCCACAAAGAGTTTTTTCACCACCTCCTCCACCAGGGTTAGAAGAGGTTCCTTTTTCTACCAAAACTACATCCAATAAAGGGAAGAAGCTACACTTCCCCTCTTCTCCTCCAACATTCAATACCAAGGGTAGAAGACCTTTCACAAGATCATCAATTCCTAGGGAAGTTGTTGAAGAATAGTCTCTACCAGAAATCCTTGTGAAAAAGAAGAAAGAGAAAAGAAAAGCCACCAAGAAGCCTGATGAAGTAGACATGGAAATTCCTATGTAGGTGGAAGACGAGACCGAGAAAATAAACTATTGAGACTGTGCATGTCACTGCTCCACCGGACAATCAGACATTCAAAAGATTAATCAGGAAACTTAGGGATGCAATAAAAGAGGTGGCTCAGTTGAAAACAAAGGCCATGTCTGACAGGGTGAAAATGAAAGAGATCATGGATGGCTACAACCATACCCTTGACTTGGCAAGGTTTACAGCAAGAAAGGCCTAGCCCCTTCATAGGCAGCTCCAAAACCTTTATAGGCAAAATATAGGTTTTCAATCTTAGAACAGGAAACTCAAGGCAGAGTTGCAACATTTTCAAGATGAAGTATCTCAAAGAAAATTGCAGGTATTGGTTGAAGCTTCCATTGAGGAAGAGACACCAGCATTCAAGGAGAGCACAACCCCACTGAAAAATACTGTCATTGTTAAGAAGAAGAAGTCTATTGTGCCAACTGAAGATCCTCCTTCTACCAGAAAGAGTGTGAGGTTAAGTGTCAAGGTAAAAACATAGTTGGTGAAAGGTGAGCCCCATTTTTGAGGATGGTTCATTTTTTGTGAGGGTTAACTGATATTCAAATATTATCTCTTCCACCTATATAGGATTTTAAGCATTGATTCTCAGAGTTTTTGGATTTTTTTGAACTGATAACTCCCTCAACAGTAAAATGCAGACATTCTGTAGTGCCTTGGCACTACGGAATAATCTGTTTTGGTATTACACTGGTATGCTACCTATAGTGATGCCATGTCACCTAAAGATAATTGGTTTGACACTATGTGTTATCACTGAAATTTTGTCTGCACATGGCGACAAGAACTCCGCATCATCAAAACAACAATGAATTCATTCATGGCACTGAATTAATTTCACAGCATTCCAGAAGGGTCAAAAACTATACAAAGTAACCAAAAATTGAAGGGCGATCCACAGTAGTTTGGTGCGCGCGCACATGCGCAGGACAAGAACGTACTCTGCGCGCATGCACGCACGACGTGCGGCTGTCAATGACAAAACCCGCGCACCTGCTAAAACGACGCATTTATGAATTGGTCGGCCTCTCAACCGCTTACGGACCGGCTCCCAATCTGATTTGACTCCCAAATCCGAGCTGAATTCGCAGGGTAGGCGGGTTAATGACCTAAGGAAGCCCTAAAGGGCCCCTTTTCACACTTTGAAGAGGTTACATAATCGCCCGAGGATCTGCTATAAAAATCCGTGAAGATACATTGTTTTCGCAAGGAATTTCAGGCATCGTTATGCTGCTAAGATTTTTAAGGACTCATTCTTTAACGATAACACATTGGCAACATCGCAGGGAGTTCTTTCACTGTCATACTCAGTTCTTCTCATTGTAAGGAAAGCAAACTTTGTGAGGGCCTCAAGAGCCTTCCGTTGGGGGAAGAAGGAACCACAGCATTATACTCTTTCCCATTGTAAGGAAAGCAACTTCAGGGAGGCTTCCAAGAGTCATAGAAGAAGGAACCACAGCTCTTCTTCCTTCATCATGCCCGATCAATTGACCAGCTCAAAACCATTGGTGAGCATTTGTTTTTTTTTTTGTGTTCATGTTTTTTTTTACAGCTTTAATTTGTTTTTAATTGATATTAGCTTGTAGTTTGTCCTGTATTCTCTAACCTTTCCTTCCACAGATGTCATGCCCTGCAAGACCCAAAAGGGCATGTAAGCACCCTCGATTTGCTCACCAGTTGACGAATTGGGTGCGAACAGACCGGCGACTCCACTAGGAGATTAGGTATCAATTTTCCCTCATTTGGGTTTATTTTGTTTTCCTTTGGTTTTATTTAATCCTGTGTGGACACAACCGCCTCCTTCCCACCTCAGCTAACTACCAATTCACAAGAGAAATGAGAGAAATCCATCCGCAGTTTCTTTCTCAGTAACTGTCGAACTCCTGGTGTATTCCACTTCACGACGCTGAGATCCGCTGCATGCTCGGTTACAATTGTTTTTCCACATGCGCTGGTTTTCAGTTACTCTGGCCAACATCACAGCTTACATGCTCTCTCACACACCGGCAGCCACACGATCCGAATCCAAATTTCAGGTTTTGTATGTGGGGAAAGCCATTTTCCTTCTCAAGAATCGATGTTATGCATGCTCTAACATCGCACTACTCTAGACCCTCTAACTTATAGATAGTCAAACAAAACATAAGTAATTCTAGGTGGATAAAACTACTCTATTTGTTTTTGGACACAGAGGGCTTGCTTGGATTTATAATCTAAGGAACACATCAATTTTAATCACATCTTAAATAACATTTGGGACTAGAAGTTGAGTAACAAACGCTTAGTATGATCTTCTCTCGCACCACAAAGCGATCTTGAGATCCTGAAAGAGATTGTGAAAACACCCCATCTCCTTTAACAAAATTTCAAAACTTTTAGGAGAGGACAAACGGCTCTTTCGAGACCCTCTTAGTTTCATTTTGTCAAACACATTCCTTGTAATCTGCCCATACATGCCCATGTCAACAAAGCTAGATAGTGTTTGAATTTCGCTTAGATCAAAACTAGGAGAGTTTAAAAGTCAGGTGCCCACACATGCCCACATGTTCAATTCTAGGATAGTTTCATGCTTTTTCTAGATTAACTCACACAGGGAGTTAAAGGATAGTAATGGACCATGTCCACATATTTTCCTAGGGCTTTTAAAATTCACAAGGTTGTACCAATGACATCTAGCTAATTAGGTAATCAAACTCTTGTAGCGACTACAACGCCCACATGTCAAGGTGACATCTAAATAACTAAAATTTGGTACACTTTTCATCACACACAAAAGTCACTTTCACCACATAGCCTCATCTCAAACGTGGGTGGTCTAAATAGTTTCTAAAGTACCTTCAAAACATTCCCATCTTTTCTTGAGGGATCCACTCCCACTTTTAATCAAACGAGGTTGGTTTTCACCCCCAAATTTCACAAAACAACTTCATCTAAAATCTTCTAACAACTCACTAAGTTGGTCTCCACAGGAGGGTGCCAAAAGAAAATTGTAGTCTAGGTAGGATTTCTGGGTAGGTATCCAAATAACTCCCTGCTATCCGCTCTCTCACATTTTCAAATATAGAAGTTGACTTAATAGGGAACTTTCAAATCCTCCAAGTCCAATGTTCCACCACCAATAAGGTATGGAGATACCCATGAAGGGTCAAGGACTGAGGTCTGGTTGTTCTGTGAACCCCCCATTGAGGCACACACCTCTTGGACATGATCCAACCCGTGACCCATTCTCTAGCCGGTACCCAAATGTCGACTTCAATCGAGTAAGTACTCTAGTGACTCCAACTTTAGGACATCTACCCAAGTGGCAATTGTGGGTCGCAATCGCACCTTGATTGGATTTTGTGTAATATTGGGAAGTATCAGCTCTTTCGGGATATTGTAGCCTCTACCCCTCATTATAACGGGTTATTTCATCCTTCAAGAGTGTCTCTTCCTAAGTGACCCCAATCGCTGAGTACTATTGGAAGGTCCGTATTTTTGAGAGGAAGGATGTTACGCCTTTTAGGACACAAGAATTTGTCCCCCCCCCCCCCCAAAAAAAAAAAAACCTCTTACCCACATATATGCTTCTTTTTCATTTTATGTATGATGTACATATGATTATTGTGCTGATTTCAGGATATATATTGTGTAGACAATTACAACAAAGACTCTTGTTTCTTTATTTTCACTCACAACTTTGTGCACATTATCCACTCAACTAGCCGGACATCATAGGGGAACCACAGAACCCCCGCCGCTCACGACGTTTGCTCAATCCCACCTATCTTAGGGGAGTATCTCACGACCTACCATTGGTACGCTCCTCCTTCACACACTCCTCATGAGTGCTACCATCTTGGGACTGGATCTCTGCTTGGTTCTACATTACTGGGTCAACTTCCCAAGGACATACATCCACTAGCTCTCCTTCACACTAAGTGGGGGACCAAATTCCTCTCAAGGAGGAGCACCAACCCACCAGTCCCCATCAAGGGTCGTTCGATAACACAACATGGTTAGAGCTAACCCTGCCACCACACTACAGATGCTATATTTGGCTTCTCTCAACATACCGGATCCCACCAAACTCACTTAATGATCCTATATTGCATGACGCCACGGGGCCTGCACGCCAACCAAACTCCCTTAAGACATCCTTAAGTTTGAAGGAAAGGCAGGGATGACCTCGCCAACCATGTCATGACCTTTCTATCTATGGTTCTCATCCAATATCATCATGGATGACTCCATCAGACTAAGATTATTTCAACACACACTCAATGACCCATCAACCAAATGGTTAAGAAAATCAGGGTCTCATACGCATCTGAGTCTTTAATGCTTCTTGACCTTTTTCCAATTTTCCATCCGGCCATGACAATGGTCTAGAATCACTTTCTAATTTCAAACACTCACCACCCACATCGCTGGACCATATTCATGAGTATGAGTTTACTGAAGGGGTTTGTGTGTGCTAAACCACCAACAACAAGGTTTTGACTGGTTTCTTAGACTTCATTGTCTCTTATCAGTAAGGACGCTACTTCCCCTTTCCCTCAATCTGAAGAGGAAGCCATCAGAAGGCCCAACAATATGACCTCATTTATTTACTGTACTGTGATATTTATACACGCTGGGTTTCCTGATCTTCCCAACCTACGCCATTTGGCCAAGAAAAAACCCGAGATGTCTCACTCACAGATGTGTGCATTCATTAGGTGCCACCACACACCATGGTCCACAACCCTAACCACCACCTATGTATGGAAAACCTCAAGACTACTGAGCATAAAGTACTCTTATTACTCCCTCCCACTTATCAACCATACTTCCCCTGCTTTCTATACTCTCCACTCCATCGACCTCACCACCCAGACCTCCCATACATCCGTTTATTCTACAAGCAGAGGTACCCTCAACATCATCTTATAGTACTATGGAAAGCACACAGCCTTCCTATGAACCCTATGGATCAGTACCACCATAAAATCCATACTTTCCATTTCCCCGGTCTTCCATAACCTAGTTATTGGCTCCCCCACATCCTCACGCCAAGGTAAATTTTGTTCAACCTTCCAATGCTCAACAATACCAGAATTTTAAACACTTGAATACAACCAACCTTAACTCATCCATCTAATACTGTGAATAAAGGAAAGAATAGGAATAACAACAACTCCAGTCAAGGCGGGAATCATCCCACACACTAACTCTGGGGCAACCAGAACCAAAGGAACCAAAACTCCCAAGGGGGGCAATAACAATAGGCGTTAAGGGAGAAATAACAATAATGTACAAACAATCTTCTTTTGTGCCCTTTGTGGTGAGTTCGGCTATTACACCTACCATTGCTCCCTGACGTTGATTTCAAATGGTTGAAAGGATCAAGTGGTCTTTCCCCCTACCTCGCATAAATCCACTCCCTCAAGAAAATTCACAACAAGATAGTAACAACCCTCCCATTGTTGCAAAAACTTATCCCACATCAAGGCGGTAAACACCCAATGTGATGTATAGCGCCCCCACTCCTGTAGGACAATACCACAACCCTAACAACGAAGAGAGCTGCATTCATTCTCCTCACCAAAGGAGAAAGAAATCTCTAATAAACAAGAAATCACAAGATTCACCCGAGTCTATTCCTATCGTCAGAGACAAACTCCTACACCGACGGGACTCTCACATCCTCACTCATTTAAACACCACTTCACGAGATCCTCAGATCCTCATACGGAATGTCCATTAACCCATAGGCTAGGCCTATAATTATAGCCAAGAGATGACTTAGCACAATCCCCTACGCCATGTCCATCTTGAGGTCCTCCAGACTTGTCCTACATGACGGAAATATCTACTTTCTACCTTAGGGGCAAATAATTCACTGATAATTTACTCATCACTTTTGATCTTGATAGTTGTGAACCTTGTCTTCCTGCTTTGGTCGCTATCCAAATACCAGAAATATGTAAAACATCATCGGGGCCCATCGGCAGAACATCGACAGGGTGCATCTTAGCAGCGTATCATGTCCAAACAAGATGGCAAAACTTGGTTCCCAACTCACCTCCGCCATTATATATCATTTATCTTTTATGACTCGACGACCATCTTCCCCTTAAGGGATTTTTCAAAATGTCCCTATTGAACTCGAGGGAAAACCATTCATAGATATCGGGTTATCGACGCTCAACTTTATTACAATATCTTGTTCTGACGTAGCTACATGTATGTTATGAAGGCAAAGTGGCATCTTCCGTCTTTCGAAAATCATGTTTCCTCACAACGGAAGATTGTGACCATCGACTGCCCTACATTATGATCCAAACCCATCTACCAATCTCGATAACATCCTTCCTCTCATCCATACCAACTGACGACACATATCCACTCATGGATATGGTTCCCTGAATTTTCAAAGATCCATCCTTATTAGGGACATACCATGGAGCACCTCCACTCCTTCCCTAATCAAGTATAATGCCAAGCATCTTAACAAAAATCCCACACAAGTGGATACTCATCCTCCCTGGGGAGGCTTCACCATTCTCGACGTTCTCATCAGCCGGGGCAGCACTACTCCCACAGAGCCTCCCCAAGCACCACAACCTCTGCAGCCCACTTAATCCACACCTCCCGACCTAGTCCCATTTGGGGAGGACAGCTTCCACCCCTCACTAAAATCTCTATTTTGCCCACCACCCTTGTAGAAGCTTCTGTGTAGCCGCAACGCCACCCAATATGGTGTTAGCAATCCCATGTGGTATTTACATCCACTTGAAACGGTCCTCAGTCACGTGAAGGCCTCCCATGCATGATTCTTTTCACCCCCACCACCCCCCACTACTCCCTCATACTTCCCTACTCCCCCTGCTACATCTGGGGGTAGGAGAAAGAAGAAGGAGCCTAAAAATCCACTTCCTCTCAAGGTGATTCCACCACCATGCACATTATGTGAGAAAGAGGCCACCAAAACCAACAACTCCCATCCCTACCTCAATTACGGAATTTGATTCCAACTCTACTCCACCAACACCCGGGCTACCACCGGTAGTACCACTACCACTAATCCTTCTAGTAGTAAAGGGTTAAGGACTAAATTTGCGGAAGCTATATGTTCAATAGCGGCTATTATACTCACCATTGCCCAGCACAGCCACATTTTCGGCAGACATTAACGGCTGTACGCCAGAACTTCCAAAAAAAACCCATGCCCTGCTACGTCATCCACAACAACACTCACTGACATTCTCTATGTCACAACTTCAGTTAATGAACGTATGAGATTCCTTTTCTCTCACATTCACCAGCCCATTTTACATACCAATGTCCTCATGATCCTTGGCTTACATGCAACGCCAAGGGTCTCGCTGCCACAACCCACCGAGGCGCTATAATTGACATTACTTCACCACCCGAGGATCGCCATGTCACTTCTCCAGAGCCCGAGGCATACCCCATCACCTCCATGGTTCTTACATCGTTGAGGATCTACCCCAACCCCCCCAATCCTCCTATTCATAATGGCGACTTCCACTCCAACCACCACGGGTACCTCAAGATTTCAACATATAGTTTGCGTCGAGTGAACTCCTCACCTCCGCTTGTACCCTCCTTTGTCGCCTGTGCCAGGGGCACCACACTAGCATCAGATCACCATCACCACCCCTTATACTCTCCTTGTTTCCAAAATGACGAGGGAATACTCGAAGATTCATAGCCCGTAATCTCCCCGACGACCAGCATCATCGTACACTCTTCCTCCCACAGAAAGCCTCATGCCTTCCAGAATCAAAACCTCTGCACGCCGGGACGTAAAGCCAAAGATTTTATCCCATTTGGACCTATCAATTGGTTCAAAAAAAATCCCATCCCCGCCCCTGACACTTTTGAAGAAGAAAATATGGCCAACATTTCCACCACCATCAAAATCGACATTTCCATTAAAACGACGCCAGCCAAGAAATCATCATTGAGCCGCTTGCACTCCTCAGAAATTGCCGATATAAAGCCCTCTTCCAGGAAAATGACATTTTCATTTCAATACATTCTGAGATGCCTCGGTTCGACCTATCTATTGTCGGAATATCGCATCGACACTGCTTGACATCACACCCGGGCCATTTAAACAGCCGGTTTCACTTGCTAATTCTCTTCCAAGGCCGCTGGCTATCAAAGCCAAATTGACAAATTACGTGACGGCCGGATTTATTTATCCCATCGCTAATTTCATGGGTTTCAACCCCACCACGACAAAAAATGGCACTATCCACATGGCACAAAATTTCGATTCAATAATGCATGTCCAAAGATAACTTCTAACGCTTCATCATCGACATCGGTTTAGACTGCTACTGCCATGCAGGTTTCTCCTTTACATGGACGGATTTCTCCGCTATAACCAAATTCAAATCCACCTACCCGATCAGTATAAAACCGCATTCACATCTCCGTGTACTTTTCGTATATCGTGTCAATATGCTCTTTCACTTTAAAGAATGCCGACACCACTTTCCAGCAGCGATGACATACATATTTCACGATCCAATAAATCATCCTCTCCTACTTAGACGACCTCACAACTCAATCCAAAAAATGCAACGATTTTATTCGACATCAAGCCCATGGAGCAGTCATTAATAACTTTGGAGTCTCGGATGAAGATCGACGATCCTCATTACAGAATAACGAGGTAGCTAAAAATGATCCAAAGTTACCTTTGATCGCCATGTCAACCTTTCGATCATTTCGCTAAGGCGACCTTTGTCCTAGCCTATGATATCGCTTTTATGACACCTTTTGGCTGGAAAATTCGAATCACTTTGGCATGGCCTTACATCATCCAACATTGCCTCTACCAGCATGATACATCCCTCCAAGGCCTCTCGCCAAAGAACTCATAATGGTTATACCAAGAAGTTTTATGCTTAAAAGTAGTCACACTACTTTTAGGTCATTTTCTTTTTTCTAGTGTTTTTAATCTTTTCTCAATTCTCTCAGAGCAACCATCTCTTTATGCTATTGATGATACTTCCTTCATCCGTCCGCCTACCACATTGGTTACGCTTTACCAACTGCTGGACAAAAATCTCACTGCTTCAGCTTTATATAATTTCCTCACGAAATGCCATCTGGCATTTGTTTGGACCAGCAAACTAACAACCAAGTCGGTACATCAACGCCGCATGGCCTCCTCACCAACGCCGCATCATCAGTATTCACCACCTTTTAGCGCCTTTCTCGATTCTCAACTAGTTGTTTCCAAACCAACAATGTTTACTGCAATGCGATTCGTGTTCTTTTCAAGAATACCGTAGGTTAGATTATTATCTTCACATTTTGATTCCATTACATTTACACATATTCCAAGACAATTGAATCAAAACAATGTGATGAAATAGCCAACATGGTGTTAGATTGGCATATATCACATCAAGCTACACATACATAAAAACATCTCATACATCCTTGGCCAATGGCATATAGATAAAGTAGACATCATCATCATTACTTCAACAAAAACATATATAAACAACACCAAGATCTCCCCAAAAGATGTATACTTATATATATCGTAGGCCTATCGTGCTAACTTCAATGTTTACATACAAAATGTATATGCCACAGCTGCCAGCTACACTCCTGCATAAAAATCGGCTCACCAACCTATTTACAAATCCAAAAAGATATACAATATATATCCATCGTGGTGCCTCTATCGCACTTCTCACCGTACCTCCTCAGAGGAGGTGGTGGCTCACTTCCCACCTTCGCCTCTGTGCTCTGGTGGTGGAACACTTGCAGACTCCTCCCGCCCGGGCGTGTGTCCACTAGTCATGGTAGTGAAGCACAAATGCTCGTCGCAGACACCGTATCACCATGGTGGCAGAATCTTATGCACCTGCCTGTGAACCCTTGTCCCGGATGCGGGACCACATGCCTCGCATTATCTCGTATCACTGCCTCCAAACGACGGGCGATATCATCAAATCACCGGCCAGCCGGAGGCCGCAGGATGACTTCCACTCAGTGGTCATCACCGACGCCCTCGGCCGGCCTCTCGATCCTTGGTGCCCCTGCGGCCTCATCCTGCCGACACCTCCCTCCACGCGGCGCTCTCTCCTGCTCTCGCTAAGCCGGGGACGCCTCGAACATCCACCTCACGCCTGCGTGGTGCCAAATCTGCACATGCACAAAAGAACCAACACACGATCATATCGCGATCTATCATCATAAATATAAACCGGTATATCAAAATCACAACGTAAATCAAAACATATAAACACTCAACATAATTTCTATTATCAAAACCTCCTGTGAGGTATCATGTCCTGCCCCCTAAGTCCACCTGCAAAGATAGGGTATCGGCGCATGACTCAAGGCATCTACCGCTGTGACCATACGTACCGCATTCGCGGAAGTAGTGCCCGGCCACCACCACCATGGCGAACCAAAATCTGAGACCATCACCTCAGTCGAGGCTCTCGCGCCCCCGGCGCATCTAGAAGAACCCGTGGGTGCAATATCGGCACCCTCTCCAAAAACCAAACCACCAAGATGTAGCCTGAAGAAAACTCCTCGGCATCTGTGGACCGAAACGGTCCAAATTGACTATCCACGCGTTGTCAAAACCCCGTGAAAAACTACTCACGCCCACCACTCACTTTCCATCACCAGCACTGGCTACCACTAACTAAGGCGGCGTCTCCAAAGTGACCTATACACGCGAACAATCATCACCGTTATGTAACAATGCAATGTGGCATCTATATCGCTAATACTCAATGGCTACCCCAGACATGTAGTGCTCACCGAAGAAATAATATCAGCTTCTGGCCAATTTCCACGATGAGTGTCCCTAAATAGCGCTAGTTCGGTTTACGTCTCCTAAGGGGAGCCCTTTCAAAAAGTATACATCCTCCATTGTAGTGAAGGGAATCTGCTCTCCTCACATGAGGAAGCAAAGCAGGTGCATCTAGGTCTCCACATCCGGGAGCGTGAACTGAGTAGTACTCCTATGCCCGTGACAACGCACTCAAAAACTTTAGCAACCCATCGTTGCTAAAGCCGCGAACCGCAGTTCTCGTGAGATTACCATGATCTCGCAGCCTACAAATCGCTCACGCCACCGCATATCCATAGTCACTGATAGCCACCAGCACACAACACAGAGTCCTATAATAGACTATGCAACCCTCCGGCTGCATCAAACGACTCTATTGTTTACTCCTTCAAAGCTTGCTTCTTTAGGGCGCCGTTTTACTACCTCGTGCACGCATTACGCGACTGTTTACTCTACAAAGGCACGTATGCCGGAGTTTTGCACAAAGGCCAGAGCGCTACTGTTTCACTATACAGCACACGCTTAGGGCGCACTGTTACCTCTACGCGCCAGCTCGTGCTGTCGAGCCATTCTACAAAGGCATTAGTGCGCTTCCCTCGTCTATTTCACAGCCTTAGGGCTGCAATTCTCTCCCACGCGACATCAATGCACATGTATTCAAGTGGACAAAGGCCAAGATGTATGCTGCTCTCCCATCAATCACCTGCATGCGCCTCACATCCTATGAAAACTCCTCAAAACCCCCTCACAGACGCATTTCTGCACTACTCCCGCCTCTGCAATTGGAAACCTATTTCTATGTAGGATGATCAGAATACTAACCTGAAGCTCGCTAGTCTTGGATTGGCTGCCTCGTTCTCCCAGATTCTCCAAATCTCCTTTGAATATTTCTCGTCCAGTCACTATTGTAGAAAGTACAAATGAGGTGGTAATGTGGTCCCTACAGCCATATATAGGCCTCCACTCACCATTCCCAGGAGCCCACGCTGCCCATTTTTCTAGAGTTCGTTTTCAGCCCACTCTGATCAGCATCCTGGGCCACCTATGTTTCAAGCAGCCCCGGTCGCTTTCATCATGATTCTCGGCACCTTTTTTTTCATATCATGTGCAAGTACGCACACGATAGTCACATTTGTCAAATACAAGTTCATATCTTTGATTCTCTCTTCTATATTGTTCACTTTGGGTATTTGGTTACAGTGTGTATCTGCTCATCTGGTCACAACATCATCCCTTCAGTATATATTCAATAATCGGCATGTAGTCTATCCCACTGTGACAGCATCTACATTTCCAAATTACACCCTCCTCGAGCATTAGCCTTTAGGATCCTCATTCTGGGCTCTGCAGTACCCACACCTCAATTTGCATCTTCTAGATCAGAACTCTAAGAAGATTCCTCACCCACATGAGTTGTCCCATCTCAGCACCCTTTGGCACGCTTTGACACCTTTATGTCAGCTTTTTCAAAACCTCTTTAGGGATGGGAGTCCCGGGATAGTCTTTCATCATGTCTTGAATCAGCCACATACTTCTTCTCTTCATTTTGCTAGATTTCCCATGACTCCTGCCATTTTGTTGGTTCTATTTTTATTCGCACCTCCAGATCATGAGCCCTTCATTTCATCCACACCTGGTTTGCCCATCTCACAATCCCACCATTTCACCTACCTCACAGAAACTCACCAATGGGGCCCCACCCTTCATCAGTTCTCCAAGCAAATTGTGCCCTAACCGTCCCAACCATATTGCATTGGGGCGCCCGTTTCTGTATTTGGACATTTCTCCCCAAATTATTCATTATTCATTATTTATTGTACAAACGCCTTTATTTCTAGTCATTACATTTTCTTTTGTCGCCACCATTGGCTTAATTTGTTTTCTTTTTTGGCCACACGCAACAAATGTCACCCTTGGATTGGAGACATTTATCATCTACCCTTACTTATCGTCCATATCTTCAGAGTAATTCACAAGTCGCCATCTCTACCCTCCAATTTGTTCACTATCCCACTGCATTGGTCTTATCACCTACCTTTGTCGCCCCTCTCCTGACTCGACCTTGCCATATTAGTTGTGGCCATCAAGCTCTCATACATCCTCTAGCCAAGGGCGCCTTGAGTCTTCCCATCTCTTGACTTCGTCCATGTAACTCCTCCTCAGCCACTTCATCTCAAGAGATCTCATGGAGCCCTTTGCTTCTCGGATTCACGTTTCCCTTTTCTCAAGACACTTTTTCCGTATGTAATACAGTATCTTTATCCTCATTCTCTATTTTAATGAGAGATCTAAGACGACACAGGGTGAAACACCAATTCTCCCTACTGTCGTTGGCTCCCATAACATTCAACACCAACACTTTCTCATGTTATGGTGGGTCTTATTTTGCAACTATTGCAGTTATTATTTGTCATTTTCCAAGACCTTGAACTCTTGGTAGGGCCATCAATGCCCACATCATCATCAGTGCTTATTACCACGATCATTGTCGATTATCTCGTGAGTATGTTCCTAATCAGAATTGTCTTCACCTTTATCATGACTGCCCCCGAGGGCTTACAACAGTCTACACCCAACACTTTCGGCTATCTTTTTTTCAGAAAGTTGAGCATAAACGAGCAGTAAGTACGCCCTCGCTTCTGCTTGGTACGTTGTATATTTTTTCTAAGACGCCTCTCTCGTAAGGTCAGTCCCTAATGGTTCCTTTTTTCTCCAACGGGATCATCTAACTGGCCCCATCTATTTCTCTCCCTTACAACAACATCCTCAGCAAAATATTGATGGATTTCGGCTATACTGATGCTCCTAACCTCATCCATTAGGGGCATCTATCACTAAATTTCATCCACATGGCGACAAGAACTCCACATCATCAAAACAAAGATGAAGTCATTCATGCACTCAATTAAGTTCACAGCATTCCATAAGAGTCAAAAACTATACAAAGTAACCAAACATTGAAGGCTTCCACAAGAGGTTTGCACGCCAAGACATGCACACAGACAAGAACGCATCGTATGCATACAGCATCGACGCATAATCACAACAAAACCTCACACCGCTAAAACGACGATTTATGAATTGGGCTTCCAACCGCTTATGGACCGGCTCTCAATTTGATTTGACTCCCAAATACGAGATGAATCCACAGGGTAGGTGGGTTAATGATCTAAGGAAGCCCTAAAGGGCCCTTTTTCACACTTTGAAGAGGTTACATAATCACCCGAGAATCTGCTATAAAAAGCCGTGAAGATACATCATTGCAAGGAATTGCATCGCGGCGTCGCTAAGATTGTTAAGGACTCATTCCTTTTAACGAGCAATACATTGGCAACATCATAGGAGTTCTTTTCACCACATACTCAGTTCTTCTCATTGTAAGGAAGGAAAACTTTGTGAGGGCCTCAAGAGACTTCCGTTGGGGGAAGAAGGAACCACGGTTCCCTTCCTTCATCGGGTTCATTTCATCAATCGACTCAAAATTTCAAACCATTGGTGACATCCGCTTTTTTTCTTTTTTGGTGTTTCTTGTTTCTTTTCACAGTTTTAATTTGTTTTCAGTTGATATTAGCTTGTAGTTTGTTCTGTATTATCTAACCTTTCCTTCCACAACTGTCATGCCCTGCAAGACCCAACAGGGCATGTAAGCACCCTCGATTTGCTCACCAGGTGACGAATTGGGTGCGAACACTATGCAAGGTCACTACTTGCTCTGCACATGTTCAATATTGGAGGTGCTGCGTTTTTGACAGCACTACCTAAACGTTGCACACATATGCACAGTGGCGCTATGTAAATTCTCTACCGAATATCTGGTAGAGAACAAAGTTTTCACACATACGCAGCACAGTGGCTCTGCGTAAATTCGCTACCTAATATTTCACGAGGGAAAAGTTTGCACAAAGAATATGAGGGTTCGGTGCTACCTTTTATACTTGTCCATTTTTGAAGTGCGCTACTCATACTGCTACCTAAAGAAGCTACCAACAAACACCGTGGATTCAGGAGGACCATGATAACAAATTTTTTGATAGACGATGATGGAGAAGATTGTAGAAACAACAGCGAGCATCATGAGGACAACCACATGCTCCTGAAAGACACATGGAAAACAAGGAGTTGGGCAAAAAAAGGGAATCAAATCAGTTTGAAGTTTGGTTGGATTAGTCACCAACATTTTCCTATTTTATAGCATAGGTTGTTAGCCAAATTGTTAGATGAAATAAATTCTTAGAGATTTTCAAGGGAAGGAGGTCGGCTCGTACCTCCAGTTGTTGCCTCCCTTTTGTTATAAATAGATAGATGAAATTCTTTAGTAGGATCGGATGGTTGAGAAAATCTCCCTTAAACTGTAATATTTTGTTGAAGTGACTGTGAACTAGATATGTAATGGATTTAAGACATTTTGCTTAATAGAAATCATCTTCTCTTTCAGCTTGTTTTCTTCTGATGCTAAATTTTCATGCTTTGAATCATTCACATGAATGGTTGTGGTGATGTTATGGTGGATGTTTGATCATTATATTATCATGATGTTTATTTACCTTCCTTAGTTTCTGATTTCAAGAATATGTTGTGTTAAGAAACTTTCTTCCTTAGGCTTTTGTAGACTTGATGTTTACAATAGCTCCTACATTCCTCTCATTCAAGTCTTCCCTCTATTCATCTCACTCCTAATTACTAATTGAAGTTAGCCAGGACCTTGATTGTTGGTGCATGCTAGCCCTATTTTTTGAGTTGGAACATTATCACTTTGATTCTCTTTCCATTTGACCCTTTAAAATCACTCTCACATTCATATATAACCCGATGGGTACTGGGCTTGCCTTCCATGCAATATGAAGGTGATTCCTAGTGCTAACATAGTGACTTGGGTCTATGAAATCCCTATGGATGTGGCTCCTAGTGGATGAGCACTAGAGGGTGTATTAGATCCTTTGCTATATATTGATCAAGAAGAAGACCTACCTATAACCCTAGTTATTGTGTAAAGGGTACAGGTCGTCCCTATATTATCGTTTCTAAAGATAAACTGTAAAATATAATTAATAGTAATAGTAATAGTAATATTAATACTAATTATTATAATAATAAACAATTAATATGTCTAAGTGAGGTCGACCCTATTGTGCCAATAGACACTTCAGTTGATAGGATAAGTCTAATATAAGTAATATGAAATCTTTCATTTCTAGACACACACTCACTTGTAAGTTTAGGAAATTTCAGCAAGTACACTTCTTGGTAAAAGTTGCGCACCTCTCTTGGGCACTAGGGTTTCTAGGTTTTGGGCACCCTCTTGTGTGCTAAGATATTCTTGGTGGTGAAAATTTCTTTCTATTGAATATTATAGAAAAGGATTTGGTTGGGTTTTTCTCCCTTGTTTGATAAGGGTTTCCCCAGATATATCTTGTGTTCTTGTGCATGGTGCTTCTTCATGTGATCTCGATTGCTGCAGCATTTATGGTTATGGTTAATTGTTAAAATGAAATGAACTTCATATTTAGCCTAAATTCTATGAAAAATAACATGGTGTCATAGCATAGGTCTTTAAATAACCCATTGCACAAGCATTCTCCACAAGAAAAAGGAAAAACGTCATTGTTTCCGTACAAGAAAATTAAGGATTTTTATTGAAGAAGAGTTGCAGCCTCAAAACCTTCTAGAAAATTGCACCCTAACCCAAGGAAATATTTGGCACCTTCAGCGCACCTTTTCAGTCGGTAGATCTCCCGTAAAGTGAAACCCTAGTTTTCACAAAGTACCAAAAATACCAGAAAACCAGAAGTACTAGAGTACCAGAAGTACCAGAAAACCAAAAGTACCAGAAAACCAGAAGTACCAGAAAACTAGAAGCATCAATCCATAAATCTCCTGGTCAAGTTTGAGGTGGTAAAATTTCGATTTTTAGAAATCTGACTGCACCAACTTACTCGCCTCAACTCAGTCCATCTATCCCCTAGATCAAAATTTCAAAAATTAAAGTTTGAAAAATTAGGGTTTCCTCATAAAACCCTAAGTTGCAGTTGCAGTTTGAGAATCAACTGCAGTATCAATAGCAGTTGCAATATCAATTGAAGTACCAGTTGTTGCACCAGTTGCGGTTACCCTTGAAGTCTTTTAAAGAGTTGGTAAATATTACCGCTACTACCAGATGGTGTCACTACGTGTAAATGCTATCAGAGGTATGTACTCACATATGTTTAAATTGTTAAGCCTTAAAGAGTATTTGCATGAGAAGGGATATCTTGACACATATACAGAAGGATCTCAAGAGCCAACACATTCAGAAGAATAATGCAACCTAGGTTTGATTATTCCAATATGCATCTACTTGTTATGACATTATTTTGATCTAGCAGGTGTTTTCAGTTCCAGGAATTGGTTAAAGATACCTCCAAGATCTCGTATTTACGAGCCCTGATAACTGTTTATGATTTGAAAATTCAAGAATGTTGCATTGCTCAAACTCATAGTTCTGACCAGGTGACAGCGATGCGACCAAATCTGATGCTGAGGTAGATTCAAGGGCTGAAATATTCATGACTTCATCTTGATATTTCGCTAAATCTTCAAACAGGTGTCTACTCCACAGGTATCCCATGTTTCCTCCTCTTCACATTAGTTTTCACAAAGAATTAGAGCTCAAAGTTTAGTTTATCGGGCTTGCACAATTGTAAGGGAATCATCTTTGAATCATATCATTGTCCCCTCCCTTTTCAAACCTGTGAGCTTCATTTGCTTGTATCAAAGTATGACTATATCTGCTCGCCATAGCTACTGAGGTTGCAAGCATATAAACAGTCTATCCTCTGCATACGCATCGCGCCACCCAGAGGCACTTCTTAATCCCTCTATGTCTCCCCTGCTTCCCTTATTTTTCGAGTTAAGTTTTTTTACCCAGCTACAAAGGGCCAATTGTAGATTACCCCCTCATTGTCTAAACTCTCAATACCTATACAAATCTAAGGGTGGGATTCCCATAGTCAAAACTTGGCTTACTAGAACTAGTTTGTTTTTAAAAGGTTAGCCTTGTATATTTCAAACCCAATTTTAAGTCCTCCTGGCTATTAATACCCTATAACACTTGAGAAGCTCCCATTCTAAGCCATGGAGACTCCTCAGATGAAGAAGACACACAAAGGGGGAAAGGTGGTTAGGATAGAACCTATGGATATGCATCTTGTTGATATAGAGCCCATGGAAAGAGAGGTCTTTCAAAGAGTGGGATGCCTCTCTTTCTTCCAGAATATGCAAAGAGGCCATCCATAGGTGACAAGACAGTTTGCATTACATTTTGATGGCGAGAGAACCAAGGTTGGGGATTTGGAATTTGAGGTGACCGAAGCCTCTATCTCAGCTGCAATAAGAATCCCTATTACAGGTGAAAAGTGGTTCAAAGCCATGGCTTTGAGTTCATCCTATGCCAAAGATATATTTAAACCTGAACATCAAGCCATTGATTTGTCTAAAGGTGTGTCAAGGAATCAATTGATTGAACAATTTCACAAGATATTGAAGATCATCTAGAGATATTTTACATGTGAAGGGAGATTTAAAACATTGTACCAGCACCATATAAGGCTTCAATCCAATTATAAGGATGTGGATACTATCCTTTTCCACTCTGTATTGATCAAAATGCTAGTCTTTGAGGAATTGGGTAAGAAAGAGATTTCATGGGAGAATTTTATTGTTGCTTCTAACTTTAAGTTGGATCTAGTATCTACACCTCAATCATAGAATGCAATTCCTTTATCACCCACCAGTGTTGTTAAATTAGGGACCAGTAGGAAGAGAAAGGGTAGAGCCCCTGTTCAAGTTTTAGAGGTCAACAAACAGGTCACAGGAGTTGAGGAGGAGGCTTGTCCTTCCTCACAAAGAGATTTTTCACCACCTCCTCCACCAAGGTTAGAAGAGGTTCCTTCTTCTACCAAAACTACATCCAAGAAAGGGAAGAAACTACACTTCCCCTCTTCTCCTCCAGCAGTCAATACCAAGGGCAGAAGACCTTTCACAAGATCATCAATTCCTAGGGAAGTTGTTGAAGAACAGTCTCTACCAGAAATCCATGTGCAAAAGAAAAAAGATAAAAGAAAAGCCACCAAGAAGCCTGATGAAGTAGACAAGGAAATTCCTATGCAGGTGGAAGATGAGACCGAGAAAAAAACCTATCGAGATTTCACATGTCACTGCTCCACCTAACAGTCAGACATTCAAAATATTAATCAGGCAACTTAGGGATGCAAGAAAAGAGGTGGCTCAGTTGAAAACATAGGCCATGTTTGACATGGTGAAAATGAAAGAGATCATGGATGGCTACAACCATACCCTTGACTTGGCAAGGTTTTCAGCAAGAAAGGCCCAACCCCTTCATAGGCAGCTCCAAAACCTTTATAGGAAAAATAAAGGTTTTCAATCTCAGAACAGGAAACTCAAGGAAGAGTTGCAACATTTTCAAGATGAAGTATCCCAAAGAAACTTGCAGTTATTGGCCAAAGATTCCATTGAGAAAGAGACATTAGTAGTCAAGGAGAGCACAACCCCATTGAAAAATCTTGTCATTGCTAAGAAGAAGAAGTCTTTTGTGCCAAATGAAGATCCTCCTTCTACTAGAAAGAGTGTGAGGCTAAGTGTCAAGGTAACAAAATAGCTGGTGAAAGGTGAGCCCCATTTTTGAGGATGGTTCCTTTTTTGTGAGGGTTAACTATTATTCAAATATTATCTCTTCCACCTATACAGG
This sequence comes from Picea sitchensis, assembly GCA_010110895.2. Taxonomy (NCBI): domain Eukaryota; kingdom Viridiplantae; phylum Streptophyta; class Pinopsida; order Pinales; family Pinaceae; genus Picea; species Picea sitchensis. The sequence goes on from SNQJ01S0002680.1 coordinate 200,696, forward strand.
ATTTTAAGCGTTGATTCTCAGAGTTTTGGGATTTTTTTGAAGTGCTAACTCCCTCAGTAGTAAAATGCAGACATTCTGTAGCGCCTTGGCACTACGGAATAGTCTATTTCGGTATTACACTAGTATGCTAACTGTAGTGATTCCATGTCACCTAAATATAATGGGTTTGACACTATGCAAGGTCACTACTTTCTTTGCACATGTTCAATATTGGAGGTGCTGCATTTTTTACAGCGCTACCTAAACTTTGCACACAGATGCACAGTGGTGCTACGTAAATTTGCTACCCAATATCTAGCAGAGAACAAAGTTTGCACACATACGCAACACAGTGGCTCTGTGCAAATTTGCTACCTAATATTTTGCAGAGGGAAATGTTTGCACACAGAATATGAGGGTTCGGCACTACCTTTTCTACTTGTCCATTTTTGAAGTGCACTACTCATACTGCTACCTAAAGAAGCTACCAACAGACACCAGGGATTCAGGAGGACCAAGATAACAACTTTTTGGATAGACGATGATGGAGAAGATTGTAGAAACAATAGCTGGCATCATGAGGACAACCACATGCTCCTGAAAGACACATGGAAAACAAGGAGTTGTGCAACAAAGGGGAATCAAATCAGTTTGAAGCTTGGTTGGATTAGTCACCAACATTTTCCTATTTATAGCATAGGTTGTTAGCCAAATTGTTAGATGAAATAAATTTTTAGAGATTTTCAAGGGAAGGAGGCCAGCTCGTACCTCCAGTTGTTTCCTCCCTTTTGTTATAAATAGATAGATGAAATGCTTTAGTAGGATTGGATGGTTGAGAAAGGCTCCCTTAAACTGTAATATTTTGATGAAGTGACTGTGAACTGACTATGTACTAGATTTAAGACATTTTGGTTAATAGAAATCATCTTCTCTTTCAACTTATTTGCTTCTAATGCTAAATTTTCATGCTTTGAATCATTCACATGAATGGTTGTGGTGATGTTATGGTGGATGTTTGATCATTATATTATCATGATGTTTATTTACCTTCCTTAGTTTCTGATTTCAAGAAGATGTTGTGTTAAGAAACTTTATTCCTTAGGCTTTTGTAGACCTGATGTTTACAATAGCTCCTACATTCCTCTCATTCAAGTCTTCCCTCTATTCATACTCACTCCCAATTACTGATTGAAGTTAGCCAGGACCTTGATTGTTGGTGCATGCTAGCCCTATTTTTTGAGTTGGAACATTATCACTTTGATTCTCTTTCCATTTGACCCTTTAAAAGCACTCTCACATTCATATATAACCCGATGGGTAATGGGCTTTCCTTCCATACAATCTGAAGGTGATTCCTAGTGCTTACACAGTGACTCGGGTCTATGAAATCCCTATGGATGTGTCTCCTAGTGGATGAGCACTAGAGGGTGTATTATATCCTTTGCTATATATTGATCAAGAGTCAGACCTACCTGTAACCCTAGTTATTGTGTAAAGGGTACAGGTCGGCCCTATATTATTGTTTCTAAAGATAAGCTATAAACTATCATTAATANNATAGTAATAGTAATATTAATACTAATTACTATAATAATAAACAATTAATATGTCTAAGTGAGGTCAGCCCTATTGTGCCAATAGAAACTTTAGTTGATAGGATAAGTCTAATATAAGTAATATGAAATATTTCATTTGTAGACACACACTCACTTGTAAGTTTAGGAAATTTCAGCAAGTACACTTCTTGGTAAAAGTTGCACACCTCTCTTGGGCACTAGGGTTTCTAGGTTTTGGGCACCCTCTTGTGTGCTAGGATATTCTTGGTGGTGAAAAGGTATTTCTCTTGAAGAGTATAGCAAAGGATTTGGCTGGGTTTTTCTCCCTTCTTTGATAAGGGTTTCCCCGGATATATCTTGTGTTCTTGTGCATGGTGCTTCTTCATGTGATCTCGGTTGCTACAACATTTATGGTTATGGTTAATTGTTAAAATGAAATGAAATTCATATTTAGCCTAAATTCTATGAATAACTAACATGGTATCATAGCATAGGTCTTTAAAGAACCCATTGCACAAGCATTCTCCATAAGCAAAAGGAAAAACGTCATTGTTTTCGTACAAGAAAATTAGGGATTTTTATTGAAGAAGAGTTTCAGCCTCAAAACCTTCTAGAAAAGTGCACCCTAACCCAAGGAAATATTTGGCACCTTCAGCGCACCTTTTCAGTGGGTAGATCTCCCAGAAAGTGAAACCCTAGTTTTCACAAAGTACCAGAAATACCAGAAAACCAGAAGTACTAGAGTACCAGAAGTACCAGAAAACCAGAAGCACCAGTCCAGAAATCCATTGGTCAAGTTCGAGGTGGTAAAATTTCGATTTTTTATAAATTTTACTACACCAGCTTACTCACCTCAGCTCAGTGCATCTATCCCCTGGATCAAAATTTCAAAAATTGAAGTTTGAAAAATTAGGGTTTCCTCATAAAACTCTAAGTTGCAGTTGCAGTTTCTGAATCAGTTGCAGTATCAATAGCAGTTGCAGTATCAGTTGAAGTACCAGTTGTTTCACCAGTTGCAGACACCCTTGAAGTCTTTTAAAGAGTTTGTAAATATTACTGCTGCTACCAGATGGTGTCACTACCTACAAATGCTATCAGAGGTATGTACTCACATATGTTTAAATTGTTAAGCCTTAAAGATTATTTTCATGAGAAGGGATATCTTGCCATAGATCCAAAAGGATCTCAAGAGCCAACACATTCAGAAGAATAATGCAACCTAGGTTTGATTATTCCGATATTCATCTACTTGTTATGACATTATTTTGATCTAGATTGCATACTGAAGCTATGACCATCATAATAACCTTTGGTCAAAATTAAAGTCAAGATATTAGATGGATTAAAGTTGACATCATAGAGTTTGTTCTCTAACCCAACCTTCTGTCAAGATAGAATATTGTCCTAGTACAAAAGACAGGTTGAAGAAAGCACTTGTTATATTGAGTGAAGGAGACTTGGAGGAAAAACAACACACTAGAAGACTCTAGGTTTGATTGTTGTAATTGTCATTCCTCTAAACTTATATTTCTAAAGTTTGCTACATTACAAGTAGGCATTGTAGTTGTGTTAACAATCCTTAAATTTTTTTGATTCTAGAGATGTACTCATTATTCTCGTTTAGGAGATATTCTTGTCTTGGTTCCTCTTGTTTTTCTTGTTCCAGACAGGTCAAGAACAAAGGAAGATGCTTATCCCTCAGAGGGAGTCACATTGACTCAAAGGGAGTCAAAACTATTTGAAAAAGAGGAAGAATAGAACCATCCTTGAGACAATCAATGCAATAATGCATGATCAAAATCTTTCAATGATTTCATGGGTAGAAGCATGCATGACGCAGTATATGTTCAATACAAGAGTCTTCACCATAATATAATCCTTCACCAAAGTGAAGCCTGAGATTGAACACTTCATGTTATTTGGGTGCCTAGTGAATTTCCATGTACCCAAAGAGAAGAAGTCCAAGCTAGATCCTTTAGAAAGGATGTAGTGAATCTTCAAACACATTCCATATCGAAATCCCTCATCAGAAACTGATCGAGACAAGCAAAAACCTTGTCCTTGATGAAGAGATAATCTTTCAAAGATACAGAGAATCTCAGATGGAGATTAATAGTAAGACTATACCTTCTCCCCTTGAGCAGTCCATAGGGAGAAAGATAGTATTCCAAGTTGATCCAGTTGCTCCAGTTGATATGGTCAGAGATATTGCAGTAGGTCATAAAAGGCCTACCTAAACTCACTCTGCTAGAGGCAGAGAAACATACAAGCTTCTCAAGGCACATTGCGAGACAGAAAAAATATTTTTTTTGCTATCCTTCAGTCATAAGCCACTTCATTGATGCTGGGACTCCTTGTCTTAGAGAAGCAACAAGAGAACCTGTATGATCAGATGACATAACAGAAGAATACCAATATGTCTTAAAGAATGATGCATAAGATATTATTCAGGGACCAGAAAGGGAAGTCTGTGGTAACTTCCAAGTGGATATATAAGATCTAGCACGCAGCTGATAAGAGTATCAAGAAAAACAAAACAAGATCCATAGAAAAAGGTTTATCATAAATAGAGGGAGTTGTCCATGATAAGACGCTTGACCCAATGAACTGATTCACTTCCATCTGTACCGCCATCCATGAGTTGGTATCTATATTAGATAGATAGGTTCTTGATAAGTTTGGATTTCAACAAAGAATGTTACTGAGCAAAATCTATACATTGTTGATGACTAGAACCTGATCCTGATGACTTATTCATAAATCCTTGTTGTTGAAAACAAGCAAACAGTGAATTCTGAATTTCATAAAAGATCTGAGTATGACACACTACTTCTTGGGACAAGAAGTATGACAGAGGATTGATGATTTTTTTTTTTTTGAAAAATATACAGTAAAAATATTAAAGAAGTATAACAGAATGCAAATCCACTGTGATGAATTTAAAGAAGAAGATTGATGATGATTCAGATGAGACTAATCCACAATTTATTGGATCACCGATGTATCTAGTTAACACCAGACTAGATTCATGCCATGTAGTGAATATGATGAGTCAACTGAGACAAGACTCACTAGAAAAACAACAAAACATGTATTAAGACACAATTGGATATGATTCGAGTTATGCCTCCAGTGTGAACTTGATTTTATAGAATATACCGATTCAGATTGATTAGAAAGTACAGTGGACCGAAAGAGCACATCTGGTTGATGTTCTACCATGAAGTCTTCCAAGGTTTCCTGACACAGCAGAAAACAAAACTATGTGGCCTTGAGTGCACCAGAGATAGAGTATATGTGAAGCAATGTGGCTTCACAAACTTCCGACAGATTTACTTGATCATGAGATGGATCCTATGATGACAACTAAGGGTCATGTGATTCCAGTGTTTCTTGATGGTTCAAAACATGACGAGATGAAATACCTTCATATCAGAGATATGATACAGAAGAAACATGGTATGCTTGCAGTACCTTCCTACACCTAAGCAGACTACAAACATTTACTCAGTGAAGAACTCCTTCCTAGATTAAGAGGGAGTATGGATGACCTTATCCAAAGACAAAACTTAGAGTACATCGGTATGAGACTTGGCTTGATGGAGAATGCCTCCCTAGGTGATAGGGAGTGTTAATGTTTTGCAGCCATAGGAGACATCCTCCAGCCTACAACTTGTGAGATGTGGAATATAGCAGCAATGTGAAGTCTTACTCTTAGCTTACAAACCTAAGAGAAATCCCCTAATAAAGGGTTCATGGTTCCATCCTGAGACAAAGGCTAGGAATATATATGACCTCCTCTATGACGTGAGAGAGAAGAACTCCAGATGATTATCGGATGTAATAGTGATCTGTTGAGTTAGAGAAATCCTAAAAAGCATTGGGCACATCATCATGAGAATAAGAACAAAGATGATGTAATGGCCTCCTCTAGACAACAACAAAGTTGATGTGAAGACTCCAGATGATCCTCCTGTCGATAACAGAAGGAAAGAAGATCTGTAGAGAAGACGTGACTATGGCTAAGCATAAGTGCATGCGCGTGTGAGGACCTAGCTCATCTGTGTAATGCAATGGCTCAGGCCTATGACATCCCTATAGATGTGGCCCCTAGTGGATGAGCACTAGAGGGTGTCTCATATCCTTTGATATATATTGTTCAAGAGTCAGATCTACCTGTAATCCTAGTTATTGTGTAAAGGGTACAGGTCGGCCCTATCTTATTGTGTCTAAAAATAAACTGTAAAAGATAATTAATAGTAATAGTAATATTAATTATTATAATAATAAACAATTAATATGTCTAAGTGAGGTCGACCCTATTGTGCCAATAGACACTTCAATTGATAGGATAAGTCTAATATAAGTAATATGAAATCTTTCATTTGTAGACACACACTCACTTGTAAGTTTTGGAAATTTCAGGGAGTACACTTCTTGGTAAAAGTTGTGCACCTCTCTAGGGCGCTAGGGTTTCTAGGTTTTGGGCACCCTCTTGTGTGCTAGGATATTCTTGGTGGTGAAAAGGGATTTCTCTTGAAAAGTATAGCAAAGGATTTGGCTGAGTTTTTCTCCCTTATTTGAAAAGGGTTTCCCAAAATATATCTTGTGTTCTTATGCAGGGTGCTTCTTCATATGATCTTGATTGTTGCAACATTTATGGTTATGATTAATTATTAAAATGAATGAACTTCATATTTATTATTTATCCTAAATGCTATGAAAAACTAACCATATTTACATCATGGCTATTAATAAGTTAATTCACACTCTCCATTAATAATTTGAGGTAGATAAGTTAGATTCCATTGGAAATATTAATCTCGCAACCCATAAAATGTTTCTTATTACATAAATATCATAGGAGTTCATAACAAATAATGTGAATTACGTAAGCACATTAAGTAAATTTTTTGTTTCAAGTACTACGAAGACCAACATATTGGATAGTTTCAACTACACTAATATTTGTATAAGACTAAACAAATGAGTTCCATGAACCTCAAGTATTACACCATATTACATAAATACATCTAATTTAAGCTTGAGTTTCTAACTATGAATATTTAGTGGATGATCACTAGTTTACGTACAATATTGAGAAGTTAAAATGTGTGATTTATAAACGTTACACCACATCTTATACATTATAGTAAAATAATATTAGAAGGTTATCCTAGAGTATATTTAATCATATTATGATTAAAGATGTATTATTATAAGCTTATGACTCAAAATATTGAAATAAATTGAGAGTATAAAAGAGAATTTATAATAATAAATGATCACACCATCCACAAAATAAACAAAAGATGTGTCCTAGGAAACTCAATATGGTCAAACTCGATAAAAAAGTGACAAATTTATCTTGTTCTTTTCTTCTCAAATAAAATGCAAGACACGGAAATATGGACTCACTATGGAGTTACAATAAACGTTTTGGCATGAATGACTATTATAGGGTCTTCTACATCCTTTGTTCTATTCATAATATCCCACTAATTTTCTCTTCTTATCTATGGAACAACAAATCAATACAATAGAAGTGAAAACCCTCCATTTCCTTGTAGCACAATGTTTAAGATGTCTTGATAGTTGTATAGGGTTAGGTTTAGGGTTCTTGTCTCAACTCCCAATTAGGGTTAGGGTTTTAGATCCCCTAGAAACTTCTTGAAATTCCATATGTGTGAGTAATGGGAGATGATATGGCATCCACTTGGTACTATGGTGGCCAAAGAATAGGTCAACTAAAGAGATGAATAACTTTCTCATATAGATTCCAATTGATATTTTCTTTGGACCATTGGAAAATTCTCAATATGCATAAAAATGTTGAAGAGTTGGAAATATGATTTGAAATTGTCCCCAAATACATCATTTGAATGCCCAAATTGGGACCCAAAGGTCCCAGGACCCCAAAATGCCAAAATCATATCTACCCTTAAAATCCCCCCTAAAAGTCCTCTAATTTCGCACTCAGAACGTGCCAAAATAGATGAGAAATTTTATAGTGATCCATTTCAAATTATACCTCCCTATTATAGCAAGCTTTTGGTTTGCAAATTATTTTACTAAAGGATATGGAGAAATCAATCCCTACCAAGGTGAGATTGCTCACATTAAGTTTAATAATTGGTTGCAATAGTTAGAAGTGTATTTTAGTGTCCATAATATAGATGAAGAGAAGAAAATTTCATTTGCCCGACTGAAACTAGAGGAACATGCACTAACCTTGTGGGAAATCCACACAGAGACAATTAGGTTGGAGTGTGATCCACCAGTAACTAAGTGGGATATGGTTTTTAAAACCCTAATAAAGTCCCAGTTCTACCATATTGGCTATGTCGATGACCAAAAAATCATGTGCAAGGGCAGAGTGTGCAAGAGTACACCTCCAAGTTCAGGAATATGGTGATCATGTTGGGTATCTCTTCCAAGAACCCATATGTACACTTCAAGTACCTAGGGGGTCTACACTATCATTTTCATAAACATGTGATTTTGTTCAAACCTAGGACTGTCTATAAGGCATGTGTGCAAGCACAATATCTAGAGAACATAGGCCATAAGAAAGGACAACTATGTAGTTTTAAATAGAAAGACCACCAAGATGCTTCCAAGGAGGGGAAAGATGTGAAAAGGAAAAGATAAGAAAATGACAGCCATTGCACATCGGTGCAAGGATCCAAACAACCATTGCAACCATTGTAATAACTATGGTCACATTCAAGATAACAGTTGGAAACTACATCCAGAGATGAATTCAAACAACTGTAAAAAGAATACCAAGAAGAAGAACATGTTAGTCATAGATTCAAGAAACATGGTAGAGAGAAAATAAGATGTGGATGAGAATATTGTCTACACCTCATTATAGAATAAGGTGAATATGACGAGCCTTCATCACAAGGAAGAGAAGGAGATGACTAAAATCTTCTACATTAAGACCTAGGTCAAAAAGCCCAAGGTAGATACTCTATTTGATTCTAGTTCACAGGCCAACCTCATAGCACCCATTCTAGTCAGCAATATTGGGTTGGAAGTTCATGATAATCTTAGCCCATATCCATTGAGATGCATAAACAAGGATGCAGAGCTCAAGGTAACGAAATAGTGTAAGATCAAATTTTCTATAAGTGCATATTTTATTAATGAAGTGAATTTAGATGTCGTACCCCTTGACATGTGTGGTGTAGTTTTCAGAAACAAATACATGTCTATTATGGATGTGATCCTCACATGGAGAGAAAAAAAAATACCACTTGATAAAGAATGATAAGTCTTACATCATTGATGCTCACAAAGGTAAATCATAGATCCCTCTAGTAAGTGTGAAACAAATGAAAAAGTTGACCAATTCTAGTAAGAAGTATGTATTGTTTTTCACAAGAGAGATTTAGTTGGGTGATGAATCAATAAGAGTAAAGGCGTCCTTGGAGGGATGTACTAAGGAGAAGAAACACCTATTGGAGGAGTTTTTTTAGGGATATAGAGAAGTGTTCTAGGAGCCTAAACAATTACTACCTAAGAAAGAAGTGGAGCTTGAGATTATTAGAGGAATATTTTTCCAAAAATGGGTCTCCTATGGAAATTATAAAATAATAATCTGTGTGTTCCACATCAAAACCGTGTGTGCCACATCAAAACCGTGTATGCCACATTACATTGTCATATAAGATCGACTAATATAAGATTACGATTTGAGAGTTAAAAATAATAATGGAATGTTTAGATTCTTGTGCATACACAAGAAATGATAATAAATATCATACTATAAATAGTTACTCTTGATATATATTAAGTTTAGGTTCAAATCCAGAGGAGGGTAGGGTATGTATACATCTGTAGAGTTTAGCAGTCAAATCGATGTGTGGAGGGGGTCCCTTCACCCACAAACAAGGAGGTCTCATACACCAATTTTGTGTCTGGCTTGGTCGTGACCTTAAAAATAGATTAATATTATATACAGCTTGAGTGGGCCTAATGGTTAAGAACGTGTGTTTCCTCCTAAGAGGTCATAAATTCAAATCCAACTTTCTTAATGTGTAAATCTTTTATCATTCAATTCCATGTATTAATTACTTCTTTTTAAAGGAAAAAAAAATTACACCTTATCAAATTTGAGTGCTTGATAGATCCGGGTTTAGATTGATCTATGTTAGTTTCATTTTTTAGAGGTTGTCAAATGTGCCCCATACTCTTATAATTTTATTTTTTATTTTTTAATGTTATGTGGATGTAGAGCACCTTCCTACTCCATGTGCAATAATAAAATAATATTATGAATACATACATATAAAAAGTTAATATTGAATTCTTAAATCTTCTAGAAGTAAATTGTGTCATAGTTTTTTAAATGTCCAATTTTTTAATGGACAGTTCACCCATCATCATGGACACATCAAACTAAATTAATGATATTAAAAAGTATTGATGGTGTGATTTAAAGGAAAATGAAGAGTAACCTTTGGAACTCTTACTTTAAAAGTTTTTACTAGTACACTTTTCGATCAATTTTTAAACAAAAATATTGGAACTCATTTGAGTGATTGAGTTTGTGTAATTCTAGTGCCCTAGGGGTTTTTCAAGGTGTTGAATCCATTTATGCATTCAAAAATACAATTTAAACAAGAGAAAATGGTGATTTCAAAAAGATCTATTTGGCCAGAATAAAAAAGTTCAAAAAGTCCAATGTTTAGACATCTCCTTAATTTCATTTTGTGGGTAGATTTATGAAAAGTGCCTACAAAACTAGGATATATATATATATATATATATATATATATATATAATCAACGGAGGTTAGGGGTTAAAAAGAATCTATTATTACATGATATACTTATTCCACTAAGACCTAATTGGTAGTGTGATCAATATTTTGAAAATTAGATCTAATATGGGTATAGGCTGGACAATCTAAGAGAAAGTGCTTTTCATCTTCAACCTTCTTAGTGTCACAAAGGTGACACACTCTTTCATCCCATGGCGTTTGGAATTTGTAATATGAATTAAAGATTACAAGATTCATACTATCAATTTAATATGAATTAATTATTAGGTGTTGGTTAGTTGTTTTACGAAATGGCTTATAAATTTACACGAATCACTCTTTTTTGTTGTTCAAAATCCATTTCTAAATGTAAAAATGGATATTTGGATTTTACAGAAATAATCACTTAAATTTACAAATCCAACAATTTTTCGTCCTAACAAACAGATAACCAACAACAATCATAATAAATTCACACATTAAAATTATATCAGACTAAATTAATAATAATTATATAATATTAAATTATAGTTTTTCATTCCCAAAATGTAAAACTGTAAATTCCCCGTGACTAAACTTTGGTGGAAGAAGAGGATTGGACAGACGGCGAATGGGCAATCCAAAATCCAGGCCATTAGATTTTGACCCGTCCCTCTCAATCAAAATGAATCGTGTGCACATGCACATTCCACCACCTCAACAGAAGACTAATAAGTTGTAGACGGGATATTAATGGGAGACGATAGATTATCAATACAAGCTGTTCGTTATTGCTGTTTTGTATACTGGAGGACGATGGGATACTGGGATGACGATGGGATGGCATCTACTTCGGCTCAGAGCAACACCACTGCTGGGATTTCTACGTGGGTCAAGAGAATTATGCAGAGGAGAAGGTACACACGCCTCCCAGGAAGATCAAAACGCATGCAAATGGCCAAGCTGGGCGGGCGTAAAGGTAAGGGCGTTTCACTTGTTTGGAGGCTGAAGGCGGTGCCCAGGCTCAAGCTCAGAATTATCCCACAGGCTGCAAAGTCATGGATGGCAAGAATCAGAGATACCTATGTCGATATGATGACGGGTTTCGCCCGTTCCTGCACGATTAGCAGGCAGCCTTCACGGAGGATGGATGTGCAAGACTTCAACACGAAGGTGGTTGTTGAGATCTACAAGTCTCTGGGCATACAAGTCCAGGCCTGCCCAGATCCCCCTCCAAACATCACCAGGCTCATCACGTGACCCTCGGAATTGCTTCTACTGGATGATTTCATCCTGTGACCTCCGGAATTGCTTCTACTGGATGATTTTAATCATTTATACAGCCATGCCGTTTAAGTTATTTGATCAAATTGTTACCTGTGCTGGAACGCCTTGAGCGATTACATTTCTGGCGTTATTATTATCTGTTTATGTTAAGTTTCGGCTTGATTTGATTTGGACTGTAATGGATTGCAATGCTAGCTCGGCATTGTCCCATCACAATTTGGGAACAATGTTTGGAGGTTAAGCATAATAAGTAAATTTTCTGTTTGAAGTACTTCGAAGACCAATATATTGGATGGTTTCAACTACATTAATGTTTGTATAAGACTAAACAAATGAGTTCTCTGAACCCTAACCCTTATCTAGTTTAGACATCATGAACCTAATATTTGTATAAGGCTAAACAAAGGAATTCCATGAACCCTTATGTAGTCTAGACATCATGAACTTTCAAGTATCATACTAGATTACACTAATATATTTGATATAACCTTGAGTTTATCATTATGGAATCATGAATTCCATGAACCCTTATGTATTCTAGACATCATGAACTTTTAAGTATCATACTAGATTACACCAATATATTTGATATAAGCTTGAGTTTATCATTATGGAATCGATGCTCATTAGTTCATGTTGAAGATTGAAAAGTCAGAATTTGTGATCTACTAATGTCACAAATTTTATAGGTTATAGCTAAATGCTCTAAGGTTATCTTAGATTATGCTTACTTATGATTAAAAATGTATTATTATAAGCATACCAATCAAAATAATAAAATAGATTGAGAATATAAAAGAGAAATTACAATAATAAATGACCACACCATCCACATAATAAACATAAGATGTGTTTTAGGAAATCTAATATGGTCAAACTTGGTCAAGGTGAGGACTATGCATTGTTCTTTTCTTCTCAAATATAAAATGCAAGACACGAAGAAATATGGACTCACTATGGAGTTACTATAAACATTGTGGCATGAATCAATGTTATAGGGTCTTCTACATCCTTTGTTCTATTCATAATATCCCACTCATTTTCTCATCTTATCTATGGAGCAATAAATCAATACAATAGAAGTGAAAACCCTTCATTTCCATGTGGTTCAATGTTTTCCATGTCTTGATATCCATCTAGGATTAGTGTTAGGGTTCTTGTCTCAACTCTCAATTAGGGTTAGCATTTTGGACCCCATAGAAACTTCTTCAAAGTCAACATGTGAATATCTCCACATGTGCGAGTAACGAGAGTTGATATGGCATCCACTTGGTACTATGGTGGTCAAAGCATAGGTCAACTAACGAGAGGCATAACTTTCTCATATTCTAGAAGGTACAAAATCTAACACTAATTGAGGGTTGAGGCATGCAAAAACCCTAACCCTAGATGGTTATCAAGATATGTTAAATATCAGGCTACTAGAAGGAGAGGGGGTACCATTATTTTAACATTGTACTTGTCCCATAGTTCAACATAGCATATAGGAGTGGGATTTGAAAGCATAACAGAGGAGGACGAAGATTTTGTAGTATCCATTCAGGCCACAATGTCATATGAAACTCCATGGTGAGTGAACCTTTCTTTGTATTTGTAATTTCATAACTAGAGAAAAGAAGAAAAGCATAGGCATCACCTTCTAGTTGGGTTTTCTCCCATATTAGGTTTCCCAAGATACATATTGTATTCATTTTCTTATTCTTTCACTTTTTCATTTCGATTGTTTTCATAAATTTGAGCAATAAGCTAGTGACAGTAAATATAATATCTAAGAAATAAACATGTTTAATATAATATTTTATAATACTACAAGATATGTTGTGATGATATGTACCAATGGAATATACAAAACAATTTACAAATCATAATTGTATCTGAGTAGATTTTTTTAAGGTATTTGTGGAAAGTTGAAGGATCCAGAAATTACCTTAAGAAGGAAATCACAAAACCATAGCCATGGAAGATGATTTTGTTCATAACAAGCCTTAGGGTGCATCAAAAAAGAGATTTGTGAGGTTGGAAGAGAAAGTTGTTGATATCTCTCACAATATGTCCCTCCTCATGGAGGCTTTAGTGAACAAGTTCAGACCTTTTGGGGAGGTTGGTGGCTCTAACTAGGAATTTGGGTTGCATGAGAAACTGAGAGACACTGAAGACCCAGAAAAGGAGTAAAACAAAGATCCCAAGAAAGAGAAAACAATATCTAGTTCCATCACTCCGTCACAACCTCTATTTAAAATGGAAGCAAAAGTGGACATCAAGCCCTACCAAGGTAATATCAGTGTTTTTAAATTGAATCATTGGTTGCAATAGTTAGAAGTGTATTTTAGTGTCCATAATATAGATGAAAAGAAGAAAAATTCACTTTCCTGACTGAGACTAGATGACCATGCATTGACCTGATGGAAAATCCACATAGAGACACTTACGTTGGAGGGTGGCTCACCAGTAACTAAGTGGGATATTTTTAAAACCCTGATCAAGTTCCAGTTCTACCATATTGGCTATGTCAAGTGTAATGTCCCCAACCACCCCATGATGCACCATGTCACTCCATAAAACCCTCTGACAACATTATGATATCACTTTGTAACATACCCAATCTACTACTGAGCCATTGTTATAGCAATATTTGCCTCACCCCATGCAATCTTGCACAAAAGGCCTTTTTCCATTTCCCTATGCAGACTTGAAGTCCCTTTTTTTTTTGCAAATCCCAGAGCTAAAAATATATTTTTTCCACATGTACGCACCTTGCCTACTATACAACATGCGTATATGCAGATTGCACCATTACATCCCACGTACATCAGGAAATGTGCACAAAATTGAAAAATGGTGTCGGGTTTCCATGTCATGTCATGAGATCAATTATCATTGGACTTCCATATAATGGAAACATTCTGACTCGGCCCTTCAGTTCCATTTGAAGGCTATAAATGGGCCAAATCCGAGCTATGGAAAAGAGGAGAAAGAATTCAACTTTGAGAGCAAAGTTACTCTAGAGGAATTATTCACTTCACATTGAGTCTGCATCCCTTTGTCCTTTAAGTTTGAACACATTGTTCAACCCCCAAGCTCTTCCCTTACTGATTGAGAACTTCATTGTCTCTCTTATATGAGCCTGCCTTTGGTGGAGGATTGAAGTGGTGGAGGCCCAGCTGGAAGGAACTTAGTTTCTCGGTTCCGAACCATGTCAACATGAAAGTCTGTAACTCATTCACTTATGTTGATTATATATTAACAGAAATACTCTTTTCTCATCCAATTAATATCTTGCAAATATTTGAATTATTATTCCATGGGTGTATTTGTTATGAATGTTGATGGATTATGCTATTGAATGTGCTAACATCATATATTATCACCATATGCTTGCGTTTCTTGGTTGTTGAGGACTGGTTGCAGGTATATTACATTGATTCAAGTGCTCAACGGTGGACTTCATCGAATGTCTGGATGAGGTAGGCCTCTTATCTTTTCCTTGCTAGCATATTTTTTTATATAGCATACTTGAGATTAGAGTTGATTTCTGTAGTCATTTCCATCTGTTGTGGTTTACCCCTAGCCATAGAGATATTTTCCTCATAACAGAATTGGCAACCATACTGGGAATTGAATCTTCTTCTTCAAGGTTTGGAGTGTTTTTCTCCTTAGATTTCTCTCGTTCATATTGAATTTCTTGTCATATGATTACTTGACTGCCTCTGTTCACTCTGGGTCTGAGTCTTTCAACCTTCTCCTTAGCCTAGCTATGTTTTGACACATATACGTGGGTTTTTTCTTGACAGTCACGTACATACAAGTGTTGTCCTTCTGCAAGATGCGTACATATGTGCTTTTCCCTTGAACAGTCGTGTACATCAACCTTTGTTGCTTGTTTTTTGGGTTTGGTGGTTGCTGGGTAGGTTTTGATGATTGCTGAGTCTTCTTGGGTCTCTGTAGTGTCTGTGGAATGGCAATAAACCTATCTTTGGTTGAATTTTTGGGTGGTTCCTTTCTCATCATCTTTTCATTTTGAATGTCCTTGCACCTTGGGCTAGGTGTTTTTCTCCTTGATATCCTACTTGGGTTGTCTCTGTCTATACACATTAGAGTCTTTATATCAAGCTAATGTTCATTCCTTGCATTTTCATCTTTATTATATTGAAAATACAAAAATATCAGGCATTTTACATTGATTGGCATTTTGATCTCTTGATTGTTTGTCATTTATCTTAGCGCATGTAAAGAAAGATTGCATTTTTATTTAGAATTGCATAATTGAATTGAAAATTGCATTTTTAAGAAGCATATCATTTATTGGAAATTGAAATTAGGAATTTGCATTGTATTCATATTCATTTATTTTACTTGCCAAGTCATAACATCAGTAATTTCACGACCGCACCTTTTGAGTAAGCAAGGCCATTAAAATTTGTTGAAATAATGTAACTGCGAAGTGTACTCTAATTATTATTTGATATATTATTCATTGGATCAATCCCCATTGCGGATTGATCATGTCGGCTATTGTAAAGGACCAAATCCCCTTTTGCGGATTGGTCAAAATGTAATTGTAATAGGCAGAATTAGAAGTAGACCCCAGAATATATTAAAGAGGCCCCACAATATATTAAAGGTGGTTATAACCACCCAGATTGAGAAGTTGGCCCTGCCAGTGAAGAGACACTTTGACACGTGCTAGACTTGTATAAATAAGGAGGCTAGCGGATCACTTAGACACACACTCACTTGTTCATTTGAGAGACAAGTTTCAGAGCTGCAGTTGGAGAAGAGAGAGAGAGAGAGAGAGACGCATCTTTGGGAGAGTAACTTTTGTACTTGGTTGAGTTATCTCTTGGCATTGTATTGGCTATCTATAATAAGGAAGCTTTGCTGGGTTTTTTGCCCCATGATGGTTTCCTAGGATAAATGATGTGTCTCTTGTGATTGTGTATTTCTCAGTGATCCTATCTTATGCTATTGTTATCTATTGAAATGCAAAGAACTCTAACAATAGCTTAAACATTAACATGGTATTAGAGCTAAGTTGAAGAGAAAATATTTCACAAGAGAAAGTGAAATACGTCACTGTTGTCGTACATGCAAATTAGGGATTTTTGTTGGTGAGGTATTTCAACCCTAAAACCATATAGAAAAGTGCGCCCTCCCTCAAGGATCATTTTGGCACCTTCAGCGCAACTTTTTAGTGGCTAGATCTCTCGCAAAGTGAAACCCTAGTTTCACAAAGTACCAGAAAACCAGAGTACCAAAAGTACCAGAAGTATCAGAAAATTAGAAGCACCAGTCTAGAAATCCGCAGATCAAGTTTGGAGGGGTAAAAGTTGGATTTTCATAAATCTTACTGCACCAGCTTACTCACCTCAT